>JAWPHD010004283.1:0-192054 GCA_037043455.1 Cyrtodaria siliqua | reverse complement strand
TGTTTTATAAATATATTGCTATAGGATCGTTATTTTCGCCCAGATATATTTATTCCTCTATGAAATAAATCGCATGAAAATGTGTTTTCATTTATGCCATTCTGATAAAACATATCTATCTATATCAGCTGTATAATAATTTAATAATTCACACACGTCATTTTACAATGATCCTAACACATGTTCAAATTAAACTATTGTTATAAAACATAATTAACACGCGCGCACGCACGCGCGTATATCACGCACATCCACACACACGGCAGTCATTTCTTAAGCACACACACACACACACACACGCACGCAGGCACGCACGGCACGCAGGCACGCACGCACACACACGACACTCTTTGTTCTTAACCCTACTACAACCCCCCCCCCCCCCCCCCCCCCCCCCCCCCCCCCCCCCCCCCCCCCCCCCCCCCCACACACACACACACACACACACACGCTCACCCATACCACCCTACCTTCTACACATGTAAAAGATCCGAAGCGGTGAAACCAATTATCTTAGTCAGAATAAAATCACAAATGAGCCAAAGAACAAACAGATATAATCGAAAATACAAAATCACAGTGATTCTGAGTGATACATTATTTAAAAATGTTAAATATAATTCTTAAAACAAGTCTTATTACATATGAACAACGCTGAGGAGTTATTTAATATCTTAAGACTAATCATGTTCATCATATAAAAACATGTGATGAAGACACTCTGCCTCGGTTGATATAATTTTTCTCAGGTTGACAATATTCACTGTCACCCTCACAGGAATGTAATAGTAATATATAAATATTGGGATGTGACAGTGGATATTGTCAATCTGAGGAAAATAATGTCATTCGAGGCGAAGCGGAGGTTGACATTATTTTTCCGAAGGTTGACAATATCCACTGTCAATCTCACTATTTATATTTATTTTATTATACCGAACACAAAAAATAGCCAGTTCCGCTTCCGAAATCCTCTTCCGAAATAGTCACGAATCTGTTCATTGTCGTTTGGTAAACCAAGCGTCTTACGATTGACATAACTTCAACTGTATTTTAATAAGCGTCCACCGAATTTCAATTGCGCAAAGCGTGTCGTAATTGGAGAAAAAAACAACATATGAGTTATCGTTCCTTTCACGATTTATTTAATAAATCCTTTTGAGTTATCTGCAAAGATAAAATATAGGCCTATATTAAATAATTTCAATTTTTGCTTTTTTGATGAGTTATTTTTTTTTAGTAATTTTCTGCTATCGAGCTTCGGTTTGAAATGTTTACATGTAAATGCGTATAGATTGAGAGAACTAAGTACGCATTAGTTTTGTAGTAAAATAGTCCTAATTAAAACTAAATTGTTTTCGTGTATTATTTCAAATCTTGCAACATCTAATCTGCAGATATTTTGAAAATTATATTTACACAAGAAATATATAAGTTTTAAGCAAACATATTCCAATTTAACAGGTTTTACCAAAATCTTGTAATTAGTAGTTAGCAGAGATATAATTATGTGACTGCAAGGTAACAGTTCCCCAGGTCGCCTCGGGCAACAGTTTCCCAGGTCGTCCCCGATACCGATGAACCAGGTCGTCTCCGATACCGAGGGACAATGGTTTGACTGTTCCATAAACACACATGAAATAACTGTTTATACCTAATTCTCTATATAATCAGTTATTGCAAATTGGGATTAGTTTAACTGTAGGAAAACAAATGATGAAAGTTTAATGATTTAATTATATTTCATAATTGCTAAATTATGGCTAGACCGAGGCAGTTTCCTCGGTAGAATTTTGGGAATGTACATACTTTATATAAAAACAACTTCATTATCGAAAAATAATAATCTAATCAATGAAAAAAACACGTCGTGCTTCGAACTGAAAATGCGAACTGAAAATGCACTTAAATACAGGAAATCGCATGTAGAAAACAAATCGTCTGAGTTGGGCGCAATGTGCATGCCACCAAACCTCGGTTAAATTTTAGGGCTGGGTTAAGGCCTGTAAATATTAATTACTGACTTCGAACAAAAAAAGAACTTATTGTGAAGCCGTCGACGTCTTCCGCCGAATACAGCTCAACAATTCGCTTATAATATACTTTAATTTCTTTAAAATGTAATAAATAAATTATTTTTACACTGCTGGGTTAGATTATACGAAAATCATTCAGTCAACGTTAATTATGTTATCCCGACGCGATACTTCTTTGCGCATTCAGATCGCGGATGAAACAGTTAATTGTCAGGAGGGCAACAGTCAAACTGTTTCACCCCTGTGACGTCAATAGCGGGAAACAGTCAGAATAGAAATGTCTAATAACCATTTATATAGAGACTTAGGTAATAATAAAAATTGCTTCACGCTCAGGTTATGGGCAATTTATACAGGAGTGTTAACGTGAGGTATAATAAAAACAAGAGGCACAAGAGGGCCTGTGACGCTCTACGGGCTAACATGGCTCTTATAACATCAATAAAGCGAGTGACTGCAATTACTTTTTTTTGAAAGTTTTTCAAGGCCCTATCGTATTAACGAGGCAAAACTTAGCATTTTAAACTAAATCAAGGGCCATAACTCCGCTGTTACTGGTCCGATCTGGCTGGTTTTCGAACTTGGCCAGTAGAGCTAATAAAATATATTATTTAAAAATAAAATAAAAATAACACAATTTTGAAAAGAATAAAAAGTAAAAAAAAAAGTACAAATAATAAACAAAACAAAAAAGGAAAAGAAATCTGGTAAAGTTTGGTAAAGATCAGATGAAAAATGAAGGCCCTATCATATTAACGAGGCAAAATATAGCACTTTTAACGAAATCAAGGGGCCATATCTCCGCTGTTACTGGTTCGATCTGGCTGGTTTTCTAAATTGTCCGAGCTTTCAGTAATATTAATAATCTGGTAAAGTTTTGTAAAGATTGAATGAAAAATGAAGGCCCTATCGTCTTAACGAGACTAAATATAGCATTTTTAACTAAATCGAGGGCCATAATTCCGTTGTTACTGGTCCGATCTAACTGGTTTTCGTACTTGTCCGAGCTTTTATTAATATTAACAATCTGGTAAAGGTTGCTAAAGATCGGATGAAAATAAGGCCCTATCGCTTAACGAGGCAAAATATACCATATTTAGCGAAATCAAGGGCCATAACTCAGCTATTACTGGTCCGATCTGCTGGTTTTCAAACTTGTCCGAGCTTTCATTGATACTAACAATCTGGTAAAGGTAAAGTTTGTAAAGACGAATGAAAATGAAGGCCCTATCATCTTAACGATGCAAATATAACATTTTTTAATCAGGGGCCATAACTCAGCTGTTACTGGTCCGTTCTCGCTGGTTTTCAAACTTGCCCAAGCTTTCATTGATACTAACAATCTGGTAAAGTTTGTAAAGACCGGATGAAAAATTAAGGCCTGTCGTCTTAACGAGGCAAAATATATCACTTTTAACTAAATCAAGAGCCTCTGGTCCGATCTGGGTGGTTTTCGAACTTGGCCAGTAGAGCTAATAAAAAACAAAAAACAAAAAAACAAACAAAACAACAACACAATTTTGAAACGATTACAAAGTTAAAAAAAAAGGTACACATAATAAATTAAAAAAAAAGGAAAAGAAATCTGGTAAAGTTTGGTAAAGATCAGATGAAAAATGAAGGCCCTATCATATTAACGAGGCAAAATATAGCACTTTTAACGAAATCAAGGGCCATAACTCCGCTGTTACTGGTCCGATCTGGCTGGTTTTCGAAATTGTCCGAGCTTTCAGTGATATTAACAATCTGGTAAAATAGGATTATTACTAGAGTAACGTGTTCTGGAAGTTTGTTTCACCTCGAGTAGGTAAATGCCAGATCAAGGATCACACGAGAGGCGGAGCCCTATCATATTAACGATGCAAAATATAGCATTTTTAACTAATTCAAGGGTCATAACTCCGCTGTTGCTGGTTCGATATGGCTGGTTTTCGTACTTGTCCGAACTTTTATTGATATTAACAATCTGATAAAGGTTGGTTAAGATCGGATGAAAATTAAGGGCCCTATTGTCTTAACGAGGCAAAATATAGCGTTTTTAACTAAATCAAGGGCCATAACTCCGTTGTTACTGGGCCGATCTGGCTAGTTTTTTAAGTCGCCTGAGCTTTTATTAATAATTACAATCTGGTAAAGTTGGTAAAGATCCGATGAAAAATGAAGGTCCTATCGTCTTAACGATCCAACCTATAGCATTTTTACCTAAATCAAGGGCCATAACTCCGCTGTTACTGGTCCGATCTTGCTGGTTTTCGAACTTGTCCTAGTTCATTGAAATTAACGACCTGTTAAAGTTGGTAAAGATCGGATGAAAAATGAAGGCCCTATCGTCTTAACGAGACAAAAGTTAACGACGGTCAAACGAAGGACAACTCGGCATCCCATAAGCTCTGCTGATCTTCGGCCTTCGGCCAGTAGAGCTAAACACCATATATACACGGTTGACAGCAAGTACATGCAATAGTTACGTGTACTTATGCAAAAGTACAGTTATGTGTATTTATGCAAAAGTACTAGAGTTTCAAAATCAATACGATATATAATAGATTTTGAAAGTAACAATTCAAGAAATAGGTTCAATTATGTATGTTTTTGTTATTATAATACATTTTAAGCAGTTTTTAATCTCATAATATATGCGGAGAAGATGACAGTCATTTAAATCCTAAATAACTTTATTTCACCTTTTATAGAAAACATCAAACACACTTTAATAACATTTGACATTTTTGTTAAAAACAGAACAAAACAAAAACAACTTTAAGTTAACTGATATTAAAGAGAATACGTTTCATATATTTTAATAGTAAAATGTGTTTTGTACACTAATTACTATTATCTAACATATTTAGCCCTCTTATCTCAAAAGCTTTAAAAAAAAAACACTCAGCTTTTTTTTTTATAATTTTGTGATTTTCTCTATTTATAAGTTCTAAAATTAAACATATTTGGTATTTTCCAATAAGAATTCTTTATGTATGTTTCTCTTAACTCATTATATAATGAACATTCAATGACAAAGTGATACTCATCTTCTAGTTTTGCACATGTGATACATTTACGTTCATTTATTGGTATGCTATTCGGCTTATGCCATCTTCCAGCTTCTATTAGTATATGTTATGAGATGAGAGTCTTAGTCTCGATAATGCATTTCTATACGTTGGTATATTTAAAACATATAAGTAAGGTTTCATAACATAGTTCTACTATCAATGTGTAAAAATCAGCTCTGCTTGAATTTTCCAAACGGGAGTGCTTATCTTGAATAAAGTTATCATGTAATCGTTGTTTAACACTGTAAATAAATAAATCATTTTCCCCTATACCTTGGAAGGCCTTGGAAAAGCCAAGCATCGTAAAAACCAAGTGAGGTTAATACATGTTTTAATAAAGTGGCCCAGTTCTTCTTATTTTTGGATGGAACTCAGCATCACATCTCATCAGATTATAAACATGTTTTACAAATTTATTTTCATAACATCCAGTAGCTTTTAACCAATGTTTCAAAATATTTAAATACCTTTTATTAATTAGATTAGTCCTTCCTAGGTCTCAATATACAAAATCAATTTGTGTACATCTTTTAACATTTAATACTTTCTTACAAAAAAGAGCATGCTCTCTTTCAATATTCAAAACCGCAGAAAATCCCCATGCTTCAGGTCCGTAGTTCAATATCGGAAGTACAAGTTTATCAAATAAATCCAATTTGTGTTTAATAGAGGTATTTGTAAACTTATACCATATATTTATTCAGTTTAAAAATAGTCTTCTATAGTGACCTGTGTTTCATTAAAAGGAACACCTTGAGTAAAGACTACACCAAGGTAGCAAAATGACTTAACAATTTGAATTTCATTTCCATCACACACAAATCGCAGGTTCCTAGGCAATACATCAGCTTTACGAAAATGCATGACCTTAGTTTTTGCTGTATTTACTTTTAATTTCGAACGAATGCAGTAATCGCTTAAAATATCAAAACCTTTCTGCAATCCATTTGCAGTTTCAGAAAAAAACAACTATATCATCAGCATAAAGTAATATAAAAAGCTTCGTTGTATTTATGTCGACTCCTTCAAAACCATGCAATAGAAAATCTTTTTCCAGGTCGTTTACAAACATTGAGAATAACAATGGAGACAAACATTCACCTTGGTGCACACCGAGTGTACAAGTAAACTCATCTCTTACACACTTATTATGTTTTGCCTTTGATTTGATTGAGTTGTACTTTGATTTTAAAATATCAAATAGTTTACCTCTTATCCCTAGTTTTATTAATTTGAACCAAATATTTGATCTACAATGTAGTCGAAAGCTTTCGTGAAATCAATAAACCCACAATAAAGTTGTTTTCCATTGTTAACCATATGAGTTATAACTCTATGTCGTACAAAAATATTATCAACCGTACTCATGTGCTTACGGAAACCTGTCTGCGCCTCAATATACATTGTAATTTTCATCCCAATGATTTAACCTACAGTCGATAACACGAGTGAAGACTTCACCAAGGGAACTAAGTAACGTTATACCACGATAATTATCAGGGTTATTAAGACTGCCCCTTTGATGCAAAGGAAGGATATAAACATCGGACCACATATCCGGGAAATAACCCGAATTAAATATTTTATTAAAAAATAATGTTTGCAAGATTGGAATCAGAGTACCCTTGCCATGTATGAAAAATCCACCACTTCGTCCATTTTTTAATTGACCAATTGCACATAGAATGTTTTGTTCACTTATCTCAATATTCAGCTCATCAAACACTATTTGAAATTCATTTCTCATATATCTTTCATTAAAATACATCACATCTTCATCAGGCGTAAAATAAGAATCATCTGATTGTTTACACTTTTAAAATAAGTTTCAAATATTGATATATTTACATTAGATGTTTTTATACTTGCAAGGCCCTTACGCATATTCCAGTAAACTTGAGCGTTTTTATACCGATTTTGTTCTAATTTGCGTGTTTAAACACTATTTTATATCTTGATCTAGAATTCACTAATGCAACCATATTTCCCCTTTTTACATTCTCTGTATTTATTCAGATTAAATTCGAAACATCTTCTCTTTTCTGCACAGTCATCATTAAACCATGCTTTATGTTTATTAATCGCATATTCATATCCTTTTTGGTTATGCGATATATTCTTTCTAAACAGAGGATCATTCTACAATATTACCAAGAATTTGCAAAAATGCTCGACCTTGTTATCTACAACGGTTTGCATTCTACATCCTCAATGCCATGTTTTAAAATATGTTAATTGCATTTGTATATCTTCAGAGTTTAATGATATTACAAAGTGTGCCTTTAACTCATTATCCCATACATATTTACTATCAATGCAATTACATTCGTTTTCAGTTTGATTATCATTAAACACATCTGAGTCTACATGGCAACCATTATTTATAGTTTTATCTAGTACAAAATTAGTAACACAATTATCTGATAATATATTTGGATCACCAACATGAAGATACGAAATATTGTCAAAAACAGATTCTGAGACTACAACATAATCTAGGAAGCTACTACCCCTACTTCCGAAAAAGTACATTTTCCTATCTCCTTATCGCTATCCACTCTTTCATTTCAAATTCGTAACCCACTCTGCTTGCAAAAGACTTATAACATATTACCATTGATATTTAAATGACCAATATCCTGTGAGAATCTCGGAGAAAAAATATCAGTCATATAATCATCAGGCAGAGCATCTATGTTTGTATCAGTATCGTGTCACACATAATCTGCATTGTCGGATGTTCTACTGTTGAAATCCCCATTAAAAATAATATGACATTGACCTTTTGATTCGTTATGAGTATGTATAATGAATCTAATAATCTATCAAAAATTACCTGTTCAACTAATGCTTGTCTTCCACTGCTCTCTGGTAAAACATAGCACAAACCTACAAATAATCATTCAAATTTAAAGCACTACCTTTAATTTTGATCCATATTATATCGTCTTCGCTTTGAAAAAAGAGAGTATCATCAGTTACGAAAAATGCTACGAATATATAGTATTATACCACCTGAGTCTCGTTTACTATTAGGATTGTTCTTCGTTCTATGTAAAGGGAAACAATCAAAATTTGTAACATCATAATCTAATAACACGTTTGACCATGTTTCTGTAAAAGGAACAATATCATTGTCGTTAAATAAAGAAATTACCTCTTAGAATTTAGTTTGTTTTTCCGCTTAGACACCAAGCCTTAAATATTGAGTAAGGCAACACGAAGTTTCACCTTCTCCTGAGTGTGCATCCCTTTGTGGTTCTACGTCAGGCGCATTTGAGGGCTGTCTGTTGTTCGTAAAGCAATTAGCCCGTCGATCTCGTGATTGTGATTGTCGAAGACGAAATTTGCAGCGATTGACTGAGCTCTGCTTCGGACATCTATTCGATTCCCACGTGTCACTGGTCTAGAAATATGCCCTCGTGCATCTCGTGGGCCATTAATATTACTGTTAGTATTTTGAGACTGGGTGCATTTCTTCGCATTTTGAGACAAGATGCATTTCTTTTCAGTCGACACAGTAACAGGTGCAACCGATTTAAATTTAATCAAAATACCAAAAGTACTGAGAATGCAAGGTTTGATAGGAAACTTAAAGACTGTACGAATATTTGCACGATTGCTGGACATTTAACATTTCTATGAATTTGACATAGTTTTAGCCAAAAGCGGCGATCTTGGGCGACATACAAAAATCTTTGAGGGTCGATCCATTCCAAATATATAATATTGTGATCAATTGTCATCAACTGAATATTATTTTATGAAATTGCTGATGGATAGACAGATTTGTGTTGTATGGCCAAGCTGTCACTCAAGATGACCTCCATGTCTAAATGTCGTTTACAGAGTGGCGTGTATTATGTAGTCTTCCGGGAACAAGATGCACAAGAGGGCCTGTCTGTATCACTCTACTGGCTTGAATAGTCTAAGGCCTACTGGAAAACATATTAAGGCTAGATAAGTTTAACTCTGATGTGTTTAGTCTGATGCAACTGGTTTTGAAATTCAGTGGCGTAACCTAGAAAACGCCTTCTGCTGTAGGGACAAATATCTTAACAAGAGGCACTACCCGTTGATTCAACTTCCCTATGTCTGTCCCACACATTGAAAATAAACTTTACTGTAGTATTAATTTTACTAAAAAATAAAAATAAAAATGTATAGGTTGAAGAAAGAATTGAAATTGACTATAAGTAAATACAAGGGTAAAAGTGGCCATAATTTTGATAAAAAAACAACAACAACAACAACAACAAGAAACAGAACCGAACCTAGCTAGATGAAGTAGGTTAAAATGCCACAGCCATGTGCAGTTTCATGATTTAGTCGATTTCGAAATACATGTTTACAAATAAAACATTAAATCTTTTTGTAAGTACAGTGCCCGAATTCACCAAACAGTACTGAGAAAATTAATAGACTGAATAATATATTTTTGAAAATGGACATAAAAACATTTTTTAAAATATGCATGCAAATAAAAATAAACATCAAACAAAATGCAACTTGTCATTATGAATGAAAACTCAGATAATCTGGAGCGTGACAATTGTTATGAATGAATACTGATATTTTATCAACTCAATCAAAATTATATTTACACAAGAAATAAATACATTTTTGGCAAACATATTCCAATTGAACAGGTTTAACCAAACTCTTGTAATTTAGTAGTTAGCAGAGATATATGTGAGTGTAAGAAACGATAACTCTGCGGTGGAGATTGCACAATCTTGTGATAGTAAAAAATATTTACCGGTGAACAGTACAGTTATTTCATGGGTGTCTTGGGAACAGTCAAAGCTATTGTCCCTCGGTATTGGGGACGCCCTGGGTAACAGTTCCTCAGGTCGCCTCGGGCAACAGTTTCCCAGGTCGTCCCCGATACAGAGGGACCAGGTCGTCACCGATACCGAGGGATAATAGTTGTGACTGTTCCATTAACACCCATGAAATAACTGTTTTATTACCTTATTCTCTATATAATCAGTTATTACAAATCGGGATTAATTTGAGTTAGCTCATATCGGGGAAATAACCCGAATTAAATATTTTATTAAAAAAATAATGTTTGCAAGATTGGAATCAGAGTACCCTTACCATGTATGAAAAATCCACCACTTCGTCCATTTTTTAATTGACCAATTGCACATAAAATGTTTTGTTCACTTATCTCAATATTCAGCTTATCAAACACTATTTGAAATTCATTTCTCATATATCTTTTCATTAAAGACACATTTCCCAACGCTACTTGGACAGTGAAAAAGCATGGTAAGCTTGAATATTTACAGCCAGCACGCTTCATTGCTGATTAACTCAGGTATATAAATTGAGGCCCACTCTTAGTTTTTTTTATTTGTATAGCATTGCTATATAGAGGGTATGAATAGCTTAACAACGCTTTGTAATTTACTTTAATGAAAAAATATATGTTTATAATTTAGCTTTTGAATACAAAACTTATCTGGTATTTCTTAATTGTTTTTAGACCAAAATTCAGAGCACAACACAATACATATACAACATTCTTTAATGTGTTATTATGTGTACTGGTCACAAATGCTTTATTGGGTGGGCCTCATAATCTGAAGAAAAATTGAATATCACACTTTGCTCATGAAATTGTATGGCTAACAGTGATTTACAGTTACCTATAGAAATTCTCTCCCCCCCCTCCCCCCCCCCCCCCCCCCCCCCCCCCCCCCCCCAAATACAATAGGCTCGAAATATGCCTATATCACATCTTCATCAGGCGTAAAATAAGGATCATCTGATTGTTTACACTTTTAAAATATGTTTCAAATATTGATATATTTACATTAGATGTTTTTATACCTGCAAGGCCCTTACGCATATTCCAGTAAACTTTAGCATTTTTATATTTTTATACCGATTTTGTTCTAATTTGTGTGTTTGAACACTATTTTATATCTTGATCTAATTTACTTCATTTTTACATTCTCTATATTTATTCAGATTAAATTCGAAACATCTTCTCTTTTCTGCACAGTCATCATTAAACCATGCTTTATCTTTATTAATCGCATATTCATATCCTTTTTGGTTATGCGATATATTCTTTCTAAACAGAGGATCATTCTGCAATATTACCAAGAATTTGCTAAAACGCTCGACCTTATTATCTACATCTGTATTGCATTCTACATCCTCAATGCAATGGTTTAACATATTTTAATTGCATTTGTCTATCAATGTAATTACATTCGTTTTCAGTTTGATCATCATTAAACACATCTCAATCTACATGACAACCATTATTTACACGTACACCGTGTCGATGGAAAATAATATGTCATTGCTTTACATATTTCTATATTCAGTTTGATGATATTGCTCTGTGCTTAAATGTAACAGGTGTGTTTGCTGGTTATTTTACATTTTCACATCTCCGAGTTACAACTTTCCCCATATTTACAAAGGGTACCGTTGTGAAACTCTTGCAAGCACAAATGGTCACTTTATGTTGGAATTACATGTTTTACTGTATACAACTACAGTGATTCGGCCCTCATACACTTGTGTATTAAGAGGAATAAGTCATGGCTTTATTGCATTCCCAGAAGCCATGTTATGTGATAACACATGTTAATATGCCAATCATTTTGGACAAGTTCTCGAATCAATTAATTGAGTGGTTCAAAAGGAGTTAGCCACAGCAATTATATCGTATTGAAGATCTAATTTTGACGGAGACGTACACTTAACGGTTTGTTCTTCTGTTGCTCTGGCTTCTGCCAAGTCATTGAGTACTTACTTTGTGGCTTTCTAGGCTTTTGTTTATATATGTATGATCATTTAATATGTGTTTTACTTATATTGCCTATTAATGCTGCCTTGTTTGTTAGCGAATATAGCCTGGCGATGATAACTTTATTTACACTGTCGCATTTATTGGGATGACAATACGGTACATTGTAAGAGTGAGGTTTGGTGTACCCTAAAACCTTGTTTAAAACCCCAGCGGCCTTGTTTGCCACTGACCGTTCCAAGGCGGTGGCCATATTTTCAACCCTTTTGTGTTTGTGATGTCTTCTCTTGCTGTTTATTCATCTTTAAAGTTGTTCTTCTTTGTTTCTGTTTGTGTTTGTGGTTGACTGTCGGCCTTGAATTCTTATTTTATATCTACTTTTGGATTATACCAGAAAGACAATTTATTTCTAAGGAGAACACCTCTATTACGATATCATCTGCTTGATAATCTGGTTGAGAAACCAACTACATCGTTTGAAATTAAGATTCACCTGTATAAGCGGCCACCTGTGTTAAGAGATTGATTTTGCTCGTTAGTTTAGGGGTCTCTAAAAACAGGTTTGAACGTTTAAACAAAGATGTTTGTCATTTTGGAAGTAAGTACCGTGGCCAATTTCTGCCGAAAGATAGCTAGCTATTTATGATGATTGTGACGAGAATATAACGTCAATGTACAATTATCACGACCGTTCATTAATACCCTGATGTATGTATTTATATTTTGCAGAGCTATATGACGATGTTGGACTGCTTCTATACATTTTAGAGGCTGAATTTAGTTTTCATAGAATACATACTAAAAAGGGGTCATTAAAAGCAACAACCACACACAAGGAGAACAGTAGCTGACTCGGTTTTATTGAGTCTGTTCATGAGAGGTAATATTAGGCGCAACACCTCTCGCGGCCTTTAGCACCGGTTTTATCGGGTTTCTATGTTAAAACCACATAGACTGGTATTGATGATTCCAAAGGACCAGCAAGAACTAATACACTACTGAATTTAGTCAATTAACACTGAACAGGGGACCCTTTCAAATACCGGTCTGTCAAAACGACCGTCATGTCGATGCATTGCATATAAGGAGGCAAACGTGTCGGAAATAATAAGTTCACCTCTCAGGCCCAATAACACCGGCTAAAGCGGTATCCTACGTTAAAGCACGGGTTGGGATGGATTGATGATCCCAACAGACCAGTAAGTAATAATAATACTGATTTGACTATTTACAGTCGCCACACAGCACTAACAAACCATAAGCAGATTGCGATTTAAAACGCCGTTGTTTTTTTCACATGTTACCAAGGGCTTGATATATTCGTTGTTTGTTGAAGTTGGGTTGTTTTATTATTTTTGACTGTGTAAGCTATTATTTGAGAATCAAAACAAAACACACGTCAGTGATAACAAAAACAGTTTCAATTGATAATTTGATTTATTGAAATAAAATAACACAGAGCTTTTTACAAATCCTCTGCACTGTTACTGCTTGATACAAATATGGAATGAATATTGATTTCAGATACCTGATGTTGTACTCTATGGCAAGAATATGAGATTGGGGTTTGTTTGGGATTATTTCTACTCCTTTGGGTAATATAGTTGAGTATATGGAAGCTTCACTAGGTATAAATAATACAGAGATTGGTTAGGCATGAGGTAGTACGAGTATGTGTGACATTATTCATGATACAAAAGGCCAACAAATGGCATTTGACAACGAACTAAATCAATAAGATAATCAGTTTGTTGCTTTGCCCTTGTAAGCTTAGAATGAGGCCAGTCAGTACATATATGGAATGCCACATTTGGAATGCTTTACTCCTTGATTTTGTTTTTCAATATAAAAGTGACGTCATATTTGGAATGTTTGACTCCTTGATTATGTTTTTCTGTGAAAAGGTGACGTCATATTCGGGATATACTTGGCTCATTGACTGTCATTGGTTTGGTCTGATGATTAACTAACCTGTACGTTTATACTGACATCAGTCACTTCTTTGGTGTAGAAGTGTTAATGTATATATGTGAATTTTAGTTAAAATCTCACAAACAACAGCCAAATTAATGTTATAACGTATGTACACCGTTTCTAAACCTACTGCGGACGAGGTAAATAATCATACAACTCATATATTTTTAAAATCAAAACTCTTGTCGTTTTGCGTGTTTTTGGGTTTACAGTGTTATAGAGAATACCATGTTAGTGCCTGATCCTATCCAGTTTATCAGGTGAGGCTGAGAAAAAATGAAGTCCGAGGCTGTGTAATTTAATTTTCCTTTTTTTTCCATTTTTTCCACATGTTTTTCCGTTCAAAACTACCCAGACGTCATCAAATATATCCTGACGTCATCAAAAAAGTTTCTCCGCAGAATTTTGCAGATCTACATGATCAATGTGAAAACTGCATTTCCTGTTCGACTTTTATACTTATTTCTATAGAAACAATATAAACGGTTTTAACCAGCCAGGCCAAACCCCAAAACTGGAGCGTCGAATTAAGAGTTAACAACTCATAATTCATTTTACGCATTTTCAATCACGGGTATTTTAAGAACCCGGGAATTAAACTAAACTTTTAACTCAGCACAGTCATATACATTATTTTATGACCTGAACACCTGGACAGAGGTTAATTGGTGGGTTAGTGTCTGTAAGAAAACAATACATTACCAATCACGTTGGTAAGGTCTCACATCAACATACTATCTTCTTGAGAAGCAATACGGTGGCCTACATAACGTGGTCCCGCCTTAATTCCATTAAGCGATGAGAAAGCTTATATTAGCAGGATTTTATAACGACAATAAAACAAAATTTAAAAACAGGTTTTACGCAAAATGCGATAACCTGCTTAAAATGACCTATTAAATGTTTCAATTTTTACAATATACAAACTGTTTAAGCCTTAATTAAAGTTGTATTGCATACCCCAGTCAACTCCATTTTTCGCTTCTTGGAGAAGGGGTTGGAGGGGATGTGAAAGTTAATACTCGGACCACGTAATGAAAAGCAAAGCAGAAGTAATCAAGGACGGTGTTATGTTCACTCGATGGTGATTCTTAAAAGCAAGCTTGAGGTCGATGTTCATGCTTACATCTTTAAAAGCAATATTCACCCAAACACGAATGTCTAGTGTTTAATATCTTTACTCATTTTATTATTCTTATTTTTATAAATATTTGGAGATGTTGTTAATGTAGTGTAATACTTTAAAATTTAACTTTTATCAGTTATTAATGTGGATTTACTGTGACATATCAAGATATGTGTGTCGCTAATTAAGGACAAAACGTAGGAAACAAATAATTTGGGTTATTTGAAATCCTATAGTCCTGTTGTGCATACAAGGTATTGCTTAATAAGAGTTTCAGTGGTATTGTGCAAACAGTGTAATTAACTGTGCACCTATAATGGCAGATTCGTTGTTGTACGGATATGAAAGAGATTGGGTCTTTCACCATATATTCAGGCATAAGTCATCGGAGTCTTAACACTTCTCGGCATCTGGGTGATATAATGATCACTGACAACCATTTCCTTCCTACTATGGCTAATAATAGATATCCTAAAGAATTAATCCAGCTTCAATTCAACACAGCTAATAGTTCTGATAATGTCGCTTCTTTTCTCGATTTTCAGCTCTCTATCGGAAATGGAGAAATAATAAATATGACAATAGAAAACGTGTGATATTGTTAGTTAACCTCACTTAGCCGGGGATGTTCCCCGAGCTTGTAGTGGAGTTGAAACCGTTACTACAAATTGGTTAAATACCGTTGCAAAATTTTACTTTTAACACATACCAGTCAAAGAAATTTAAGTACTCGTCTGCGACAAGGACTATCATAACCTGATCTATGGTGACGTGATGTACAGTACAATCTTTGCAAGATCCTTGGTCATTATCACTTCTTACAAACTCTTTTGCACTTTGTAGAAATAAGTATAAAACTCGAACAAGAAATGCAGATTTCACAGAACACAGTAAACCCAAACATACGCAAAAAGACAATCATGAATGGCAATGTTAATAAGGAATAAAGGCATAGGACGTCACAAACACAAAAATGGTTGACAATAGGGCTACCGCCTTGGAACGATCAGTGGCAGAAACAGGCCGCAGTGGGATTTAAACCAGGTTCTAGGGTACAACAAAGAAGATAAATAATGACAGTTCTGACCCAGTCTTAAAGAAATGACAAATTTATCGATAACGTCGTTTTTCCATCGTCGTGACTTAACGTTATCATCGTTTTTAAAAAAATGATTTTAACTTAAAGGAATAAAGTAAAGTAGTAAATACACAATGTCGAATATAAAAAACATGAATATGAAGGAATTGACCACCATTGCTAAGCAGCAAGGTTATTCCAAATTGAGAAAGGCAGACTTAATTGCAATATTGGAACAAGCGCCAGCACAAGCAGTACATGTTCCCATTCCTGAAATAAATGTATAAGCACAAGCGCCAGCGGTACAATTGATTGATGCTCCCATTCCTAAATTCAATGTACAAGCAGTATTAGCGAATACGAACATGGAGGAATTGCACGCCTTTGCTAAGCAGCAAGGTTATTCCAAATTGGGACAAGCAGCACCTCAGCCACCACCTGCAGCGGTATCATCGATTGATGAACCCATGTACAAGCACCACATGCAGAGGTACTCCGACCAGAACTACTCTCAATGGAGAAATAACGAGGGTTAATCGGTTATTCAAAAATGCATAAATCAGAGTTGAAAGCCTTGTTGGAATTAGAAGCAAACGACGTTCCAGCGGAACATCAAAAATTGAACATTTTAAAGACATATTGAAACCACAGAATAGCGTTACAAGCTAAAAATGTAGACATCGTGTAACAGGTCTTTCCAAACACGGAATTGTTCAGCAACTTGTAAAAGTCTTTCTCAAAGCTGTTGGTAGCTTTTGTCTGCAACTCGGTGTTCAAATCCATGTACGGTTTCATCCAAGGACTCTCGTCGAATTCAATACCTCGATGGATCTTGGTGATGACGAGTCCAAGAAACAGATATTGTTTTAATGCTTCGTGGTGTACGACGTAATTTTCCATATTATTCAAATTGGGGACTACTTTTTCGACGCCGTTGATTAGTAATCTTTTCGGGGCTAGGAGGTAGTCATTGTGGAGAGGGTGAAGGTGTTTGTGATAGTCTAAATCCACTTCTAGCATACATGGATAACTTTTCCAATTCTCAAGTTAGTTCTCATTCATCCACTCAAACCACGCCCCCCCCCCCCCCCCCCCCACCCCAGTAGGAAGATTCCTGGACATGGCCCACCCTTTGGTGAAGGAAATGTTTTTTCCCTCGTTATTCGGGATAAACGGAACTTCACCCTCTGTTATGCCTAGATTCTTAATAAACAAGTGACTATCATACCCCGCCAGATTATGAAAGATCACGGGAATATAAATGGGAATTGTGTATTGGAGATTGCATTTGTTGTGAGCTGTTCCTCTATATTTACCGGTGAAATGACAGTGATCGCGACATGTATTGTTATTTTTAAAATCTTTCCTACAGGTGTGACAATACGTTGTTTCGTAGAATTGTCTATTTTCATCCGCGGAAAGATTCATCTTTACCGGTTCCTTGAAGGTGTCATAAAAATGTTTCACATCCTGCTCTATCATTTTTACAAATGTTTTACTCACATCTTCATCTTCGGATTGCATGGAGTAAACAACAGGCCCACGGTCGTACAGTCCCTCGTAAGCACACTTCACGTAGTAACAAAATCCAGAAGGAGTGTGCCTTTGGTGTTGATTATTAAAGCTGCCCTCTGGATTGGGTTGGACCGTTCCCAACTTTTCAAGAAAAGACTCAAGGTCTGCGTTAATGATAAAGGGACCTTCAACGTACGTTGGATCGCTTTGAATGATAAATGCGGGCTAACCTTCGGGTCTGGGAATATAATCTTCCCCGTTTTGTTTTTTGAACAATACTCTTGGTGAGTTGATAATGTCTCGGTCCAGAAGGAGTTGAGACATCGCATGCAAAAGAATCGTTCTCCGTCATGCTCTGTTGTTTGGGCTTATAAGAGTCTGCTCATATTCTTAACCAAGACGTAATGTTGTTTTTCCTCGTCGTTAAGTAACATCAAAGTAACCGTTGTACCAGTCTGTTTTCTTAATCTAAGAGGGCAGACTACTTTTTCATCATATCCCAACATATTGACTGCTATACTCGGATTACGTTTTCCAAAGATGTATATGTCTTTGAGATTAACTGGAAATTTAAGATCTTTCCAGTTTAACGCTCAAGGTTTTGGAATGTAAGCCATAATCCAGTTAGCATACTCGTTTAGCTTTTTATTTTCTGTTTTCAAAAATGTGGGTGGTGGTTGATAGAGCATGCATTCATTTCAGGAACGAGTGCATCCATCAATAACACCGCTGCTGGTGCTAGTGCTTGTGGTGGTACTTGTACCGCTGCTGGTGCTGGTGGTGGTACTTGTACCGTTGCTGGTGCTGGTGCTTGTACCGCTGGTGCTGGTGCTGCTTGTACCGCTGTAGCTTGTGGTGGTGATTGTACTGGTGCGTGTACTGGTTCCAATAATGCAATCAAGTTTGGAATAACCTCGTACACCTAGCTGCTTAGAATGGCGGACAATTCCTTCATACTCGTGTTTTTCATATTCGTATTTGACTATTGTATATTTATTACTTTACTTTATTCCTTTAAAGTATTTTTTTTCTTTTAAAACGGTGATGACGTTACGTCACGACGGTGAAAAAACAACGTCATCGATAAATCTGTCATTTGTTTAAGACTTGGTCAGAACTGTCATTATCTATCTACTCAACAAACTTCAAACTTACCCAACTGTCATCCCAATAAAACGGGACAGTGTAAATAAAGAAATCTCTGCCATGAACTATTCTCTAACCAACAACGCAGCATTAATAGGCAATATAAGTAAAACTATGGAAAGCCATAACCGTCAAAATGTGGATATTTACAAACCATTCAATGACAGGCCATTTAATTCAACATGAAGTCATTTGATGACGTACATATTGATTCGATGCGACGTGTAAACTCGGTTCATTCGTTACAAAGTGAATTGATACGGTTCGAAGTGAAATGATACGATGTAAAATTTCAAACCATACGACGCAAAGTCATTTGATGACGTTCATATTGATCCGATGCGACGTGTAAACTCGGTTCATTCGTTACAAAGTGAATTGATACGGTTCGAAGTGAAATGATACGATGTAAAATTTCAAACCATACGACGCAAAGTCATTTGATGACGTACATATTGATTCGATGCGACGTGTAAACTCGGTTCATTCGTTACAAAGTGAACTGATACGGTTCGAAGTGAAATGATCGGGCGAAAACACAGTCGGTGCGATGCAAACGCAATCCGTTCGATAGAAACTGATTTCATTACGTGCAAAGTGAAACGGTGCGACATCTGGTGGCGATATTTGCCACATCACTTGCAGGGTTATTTCCCCTACATAATATAGGATAAATCAAATTACTAAAAGTACTGAGAATGCAAGGTTTGATAGGAAAGACTGTATGGATATTTGCACGATCAAATTTCCATAAATTTTACATAGCTTTAGCCAACTTGGCGATCTTTGGCGACCTACCAAAATCTTAGAGGGTCAATTCATTCCAAATATATTGTGACAAGGATTTGGCAATTCACAGCATTTAAAATTCTGATGGAAATTGTTGCAAATTATTGGGAAAGCATCATACATTTAAAAAAAAAAAAACTTTAAGCAATTTATTGCAAAATGGTATCTGATTACATTACAAGGGCCCAAACATGGCCCATTTTAAATCCATTAACATCCGAAATTTGTTCAGGAATTCTAAAAATACCATCTATGAAAGGCCAATCATAGGTACAGGTATTCAAAATTATATAATTGCAGTATCTTGATTGGTCGGTGAGTTTTTTCCTTATATAAGTTGTACCGAAAAATGGTACCATTCCAAATTTGGCAAAAAGTAAGTTTTTTCCCCAATTTTTTTGAATATTTTTGAGTGAAACTTTTAACAAAAAAAAGAGGAAAACTATATGCTTTTACGGGAGGGTAATTGAATACTACAAGAGAATGTATAAATGGTAATGTGTTTGCAAAGTATTTAAGCATACAATATTTCATGCTTGTGTTTGTAAAGTATTTAAGCATACAATATTTCTTGCTGTTGGCTAATTAAACAATTAAACCTTGTCACTGTTCTTCGAGCTAGCATTAATTGATATTCTACAACAAATTTATATAAAAACAAGCTTTATAATAAACTTTATTCATTTCTAAGTCGAATTAAGTCAATTAATTACTTGTATAAAGCGAGTAAGTCACGAAAAATAAAGTATTATCGGCATTCACAAATGCCTGTCTTTCGTCCCCGATGTTTTTATCGGCGATTTTCTCCAGTCTAACATCGATTTTCTGCATATAAAATGCAAGAAAAAAAGCATATTGTATTGTTTCCTTGTATTGTAATTTGTACGCACCCCCCTTTCGGAAACCTTAAAAGAAGTAAAAAAAACTGCGAACTATACAAGGTAAAATACGGTAGCTAGGTAGCTAGATTTGTATTTTATTTTTTTTTTAGTTAATACTACAGTAAAGTTTCTTTTCAATGTGTGGGACAGACATAGAGAAGTTGAATCAACGGGTAGTGCCTCTTGTTAAGTTATTTGTCCCTGCAGCAGAAGACGTTTTCTAGGTTACGCCACTGAACTTGGACAAGTTCAAAACCAGTTGCATCAGACTAGACACATCAGAGTTATAGCCTTTGATTTTTTAAACAAGAAATCCGTGGATTCACATGTCTCGCCTAACGGGGGCTGGACTTAAAAATAAAACGGTCAATGATGCTTAAATGAGGTTGTAAACATTTAAGTAACTAAAAACAATGGAGTTTGCCGTTTGCTGAGATGACATCTAAGTGCATTTGTTTAAAATAAAATGCCATTCTATTAAAAACAAGAGGCCCAAGAGGGCATGTGGATGCTCTACTGGCTAAAACGGCTCTTACATCAAGGGTTGTCGACATAAAATTCCCGTCAGTATTTTTTTTCAAACATTGCAAAAACAACAGGGATAGGATGGCCTTAGATCGCTCACCTGGTAATCATGGGAAATAAGTCTGCTGTGTCTAGTCTGGCATGGGTATTTTTTAATTTGTTCCACTTCTATGAATGAAATTTTATAAAAATGGGGCGGGGTGGTGGGGGACGTTGTTATATTAACATTCTAAACAAATATGGTAAAGATCAGATAAAAAATGAAGTAACTACAGATTTAACAAAGGAAATATAGCATTTTTCAGCAAATCAAGGGCCATAACCTGTCGTTACTAACAAGCTCTAGCTGGTTTTCGAACTTGTCCGAGATTTCATTGATATACCGCGATTTGCACAACTAGACATCATACTGAGGCTTCCTGCCAAATTTTGTAGAAAGTTTAGGAGGAGTAGCGCCGACAAGAAATTTAAATGTGAAAGTGCCATAACTCCGTCATAAATCAGCGAACTGGGAAAAAGCGCGATATGAACAACTAGATATCTTACCGATGCTTCCTGCCAAGTTTCGTCGAAATCCAACAAGGCTTTAGGAGGAGTAGAGCCGACAAGAAATTTAAAAGTAAAAATGTCAAGGGGCCGTAACTCCATCAAAAATCAACGAACCGGAAAAAAAAAAAAAATAAAAAAAAAAAATATATATATATATAAATATTTTTTTTTAAAAACAACAAAAAAATAAACAAAAAACATTTAAAACAATAAACCAATAAATATATCAAATACCAAAAAAATATAAAAAAAATAAATAAAAATAATCAAAAAATAAATAAAAAAATAAAAATAAATATATATATTTAAAACAAATTTAAACAAAAAATGTACAAATAATAAAAGAAAATATACTAATAATAAAAAAAGGCAAAACATCTGGTAAAGTTTGGTAAAGATCAGATGAAAAATGAAAGCCCTGTCGTATTAACGAGGCAAAATATAGCATTTTTTAACTAAATCAAGGGCCATAACTCCGCTGTTACTTGTCCGATCTGGCTGGTTTTCGAACTTGTGCGATCTTTTATTGATATTAACAATATGTTAAAGTTTTGTAAAAATCGGATGAAAAATGAAGGCCCTTGGCCAGTAGAGCTAAAAATCATCAGCTCCAGAAAGTAGGTCAAGGTCATAGATGAAATCCATGGATCCAAAAAGATGCACTACCCAAGACACAACTATGTCAAAATAGAATATGTTTTCTTCCAAAGATTAAGCTATAAATTAGGTTTAAAACATCTAGTGCATAATTATAGTTCATGAGAGAGTGATATAAATGTAACAATTAAAGTTATCTGCCCTTTGCTTGGATGGTGAAGGTCACATCCACATTTGCTGTGTCACGTTGCAATGTACCACTCAAGATACAACTATAAGCAAAGAGTGCATGCAGTTTGTGAAAAAGTGACCTAAACGCTAAAGTTGAAGGTAACAATTAAGTTATCTGCCCTTTGCCCTTTCACATTTGCCTTGTCACGTTGTGATGTACCACTCAAGATACAACTATAAGCAAAGTTTTAAAGGTCTAGTGCATACAGTTTGTGAAAAAGTGACCTAAACGCTAAAGTTGAAGGTAACAATTAAGTTATCTGCCCTTTGCCCTTTCACATTTGCCTTGTCACGTTGTGATGTACCACTCAAGATACAACTATAAGCAAAGTTTTAAAGGTCTAGTGCATACAGTTTGTGAAAAAGTGACCTAAATGCAAAAGTTGAACCTAAAATGTATTAAATTATCTGCCCTTTGCTTGGAGGGTCAAGGTCACTTCCACATTTGCTTTGTCACGTTGCGATGTACCACCCAAGATACAACTAAAAGCAAAGTTTGAAAGGTCTAGTGCATACAGTATGTGAAAAAGTGACCTAAACGCAAAAGTTAAACCTAAAAATTATTAAGTTATCTGGCCTTTGCTTGGAGGGTCAAGGTCACTTCCACATTTGCTTTGTCACGTTGCAATGTACCACCCAAGATACAACTACACGCAAAGTTTGAAAGGTCTAGTGCATACAGTTTGTGAGAAAATGACCTAAACGCAAAACTTGAATGTTGACGCCTCTACCGCCGCCGGAGAAGCAACACCTATGTCTCTTTTTTTCTTCGAATAGGCGAGACAAAAACTGTTTTCCGGCCTTAGACTATTCAAGCCAGTATAGTGATACAGACCCTCTTGTGCATCTTGTTCCCGGAAGACTACTTAATACACGCCACTCTGTAAATGACATAATTTTAGACATGGAAGTCATCTTGAGTGACAGTTTGGCTATGAACACAAATCACAAATCTGTCTATCCATCAGCAATTTCATAAAATAATATTCTAGTCTAAATTTGAAACAGTTTAATGACAATTGATCACAATATATTTGGAGTGGATTGACCTCTAAGATTTTGGTAGGTCGCCAAAGATCGCCAAGTTGGCTAAAACTATGTAAAATTTATGGAAATTTGATCGTGCAAATATCCATACAGTCTTTCCTATCAAACCTTGCATTCTCAGTACTTTTAGTACTTTGATTTATCATATATTATGTAGGGGAAATAACCCTGCAAGTGATGTGGCAAATATCGCCGCCAGATGTCGCACCGTTTCACTTTGCACGTAATGAAATCAGTTTCGGTCGAACGGATTGCGTTTGCATCGCACCGACTGTGTTTTCGCCCGATCATTTCACTTCGAACCGTATCAGTTCACTTTGTAACGAATGAACCGAGTTTACACGTCGCATCGAATCAATATGTACGTCATCAAATGACTTTGCGTCGTATGGTTTGAAATTTTACATCGTATCATTTCACTTCGAACCGTATCAATTCACTTTGTAACGAATGAACCGAGTTTACACGTCGCATCGGATCAATATGTACGTCATCAAATGACTTTGCGTCGTATGGTTTGAAATTTTACATCATTTCACTTCGAACTGTATCAGTTCACTTTGTAACGAATGAACCGAGTTTATACCGTATCATTTCACTTCGAACCGTATCAATTCACTTTGTAACGAATGAACAGAGTTTACACGTCGCATCGAATCAATATGTACGTCATCAAATGACTTTGCGTCGTATGGTTTGAAATTTTACATCGTATCAATTCACTTTGTAACGAATAAACCGAGTTTACACGTCGCATCGAATCAATATGTACGTCATCAAATGACTTTGCGTCGTATGGTTTGAAATTTTACATCGTATCATTTCACTTTGAACCGTATCAATTCACTTTGTAACGAATGAACCGAGTTTACACGTCGCATCGAATCAATATGTACGTCATCAAATGACTTCATGTTGAATTAAATGGCCTGTCATTGAATGGTTTGTAAATATCCACATTTTGACGGTTATGGCTTCCCATATAAAACACAAACATAAGATGCTCCTGAATATATAAGTACAAAAAACAATAGCCTAGAAATCCACAAAGAAGGTAATGAAGCCAAAGCAACAATAGAATAAACCATTGAGGGCACGACAAGAGAAGATTGCAGACAAACATCAAACGTCACCGTCCTTTTGGGCTTTAAGTAGACGTCATCATAGGGTCGAGAGCCTGTCCGGTCATCGCACACTCAAAGAGGAAAGCATAGTGGCGAACTGTAAATGGGTCCACCACCAAGTATAGGAGTATATTCCTTTCCATAAATTCATTATGACGACATAAGGAAACCTGCAAAGAGTTTGTCATTCTCCAAAACACCACGAAACTATTATTGCTTACAACAATATACACATATTTGTGGTATTGTTCATGTCAGTTGTCCAACACAATGCTTCTATATTCATAATTCACACATGACTAACCCTTGTTTTGCCTAACACATTTGTTATCATAGTAAATAAAGATAATTATATTAAATATAAACAAACTGTAAAGATATCGTTAATTCTTTAGCTTCGTATTTTGTAAGAAAACCTAGGTCTAGCCGTGTTAGAAAACATAGGAATATATTCTAGTACGACACATGCATATACATTGGTTCCGTCTATATTGTACCACTTCCAATTACCTTAACAACTATTCAAACATATTATCTTAACAACTATTCAAAAATGAACTGTCTGTATTTGTATCCGACTCATAACGGAAACATCAACTAAGACATAAATATTTAGCATGTTTCTGTCACTGATGTAGTATAAACTAAGGCAATACGAATGATTTAGCGCCGTTTTTAAATGTTAGAAATGCTATGTTGAAATGTCTCATATAATATTTATTTAAAAGTGAAACGACGGGGATTCAATAAGTTCCGATAGTGAATCTATAATCTCGGCCTGCCAATACCGTGTCCATGTCTTAGCCTACATGTCACCGTGTCCATAGTCTCGACCTGCCCTTACTGTGTTCATGTCTCGACCTACCTATTACCGTGTCTATAATCTCGGCCTGACCATACTATGTCCAAGTCTCGGCCTACCTATAATCGTGTCTTCAGTCTCAGGCTACCCATACGGTGTCCATATCTCGGCCTACCTATTACCGTGTCTATAGTCTCGGCCTGCCCATACTGTGGCCATGTATAGGCCTACCTATAACCGTGTCTATAGTCTCAGCCTGCCTTGTCTATAGTATCGGTCTGCCCATACTGTGCCCATGTCTAGGTCTACCTATTATCGTGTCCATAGTCTCGGCCTGCTCAAATGGTATCGTGATATACAACCTGCCCGATAATTGTCCCGGCAAGTGATCGTACACGTAGTGCCTGCTGTTGACTTTTATAACTCGATTCCATGACGTGGAATGTTAAAAATACATTGCTGTATGAGACATTTCTTAAAAGGCTACATGGCAGATACATAACATGGTAATATGAGGTTTATGATCAGACTACACCAGTTAGCAACCAATCAGCAGGCAGGGAAAAAGTTCCAGGGTAAATTCAGAGCTATTACACAGAATCTCTTAATTTTGATTGGTTGACAAGGTAAACAACCAAAGCATCTTGCTAACAAATTAAAATTCAACTTTTGAAGAGTACTTATGAAGGTTAAATTACACATTTGTGCAATGTATTCATAATTTGTTGCATAATACAAAGTATATTTTACATCTTCCTTACGTTTCTACATGCAAGCAGGTGGGTCAGCACCATACGACCCAACCAGCTTTTTAAAACATGCTCAATGTATTGTTTGTGTACGTTTTGTTGATAAAAATCAGGTCTTTCAAAACAAGTAAGCAAAATATAGCTTCTTATATTAGGGAACTCAGTACAGAGTTTAGAGCTATATAATGTACGTCTATGGAAAATGAATTGGTGTAGTCTGACCTTATGGAGATTTCACCAATATGTTTCACTACTCAGTTATCTCCCCTGTCTGTAAGGTGATTCTTAAGCTTAAAACAATAGAACTGCGTTATACATTCTTGTTTATGTCTTAACATGTGAAAATAATTCCTCGTGTTTTATTCCAAGTTACAAAAATGGGTCAAGTGCACAATTTCATACAGTTTTAGATATATCTGGTTGATTTTGAATTGAGATCTGTCAATCTGACATTTCAAAATGTAAGTCGAATGGGCAAATATTACTGAAGTTCAATGTTAAAGGGAATGTAGCGACACCGACAAACAATCTTTATTACTGAGAATCCCGAAAAGCTTGAAAAGGGTGAAAGAATTATCAAAAATCGGATGATAAGCAAAGAAGTTATGATCATTTGAAATTTCTGTTGAAATGTAAATTGAAGCCGCCCTTTTGAAAGCTATGACATAAAACATATAAAAATTACTGATTTGTAGGGAAAAATAACAGCAACTGTATGAAACATATGTATACTGAATGTCAATCATGCTTTACATGGCCGCTAAAGCAGTTTGCATTCATTTGCAGTGATGTTCTTTGCTTACATACATAGTTTATATTACACCATATCATCCCTAATTTTTTAATAGTTTTATCTTTATATATTTACATTAATTTTTAATTAATATTTCATTTCTTCATTTTTTATCATTTTTTGCGCACAATATGACCTATTTATGTGTCGACGTGCCGTAAAACACCATTCATTCATTCATTCATTCATTCATTCATTAAATGATATTTATCACTACTTCATATATGGTCTTTTGGAACTATGACATCATAGTTCTCAAATGGCAGCTCCCATATCCGTTTTAGAACAACCTTCAAATGGTCTAGAACCCACAGTCTACCAACTTGTCATACCCAGTATTTTGAGTCAGATGGTCATATCTTCTTTGTTTATCATCCGATTTTGATAAGTCTTTCATATTTTTCCAAGTTTTTCAGAACCCTTAATAATAGAGCTTGATTCGCTGTGTCTCTACATTCCCTTTAACAAAGTAAACAACTGATGATTGATTAACGTTCCTTGGTATCGATGGTCTTCAAGTCCCGTCCACCAGGGTTTTATCTGGGACAATATAAACCCGCTGGAAATATTTTATTTCTTAACTCAAGATTCTGGATAAGTATTAATATTAAGTTTATAGAACATTTAAGTTCTATGATCGGACAGATTTTGGACCATATGATGCCGTCTACCTAAATCCTCAAAGGATGGCAGCGATTGATGTTTGTCTTAAATTGATCTCGTCTTGTCGTATCCGTAATGTTTTGTTCTCTTATTGCAATGGTTTCTTTCGGGGATATCTTTATTTACACTGTCCCGTTTTATTGGGATGACATTATGTTAAGTGTGAGGTTTGGTGCACCCTAGAACCTGATTTAAATCTCTGATGTGCCACTGACCGTTCTAAGGCGGCAGTCCTATTGGCAACACATTTGTGTTTGTGATGTCGCATGCCTTGCTTATTGACATCGTAATTAATTGTTTGATATTGGATGACATTGTTCTGTGAAAGCTGCAATTCCTGTTATACTTGGATGATATTGTTCTGTGAAAGCTGCAATTCCTGGTATACTTGGATGACATTGTTCTGTGAAAGCTGCAATTCCTGTTATACTTGGATGACATTGTTCTGTGAAAGCTGCAATTCCTCTTATACTTGAATACTTACTTCTATAAATAGTTCGTATTTTTATGGTTTTATTATTTTTTGACGGTAATTCGTCTAATACATCTAAATGTTGTGTTCGGTAAATCTATAATACAAATTGGACATGAGTATATCTATTGCTTATTTCAACCCAGTCTGCACATTACAGGCGTTCACGATTGAGCATGGAATTTCATTCATACTGACGCAATGTCATCGTGTGTTCAACTTCGCCCCATTCCTCATTAAATGTAAACAAGAGTGTGAATATATAATGAGTGGTTGTCACTCTCGTCACCGATTCGTCGACCTATTGTTGCCACAGTAGCAATCGATATTTACACACAAAATGTGTGTAGTCTACATAATTGTTTTTTGAATATATATGATGGTCTCACGCAGCCTTGCAGTGCAAATAACACAATATTTAGCGCAGTGAACGATGCTTGATGGTTCACGACAAATTAACAAAATGATTTATATTCAGTGGCCAATCATCATTTTCACATCTCCCGAGTTAAATTGCCCGCAAAGTTTTACCACAACTCTGGCAAGCGAGAATGTCCGTTCACAAGACAATATATGGATATGCCCATTTTCATTTTTAGGTAGAGTTGGAAAATGTGTATACAACAGTGGGTCTATAACAAACCCTTTGATGTTGGCGGCATTTTTTCCAAGTTGACTCGGATCACTGTATGACGTAAAGGCCTACGTGACAAGTAGCAGGTGTTGAATGTTCCCATTTAGGAGTTTACTCAGTTGAATGGTTTTATAAATTAGATGTTTTGATTATGTTTACCATCTTTGTGTTTTGTTTTACATTATGCTTTGTCAAGTTGTTTGCAATTAGATTTACGTGTGTCCCTTTAATTCAGCTTCTGAATGTGTACTCGCTATTCAATACACAGAACACGCGGCGCGAATAGCAACGCACCTAGCAACAGAGTGGAAATTTACCTCGCTTAATTGCGTGTGTTTGTATTTAATTTGGATTATTAAATGGTTTTAAATGGTTTCTAAACAGGTGCATCTACCCACTGAACATGTTGTTGTTGTTAATCAAATGAACTAAATTTATTATGTGTGCACACATGAAGAAAAAACTGAAAATTGTCGATCTGCCGAGTTTTCAGTCATTTAGAAAATCAATTCGATCCCGCGATGGATTAGCCTTGGGTCATAATTACCGCGAAGGCAACTTTTCGTCAGCTTCTCGGACATTTGTGATCGCCGCGGATCGCGATAGACCGCGATGGAACTCAGGGAAATCTCGGGGGAAATCCGCGATGATCAAATATTTACGTAAGGAGTTTCGCATGGGACCATCTATACAGGTTCTCAGTGTTTTGTTATGATATTGATTTTGGTCACGTGAGAATTGTAAGCGGGACGAGTGGGAGGTGTCAGCTAGTTTCAATTCGCTGAGTACTTCCATTTTATTGGACGGCGTCATCGGTTGTTTACGTGTCTGATGTGTTAAACATCCATTGACGCAAGCGATGTATTTCCATGCTCAATCGGGAAGGCTGTATTGACTGTTATTGCGTCAGTATCGGAACTTCTGGACTGCCCCTCGAATATCTGGGAATGAAAAGAACAGACACGACGTCTACGTTTTTCATTATCATAACAGTTTGGGTTGCGCATGCTTCAACTACGCAGTCAGTACGTGGTTAACTATAGCTATTTTATCGGAGCGTCTTAAAATGAATGGTCGATTTTCTCTTTTGGCTTTAGTGGTGTGTATGTATTTTGCATTATCCTGGTCTGAAATATACGTCCATGATGTCACGATAGATGGACTGAATTGCGAAGTTGGTGAAACGGCGTTTACACTGATCACATTCAGTATCTTCGTGTGTGCGATGTCTTGCGACAGAAAAGCCACGTGCAAAAGTTGGTTTTACAGTTCTACAAGCAACGAGTGTTACGGTTGCAATAACGCGTACTTCAGAAGTTCTTTCTCTGGTAATGCCAGCACAGAATACTACAGAAACGGTTCGTTTTTTTCGAATTATGTTCTATTATAATTATATTGCTCTCTCTCTCCCTCCCTCCCTCCCTCCCTCCCTCCCTCCCTCTCTCTCTCTCTCTCTCTCTCTCTCTCTCTCTCTCTCTCTCTCTCCAACTCTATCGCTATATGTGTTTCTCTGTCTCTCTGTCTCTCTATATGTCCATCTGTCTCTCTCTCTCTCTCTGTGTGTCTCTCTCTCTCTCGCTGTCTTTGTCTCTCTATGTCTCTCTCTCTCTCTCATGGCTGGATAAAACAAACAAGAATCACATAGCGGTGTAAAATATTTTTTATGATAGACTAGATGTAATGTAATTGGGATAAATGAAGTAACAAGACATGGTAATGAAACAAATGTGTATGTATGAAGCATGGTATTAAGAAATATGCGAAAATGGAAATGTAATGTACCCTTCCAGGGCTCTTGCCTCGCATTATATCATTTTGCCAACTCGTTTAATAAATTCAATAATGAATGAGTACTCATGTAAGATCATCTATTTATATGTATTTAAGCTTAAATTCTTCATTCATCCAATATCTGCAATTAAAAACACAATTAACAAATATTTACCAGGTTGACAATTTATTTTTAAATTTCATGTTTGTGTGACACCTATCAAAATTTAGCGCAATAATATGACAAAAATAAACCCCGTGGTGATTAGACACATGATGTGTCAAATTATATGCAATGGAAAGTCCTGTAAAAAGTAGAAAAGAGGAACTATATTTTTATCTACCTTCATCTGCACGTGTACTCGAGTCCTATATGCCGTAAACCTCTTTTTCCTCGAAGTTCTTTGTACGCCATGAAGAACTAAATATGGCAGCCATCTCACCAAACGTAACATTATGTTTGTAAGATAAAACTTGTAAACACATACAGAAAATGTAGATATTGTTCATGTTAAATGGAGTATTATGTGATTGTTTCGTACTATCACGTGTAATTAGACTCGTGAAGACGCCGAATAACTATGCACAACCCCACTTTTTCGTTTCTTAGACTCTCATTATGAAGGCACTGACAAATACTCCTCAAAATGATTTAAGGACCATGTTTTGATTTGTGCCATTTTCTAATGTGCCGTTATTGAATGATATACTATTTTTTGTGCAATTTTTAAGTATTAGTTTTTTCTTTAATGTGACCCAAAAGTATTAACTTGTATTTTAGATATGAAATGCAGGATAATAAAGATTAAATAATTATAAATCGTCTTTCTTGTGATCCTTAATTTATTTTGAGGAGTATAGTATTCGCTATGTATACACTATTTTTGTTTCACAATGAATGCACCCACAAAGTATTAATAACACATTTACCTATTCCCCAAGAATTAACAGTAACACTGCCAAAGGAAATTACATTACATGGTCCAAGTTTATGAAGTGCATGCATATAATTTTATTGCCATGGTCCCTTTGGACCAAAGGATATCACATTTTAAAAAAAAATCTAGTTCTGTTCCAATGCCATTTGTATTCCGAACAAAGCTCATTGAAATCCCTGTCCCTGAGATGTATTTGAAAGTTTGTATTACTAGAGTTGGTAATTTCGTTATACATGTGTTTATCAGTTAGATTTGACGACTGCGATGGCAGTGGGCGCACGAGTAATACGAGGAACAGACTTGAAATGGGGCACACAGGTATATACTCCTCAAAATAAATTAAGGACCACAAAATAGGGCAGTTTTACTTACTTAATCTTTAATATTATGGATTTCATATTATAAAAAGTTAATACATGTGTGTAATCTAACAATTGTAAAATAATACAACTAAATTTAACAATCGCAAAAAGACAGTAAATTGTTCAATTACAGCATTTTAAAAATGACACAAATTAAAATATTGTCCTTAAATTATTTTGATGAGTATATTTTGCGGTTATTGACACTTTGAATTGTCCTGGTGTATATCATTCGTTGGGCGGGCATTTTGTTGATGGCGTCGCGCTTTATTTTAAAAGTAAAGCCTTGCCTTTTTAAGTAATTAAGGTTCGTGGTGGACATGAGATGTTGAAAGAATACCAGGATATTTAACAAATTAAGAGTTATTTAACAGCTTTGTTCATACATGGTATTTACCAGGAAATAATGTCAAAATGAAAAATGTACTGAAAATAAAAATAAATAAAAAAGAATTTGAAAGAAAACATTGAATATATTAATACCATAACTAAGTTCTTGGAACGCATTACCTTTTATGATTCATATATCCACCCATCTGCTAGTTACGGCGATTACACATGTCTGGGTATCAGATCTCCCCACCCCGACTCTGTGGCAGTGGCTCGGTATAACGATATAATATTATGATTCATATATATATATAACGATATAATATTATGATTCATATATATATAACGATATAACATTATGATTCATATATATATATAACGATATAACATTATGATTCATATATATATATATAACGATATAACATTATGATTCATATATATATATAACGATATAACATTATGATTCATATATATATATAACGATTTAACATTATGATTCATATATATATATAACGATTTAACATTATGATTCATATATATATATAACGATATAACATTATGATTCATATATATATATAACGATATAACATTATGATTCATATATATATAACGATATAACATTATGATTCATATATATATATAACGATATAACATTATGATTCATATATATATATAACGATATAACATTATGATTCATATATATATATAACGATTTAACATTATGATTCATAATTATATAACAATATAATATTATGATTCATAAATATAATAATGATATAAAGTTATGATTTATTTATATATAACGATATAATATCATGATTCATACTCGTATATAAATATATAACATTATGATTCATACATATATAACGGTACATGGATATCATTGCAGAATAATTATGGTATATTGACGGCTATAAGGACGAATATCGAATGGGTGCTGAACGAGCCTATGATTTGATTTTTATCTAGACTAATCTAGGTTGTCTCTCAGTTGATATTTTTTGTCATTGATATACAAATAATGAGTCAGAAATACTTGTTAACTTTCACTTTTTAACCGGTGCATTTATAATGTTTGACGTAGAATTATGAAAAAAAAAAAAAAATGTATAGAGAATATTAACCGGTAGAAAGGTGCGATATACACTTGTATGACTGAGTTTCCATATCAATAATATATACTTAGTGCCCTCATGATCTGACAATGGGATACAACTACATTACTCATTCACTCCTAACAGTTTAGGAATTCCAGATTTCATTATCCATTTTTAAGCACTTTACTATTGTTCATGTTGTTCGGGGCGCTTGTTTCAGCCAAAGGATTTTCTGCAATAGCTTGAGCATTTTTAAAATACGTACATCAATTATATATTATTAGAACTGGTATATTTAGTGGTAAATAAAACTACTTTACTTTTGAAAATCGGTTGAGAAATAAATATTTTATAGTCAAAATTATTTTTTTTATGTTTTTTTGTCCTATGTAAATTCTTTGTTAGTGGGACAGGAGAAAATTAAGAAATTTCAAATAACTTCAGTTAGCCTTCATATTTTGCTATACAACTTTTTCAGGGTGTCTTAAGTTAATAATGTCCAACAATTTAAAACTATTTCAGGATAAAAACTCTTAAAAATAAAAAATTACCCATCAAAAACAGGTTTCGCACATGACATTTTTATTTCCCAATCGATATTGAAAGGTAAGGTGTTTTTATTTACCAGTAAAAATGAAAGTTTCACTGAAATACACTTTTTTTAGGTAGTAGATGAATTTTATATGAAAAGTGCAAAAAACTTTTGGCTGAAACAAGCGCCCCCAAACAATAAGACGTAAACGACGTCACCAACTGTGTTGGTTAAATGTAAATTAAGACACTCTGATAGTTTTATAGTAAACAAATAAAGCTAACAGAAGTTATTTGAGATTTCTTAATTTTCTCCTGTTCCAGCAACATGGTAAAATCCCCACAAACATGCATTTTAGCTGTAAAATATTTTCTCAACCGATTTTCAAAACTAAGGTATTTTTTTACGACCAAAATTTCCAGTACGAATGATATATAATTTATGTACGTATTATTAAAATTGCTTATGTTTGTGCTGAAAACCCTTTGGCGGAAACAACGCCCGAATAATAATGCTTGTAGGACGCAGTTTATAAAAACATCGCGTGTTGTCGTCACGTCAGTATACGACATCACCTACCTTTGCACGTTATCACTCTGATAGGTTATTCGATTTGCATTGGGATATTTGCTCGAGTTCTACCGCGTATTAATGTTGCCTACCCGTGCACGTTATCATATTGATAGGTTATTAGATTTGCATTGGGATATATGCTCGAGTTCTTCCGCGTATTAATGTTGCTCGACTGTAGGAGTGTAATATTTAACCGCGGAAGACGAGTGCTAATATACCAATACCACTATAATACTTCTTTTTTCTTTATTGCATACCCATTTTTAATAAACAAATAATAATCAGAACAAAGATTATCATGATATTCTCATCAAATATTTTTTATTTGTTCGTCACATCGTGTGAGTTTTTCACATTGAAACCAACACACTACAATTTTCTTTTGTCACGTGACATACTTTTTGTGACGTAAAAGGTGTAACTGTGCATTGCACCAATCCCGAACGAGTTATGCAACATAGAAGTTACAGAGACATTAAATCCCCAATGCGACCTTCTAACACGTAATATATGAGCGAATATAGACGTTTCCATTTGTATTGAAATTAAACTAAGTCTGTAAACTGTGTGTTTATAATGTTTGAACATATGCACTTTTCGGTCAAATGTAGTGTAAGCCAATTAAATCTGTAAAGTGGTTATACTAGGATGAATTTGGTCTACTATGAATGAACAATCTACGAAGACGAATAATTATTTTGATGTTGTGATTGTGTTTTTTTTTAGTTTTTTTTAGTGTTTACTGTATTTCATCAGCTATTAGGTCAACTTGTTTCCATCTCCTAAGACGAATAATAATACAATTTTTGATGCATATTGTTTTATTATTTAAAACCGTGCTTAAATTATTTATGCTTTAAAGCGGAAATATAAGCTGTGTTACTGCGTCTGTGTTTAAAATTGATTTCTGAAGTAGTTCCAACGTGTCATATGAACAATTGTGTTTAAATTTATACTCATAATTGGTAGATAAGAAGATATAACGTGAGTAACCGACCAATGAACTTGCAAAGTATATTACCTCTCATGAACATATTCAAATACAACCGAAGCTGCTACTTTTCTCTTTTGTTTGTGTTTGTTGTTTCCAAGAGATCAACTATTTAGTATTTATTTACATATGTAAATCTAAGCATGGTTACATGTATCTCTTAAATGGTAAAGTTATAGCAGATAGTCTTACGAACTGTGTCTGAGTTCTTGATTCTTTACGTCTTTTAGCTGCATTCTCTTTGTCTCGAATGAAAGTGCATTGCACATGGTAAGTGATACTAGCTGATACGTATCGACATGGCGAATTGAACTGAATTGGACTTTGTAGTCGCACCAACAGCAAAAGCCACAATGAGACTTTCTAGCTTCCATTGGTGGAAGAAGACCCTAGTGGCGCTTGCCCCTCCGGGCAATTTTCGTGCACGACCGGATCTAGAGATAGCAAAAAATAAATAATAATAATAATAATAAAAATAGGCTGGACGCATTTTCATGTTTTTGACAGTTCATTTATTTTAAACGGCTGGACACCCTTAATCTCACACATGGATCCACGTAAATTATAAAATTTATATTTTTATATACTTTCCAGAGATATAGTGGATACTTCTTTTGGCGACGTCAAGGACTCATTATTGTCAAAACAAGTACATTACGTATTCCCGCCTTAATTCCATTAAGCAATGGTAAAGCGTATTTACTCAGGATATTATAATGGATATTTCGACAATAAAACAGGTTTAAAAAACATATTTTTACTGAAAAAAATAATCTGTTTAAAAATTACCTTTTAAATGTTTTAATTTTACAATATGCAAACTTTTTATGTATCTTTTTATAACTTTTTTATTTCTTTGTTATAGAAATTAAGGTTTGATTTCATACCCCAGTCAACCCCATTTTCGCTTCTTGGATTAGGGTTTGGATGGGGTATGAAAGTTAATACTCGGACCACGTAATGTTTTTTCGGGTTGTGTGTATGTATGTGTATAAAAACAATATACGTGTTTGGTTTGTCGTAAAAGAGGAATTTAGTATCATCTCGAAGTGAGAAAACTGAAATATATTCATTCGTGCTAAATACATTACATTTTCTCACTTCTCGGTGAACATAGATCCTATATTCACTCCAAAACCAACACATATCCTCTATCTCTTTCAATACTTGTATTAGTAGGTGTATGTTCATGTACTAGCCATGGAAGCAGAACATGTTAACAATCACAGGTATCTGTTTTTCAGCTGTTATAATGAATAATAGATAACGAATGCGACATGGACCTTTCAGTGTATTGTTTATTAATTACTGTTTTGCTCTTTGAAACGTGTACTGCTTTGTATACACTGACAAATGAATAAATAAAGGATAACTTCCTGAATGATATAAGATCGAATATAACGTATGATACATGCGGACGTGGGTTTGACGCAATCACATCTTTGTATTCAAGACAAAAGAATAATTTGTAATTTAAGCTGTATTTACGAGTGTTTGTGTTAATAATATGACTGTTTAAAACATCCAAACATCCAAACTACAATCCTGACTTTGTTCAAATGTGCGGAGTTCCAATTGTTTTTTCTTAACATGCTTGCATTTTCAGAGTATTATTTATAAGTAAAACTGGTCTAGGCAAAATATAAATCAGTATATTACTAATTGTTGATGTTATTATATACATTCCAGTGAAATAGTGGACTTTATTTTAAAAAAAACCCTTATATTTCCATTGTTTATTATTCATATGTAAACATATTTTCACTCAAAATACGTCATGCAACTGTTGACGTTGTTTCGATGTTGACGTTATTGACGTCCATTGTTTTTGGCGGATTATATTTTTTTTCTGCAAAAAATGTCCAGGATGAGGAGTATATAATAAATATAATATGTGTTTGGGTTGTCGTAAATATAGGATTTATATTCATCTCGAACTGCGAAAACTCAAATATTTTCTCACTTCTCGCTGAAAATCAATCCTATAATCTCTCAAAACAAACGGATATCCTCTTTATATGGCACCAATCCTATAGTAACGCTTAGGTAGACTAACGAAAATAAATCGGAACCTTTAATGTCATGCAATCAGATTGAAAGTCATTTACTAGAGTAATAAATTGATATGTTATCACAATCACCTCGTATTGCTGTTTGTCCATTGAATTTATTTTTTGTTAAATTGTTAAAAAGTAAATATCACCAAAAGGACTACTTTTTATCAACAATATTACACTTTCAAAAACGAATCTTTTTGTATGTATTGACACCAATATGTGTATTTACCGTCCGACATATCACGACGGAGTTTAGCATTGAGCTCTATGCTCTATGCTCAACCATATAGTGCTGTTACACTGTAATACCACGCCGTAGACAGCTAAACATGTGCTCAAACTGACGTAAAACAACATTCAGTTTCAATTTAGAGACATGTCGCGATGCCCTACCCGTTCACAGTATACTGACAACGGGCTGATCATTCCTACATGCAGCACTATATACCCTGTATATGGTGAACGTTTAGCAAGGGAACTACTAGAATTGTACGGTATCGAAAACAATCAACAGATCTTATTCATATTATAGCTGATCAAACTTTCGAGGGAATAAAGGAGCACATATATTTGGTTTCATAACAGGCAGTATATTCATACCCCAAGAAACTTGATGCAAGCGATATAACTTCTATCAACAATTACATTACATCATGAAATAACAAATAAACATACTCATGGAATGTTTTTTGCTGTATATTTGTACACGTACCCGTTTACAAATAAAAGAAACATGTTTAAAGTATGACCTCACTTACTATGATTATGTTTATGATGTGTGTGTCACAATTAACTCAATTTCAGTACTCGTATACATCACGGCTGGTAATCATTGGGACAATCTCCAAATGGAGCTATACTCGAAAGTGTCCCAACGTAACTTCGTAGCTGGTGACAATGGTGAAAACTTGTAAACAAAGGCGACTGTGACTTTTAATTTTTAATTTATTCTAAACAAACCACAATCAGGCCTTATGTGAAAAATCGGGTAATGCTATTCCACGTAGTAATGTTAATACTTTGCTCACAAACCGGAGTTACTACAGATTAATGCTTTATTTAAAGCCATCAACATTTCTCCTGAGGACTTATAATGCGGTGTGTTTAATCGAACGTCCATGGCTGCATTAAACCTCTCCTTTCGTAAAACAGACTAAAACAATACATAACACATTTTCATTATTGAGAGAATCAAGCAGGTGAGCAAACTTTGGACGTAAACATTTGCATAAATAATGTACTGAAATGGCTCAAGCAGGTGAGCAAACTTTGGACGTAAACATCTGCATAAATAAAGTACTGAAATGGCTCAAATTTTAAAAGCGGACATTCAACATTTCTGAAATTCGTGTTACAAAGTGTACTGTAATTAAACACTCTACAACAGCACACATTTGCCCTTTCCTTAACTAGCTGCAACCTTCGTGTTTTTTTTTACAAAACTTCTGGGGATTTCTCTGTAATACTACGTGGAACTGAGTGTTCAGTATATACATTATAAGGCGGAAATTCCCGAGTAGTGTTTCTGTTTCCTTTCAGTACATAATTCCCCACTAATAATAAACGAATACATGGTACAATACCAGGTTCTCACGAATCACAATCAAGTATTTCTTTCACCTATAATTCTCCACTAATAATAAACGATAATGCAAGATCTGGTTCTCACGAATCATAATCAAGACTTCATTTCACCTATAATTCTCCACAATTAATGAACGATAATACAAGACCTGGTTCTCACGAATCATAATCAAGACATTCTTTCACCTATAATTCTCCACAAATAATAAACGAATACATAATACAAGACCTGGTTCTTACGAATCATAATCAAGACTTTCTTTCACCAATAATTCTCCACTAATAATAAACGATAAAACAAAACCTGGTTCTCACGAATCACAATCAAGACTTACTTTCACCTAGTATTCTCCACAAACAATAAACGAATATAAAATACAAGACCTGTTTCTCACGAATCATAATCAGACTTTCTTTCACCTATAAGTTTTCACAAATGATAAACGAATACATAATACAAGACCTGGTTCTCACGAATCATAATCAAGACTTTCGTTCACCTATGATACTCCACAAATAATAAACGATAAAACAAAACCTGGTTCTCACGAATCACAATCAAGACTTACTTTCACCTAGTATTCTCCACAAACAATAAACGAATATAAAATACAAGACCTGTTTCTCACGAATCATAATCAAGACTTTCGTTCACCTATAATTCTCCACTAATAATAAACGAATACATAATACAAGACCTGGTTCTCACGAATCATAGTCAAAACATTCGTTCACCTATAATTCTCCACAAATAATAAACGATAATACAAGATCTGGTTCTTACGAATCATAATGAAGACATTCTTTCACCTATAATTCTCCACAAATAATAAACGAATACATAATACAAGAACTGGTTCTCACGAATCATAATCAAGACTTTCGTTCACCTATAATTCTCCACAAATAATAAACGATAATACAAAACCTGGTTCTCACGAATCATAATCAAGACTTTCTTTCACCAATAATTCTCCACAAATAATAAACGAATATAAAATACAAGACCTGTTTCTCACGAATCATAATCATGACTTTCGTTCACCTATAATTCTCCACAAATAATAAACGAATACATAACACATGACCTGGTCTCACGAATCATAATCAATACTTTCGTTAACCTATAATTCTCCACAAATAATAAACGATAATACAAAACCTGGTTCTCACGAGTCATAATCAGACTTTCGTTCACCTATAATTCTCCACAAATAATAAACGAATATATAATACAAGACCTGGTTCTCACTAATCATAATCAAGACCTTCTTTCACCTATAATACTACACAAATAATAAACGATAATACAAAACCTGGTTTCGCGAATCATAATCAGACTTTCGTTCCCCTATAATTCTCCACAAATAATAAAAGAATATATAATACAAGACCTGGTTCTCACTAATCATAATCAAGACTTTCTTTCACCTATAATTCTCCACAAATAATAAAACGAATACATAACACAAGACCTGGTCTCACGAATCGTAATCAGACTTTCTTTCACCTATAATTCTCCACAAATAATAAACGAATACATAATACAAGACCTGGTTTTCACGAATCATAATCAAGACTTTCGTTCACCTATAATTCTCAACAAATAATAAATGATCATACAAAACCTGGTTATCACGAATCAAAATCAGACATTCTTTCACCTATAATACACTACAAATAATAAACGAATGCATAATGCAAGACCTGATTCTCAGGCATCATAATCAAGACTGTCTTTCACCTATAATTCTCCACAAATAATAAACGAATACATAACACAAGACCTGGTCTCACGAATCATAATCAATACTTTCGTTAACCTATAATTCTCCACTGATAATAAACGATAATACAAAACCTGGTTCTCGCGAATCATAATCAGACTTTCGTTCAACTATAATTCTCCACAAATAATAAACGAATATATAATACAAGACCTGGTTCTCACTAATCATAATCAAGACTTTCTTTCACCTATAATTCTCCACAATCATAAACGAATATATAATACAAGACATGTTCTCACAAATCATAATCAAGACTTTCGTTCACCTATAATTCTCCACAAATAATAAACGATAATACAAAACCAGGTTATCGCGAATCATAATCAGACTTTCGTTCACCCATAATTCTCCACAAATAATAAACGAATATATAATACAAGACCTGGATCTCACTAATCATAATCAAGACTTTCTTTCACCTATAATTCTCCACAAATAATAAACGAATAAATAACACAAGAACTGGTTCTCGCGAATCATAATCAGACTTTCGTTCACCTATAATTCTCCACAAATAATAAACGAATATATAATAAAAGACCTGGTTCTCACTAATCATAATCAAGTCTGTCTTTCACCTATAATTCTCCACAAATAATAAACGAATACATAACACAAGACCTGGTCTCACGAATCATAATCAAGACTTTCTTTCACCTATAATTCTCCACAAATAATAAACGAATACATAACACAAGACCTGGTTCTCACGCATCATAATCAAGACTGTCTTTCACCTATAATTCTCCACAAATAATAAACGAATATATAACACAAGACCTGGTTCATACGAATCATAAACAAGACTTTCTTTCACCTATAATTCTCCACACATAATAAACGAATATATAATACAAGACCTGGTTCTCACTAATCATCATCAAGTCTTTCTTTCACCAATAATTCTCCACAAATAATCAACGAATACATAACACAATACCTGGTCTCACGAATCATAATCAGACTTTCGTTCACCAATAATTCTCCACAAATAATATACGAATACATAACACAATACCTGGTCTCACGAATCATAATCAGACTTTCGTTCACCAATAATTCTCCACAAATAATATACGAATACATAATACAAAACCTGGTTCTCGCGAATCATATTCAAGAATTCCTTTCACCTATAATTATCCACCAATAATAAACGAATACATAACACCAGTCCTGGTCTCACGAATCATAATCAGACTTTCGTTCACCAATAATTCTCCACAAATAATAAACTAATACATAATTTAAAACCTGGTTCTCCCGAATCATAATCAAGAATTTCTTTCACCTATAATTCTCCACAAATAATAAACGAATAAATAACACAAGACCTGGTTCTCGCGAATCATAATCAGAATTTCGTTCACCTATAATTCTCCACAAATAATAAACGAATATATAATAAAAGACCTGGTTCTCACTAATCATAATCAAGTCTTTCTTTCACCTATAATTCTTCACAAATAATAAACGAATAGATAACACAAGACCTGGTCTCACGAATCATAATCAAGACTTTCTTTCACCAATAATTCTCCACAAATAATAAACGAATACATAACACAAGACCTGGTTCTCACGCATCATAATCAAGACTGTCTTTCACCTATAATTCTCCACAAATAATAAACGAATATATAACACAAGACCTGGTTCTCACGAATCATAAACAAGACTTTCTTTCACCTATAATTCTCCACAAATAATAAACGAATATATAATACAAGACCTGGTTCTCACTAATCATAATCAGACTTTCGTTCAACAATAATTTACCACAAATAATAAACGAATACATAATACAAAACCTGGTTCTCCCGAATCATAAACAAGACTTTCGTTCACCTATAATTCTCCACAAATAATAAACGAATATATAATACAAGACCTGGTTCTCACTAATCATAATCAAGTCTTTCTTTCACCTATAATTCTCCACAAATAATAAACGAATACATAACACAAGACCTGGTCTCACGAATCATAATCAAGACTTTCGTTCACCTATAATTCTCAACAAATAATAAACGATAATACAAGACCTGGTTCTCACGAATCATAATAAGACTTTTTTCACCTATAATTCTCTACAAATAATAAACGAATACATAATACTAGACCTGGTTCTCACGCATCATAATCAAGACTGTCTTTCACCTATAATTCTCCATAAATAATAAACGAATATATAATACAATACCTGGTTCTCACGAATCATAAACAAGACTTTCTTTCACCTATAATTCTCCACAAATAATAAACGAATACATAATACAAGACCTGATTCTCACGAATCATAATCAAGACTTACGTTCACCTATAATTCTCCACAAATAATAAACGATAATACAAAACCTGGTTCTCGCAAATCATAATCAGACTTTCGTTCACCTATAATTCACCACAAATAATAAACGAATATATAATACAAGACCTGGATATCACTAATCATAATCAAGACTTTCATTCACCTATAATTCTCCACAAATAATAAACGCATACATAACACAAGACCTGGTCTCACGAATCATAATCAATACTTTCGTTCGCCTATAATTCTCCACTAATAATAAACGATAATACAAAACCTGGTTCTCGCGAATCATAATCAGACTTTCGTTCAACAATAATTCTCCTCAAATAATAATCGAATACATAATACAAAACCTGGTTCTCGCGAATCATAATCAAGAATTTCTTTCACCTGTAATTCTCCACAAATAACAAACGAATACATAATACAAAACCTGGTTCTCGCGAATCATAATCAGACTTTCGTTCACCTATAATTCTCCACTAATAATAAACGAATATATAATACAAGACCTGCTTCTCACTAATCATAATCAAGACTTTCTTTCTCCTATAATTCTCCACAAATAATAAACGAATACATAACACAAGAACTGGTTCTCACGAAACATAATCAAGACTTTCTTTCACTTATAATTCTCCACAAATAATAAAAGAATACATAATACAAGACATGGTCTCACGAATCATAATCAAGACTTTCGTTCACCTATAATTCTCCACAAATAATAAACGAATATATAATACAAGAGCTGGTTCTCACTAATCATCATCAAGACTTTCTTTCACCTATAATTCTCCACAAATAATAAACGAATACATAACACAAGACCTGGTCTCACGAACCATAATCAGACTTTCGTTCACCAATAATTCTCCACAAATAATAAACGAATACATAATACAAAACCTGGTTCTCGCGAAACATAATGAAGAATTTCTTTCACCTATAATTCTCCACAAATAATAAACGAATACATAACACAAGACCTGGTCTCACAAATCATAATTAGACTTTCGTTCACCAATAATTCTCCACAAATAATAAACTAATACATAATACAAAACCTGGTTCTAGCGAATCATAATCAGACATTCGTTCCACAATAATTTTCCACAAATACTAAACGAATACATAATACAAAACCTAGTTCTCGCGAATCATAATCAAGAATTTCTTTCACCTATAATTCTCCACAAATAATTAACGAATACATAACACAAGACCTGGTCTCACGAATCATAATCAGACTTTCGTTCACCAATGTTTCTCCACAAATAATAAACGAATACATAATACAAGAACTGGTTCTAGCGAATCATAATCAAGTCTTTCGTTCACCTATAATTCTCAACAAATAATAAACGATAATACAAGACCTGGTTCTCACGCATCATAATCAAGACTGTCTTTCACCTATAATTCTCCACAAATAATAAACGAATACATAATACAAGACCTGAATCTAGCGAATCATAATCAAGTCTTTCGTTCACCTATAATTCTCAACAAATAATAAACGATAATACAAGACCTGGTTCTCACGCATCATAATCAAGACTGTCTTTCACCTATAATTCTCCACAAATAATAAACGAATACATAACACAAGACCTGGTCTCACAAATCATAATTAGACTTTCGTTCACCAATAATTCTCCACAAATAATAAACTAATACATAATACAAAACCTGGTTCTGGCGAATCATAATCAGACATTCGTTCCACAATAATTTTCCACAAATACTAAACGAATACATAATACAAAACCTGGTTCTCGCGAATCATAATCAAGAATTTCTTTCACCTATAATGCTCCACAAATAATAAACGAATACATAACACAAAACCTGGTCTCACGAATCATAATCAGACTTTCGTTCACCAATATTTCTCCACAAATAATAAACGAATACATAATACAAGAACTGGTTCTAGCGAATCATAATCAAGTCTTTCGTTCACCTATAATTCTCAACAAATAATAAACGATAATACAAGACCTGATTCTCACGAATCATAATCAGAGTTTTTTCACCTATAATTCTCTACAAATAATAAAAGAATACATAATACAATACCTGGTTCTCACGCATCATAATCAAGACTGTCTTTCACCTATAATTCTCCACAAATAATGAACGAATATATAATACAAGACCTGGTTCTCACGAATCATAAACAAGACTTTCTTTCACCTATAATTCTCCACAAATAATAAACGAATACATAATACAAGACCTGATTCTCACGAATCATAATCAAGACTATCGTTCACCTATAATTCTCCACAAATAATAAACGATTATACAAAATCCGGTTCTCGCGAATCATAATCAGACTTTCGTTCACCTATAATTCTCCACAAATAATAAACGAACATATAATACAAGACCTGGTTCTCACTAATCATAATCAAGACTTTCTTTCACCTATAATTCTCCACAAATAATAAAAGAATACATAATACAAGACATGGTCTCACGAATCATAATCAAGACTTTCGTTCACCTATAATTCTCCACAAATAATAAACGATAATACAAAACCTGGTTCTCGCGAATCATAATCAGATTTTCGTTCACCTATAATTCTCCACAAATAATAAACAAATATATAATACAAGACCTGGTTCTCACTAATCATAATCAAGACTTTCTTTCACCTATAATTCTCCACAATAAATAAACGAATAAATAACACAATACCTGGTCTGACGAATCATAATCAAGACTTTCGTTCACCTATAATTCTCCACAAAAAATAAATGAATACATAATACAAGATCTGATTATCATGAATCATAATCAAGACTTTCTTTCACCTATAATTCTCCACAAATAATAAACGAATACATAATACAAGACCTGGCTCTTACGAGTCATAATCAAGACTTTCTTTCACCAATAATTCTCCACAAATAATAAACGAACACATAATACATGAACTGGTTCTTACGAATCATAATCAAGACTTTCGTTCACCTATAATTCTCCACAAAAAATAAATGAATACATAACACAAGACCTGGTTCTCACGAATCATAATCAAGACTTTCGTTCACCTAAAATTCTCCACAAATAATAAACGATAATACAAAACCTGGTTCTCACGAATCATAATCAGACTTTCTTTCACCAATAATACTCCACAAATAATAAACGAATACATAATACAAAACCTGGTTCTCGCGAAACATAATCAAGAATTTCTTTCACCTATAATTCTCCACAAATAATAAACGAATACATAACCCAAGACCTGGTCATAAGTTTTCACAAATGATAAACTAATACATAATATAAGACCTGGTTCTCACGAATCATAATCAAGACTTTCGTTCACCTATAATACTCCACAAATAATAAACGATAAAACAAAACCTGGTTCTCACGAATAACAATCAAGACTTTCTTTCACCTAGTATTCTCCACAAATAATAAACGAATATAAATTACAAGACCTATTTCTCACGAATTATAATCAAGACTTTCGTTCACCTATAATTCTCCACTAATAATACACGAATACATAATACAAGACCTGGTTCTCACGAATCATAATCACCTATAATTCTCCACAAATAATAAACGATAATACAAAACCTGGTTCTCACGAATCACAATCAAGACTTTCTTTCACCTAGTATTCTCCACAAATAATAAACGAATATAAAATACAAGACCTGGTTCTCACGAATCATAATCAGACTTTCTTTCACTTATAAGTTTCCACAAATAATAAACGAATATAAATTACAAGACCTATTTCTCACGAATTATAATCAAGACTTTCGTTCACCTATAATTCTCAACTAATAATACACGAATACATAATACAAGACCTGGTTCTCACGAATCATAATCAAAACTTTCGTTCACCTATAATTCTCCACAAATAATAAACGATAATAAAAAACCTGGTTCTCACGAATCACAATCAAGACTTTCTTTCACCTAGTATTCTCCACAAATAATAAACGAATATAAAACACAAGACCTGTTTCTCACGAATCATAATCAAGACTTTCGTTCACTTATAATTCCCCGATAATTATAAACGAATACATAATACAAGACCTGGTTCTCACGAATCATAATCAAGACTTTCGTTCACCTATAATTCACCACAAATAATAAACGATAATACAAAACCTGGTTCTCGCGAATCATAATCAGACTTTCGTTTACCTATAATTCTCCACAAATAATAAACGAATACATAATACAAGACCTGGTTCTCATGAATCATAATCAAGACTTTCGTTCACCTATAATTCTCCACAAATAATAAACGATAATACAAAACCTGGTTCTCACGAATTATAATCAGACATTCTTTCACCTATAATTCTCCACAAATAATAAACGATAATACAAAACCTGGTTCTCGCGAATCATAATCAGACTTTCGTTCACCTATAATTCTCCACAAATAATAAACGATAATACAAAACCTGGTTCTCACGAATCATAATCAAGACTTTCGTTCACCTATAATTCTCCACAAATAATAAACGATAATACAAAACCTGGTTCTCGCGAATCATAATCAGACGTTCGTTCACCTATAATTCTCCGCAAATAATAAACGAATACATAATACAAAACCTGGTTCTCACGAATCACAATCAAGACTTTCCTTCACCTATAATTCTCCACAAATAATAAACGATAATACAAAACCTGGTTCTCACGAATCATAATCAGACGTTCTTTCACCTATATTTCTCCACAAATAATAAACGAATACGTAATACAAGACCTGGTTCTCACGAATCATAATCAAGACTTTTGTTCACCTATAATTCTCCACAAATAATAAACGATAATACAAAACCTGGTTCTCGCGAATCATAATCAGACTTTCGTTCACCTATAATTCTCCACAAATAATAAACGAATACATAATACAAGACCTGGTTCTCATGAATCATAATCAAGACTTTCGTTCACCTATAATTCTCCACAAATAATAAACGATAATACAAAACCTGGTTCTCACGAAGCATAATCAAGACTTTCGTTCACCTATAATTCTCCACAAATAATAAACGATAATACAAAACCTGGTTCTCACGAATCATAATCAGACTTTCGTTCACCTATAATTCTCCACAAATAATAAACGAATACATAATACAAGACCTGGTTCTCACGAATCATAATCAAGACTTTCGTTCACCTATAATTCTCCACAAATAATAAACGAATACATAATACAAGAACTGGTTCTCACGAATCACAATCAAGACTTTCTTTCACCTAGTATTCTCCATAAATAATAAACGAATATAAAATACAAGACCTGTTTCTCACGAATCATAATCAAGACTTTCGTTCAACTATAATTCTCCACTAATAATAAACGAATACATAATACAAGACCTGGTTCTCACGAATCATAATCAAGACTTTCGTTCACCTATAATTCTCCACAAATAATAAACGATAATACAAAACCTGGTTCTCACGAATCACAATCAAGACTTTCTTTCACCTAGTATTCTCCATAAATAATAAACGAATATAAAATACAAGACCTGTTTCTCACGAATCATAATCAAGACTTTCGTTCACCTATAATTCTCCACAAATAATAAACGATAATACAAACCTGGTTCTCGCGAATCATAATCAGACTTTCGTTAACCTATAATTCTCCACAAATAATAAACGAATACATAATACAAGACCTGGTTCTCACGAATCATAATCAAGACTTTCGTTCATCTATAATTCTCCACAAATAATAAACGAATACATAATACAAGAACTGGTTATGACGAATCATAATCAAGACTTTCGTTCACCAATAATTCTCCACAAATAAAAAACGAATACATAATACAAGAACTGGTTCTCACGAATTACAATCAAGACTTTCTTTCACCTAGTATTCTCCACAAATGATAAACGAATATAAAATACAAGAGCTATTTCTCACGAATCATAATTAAGACTTTCGTTCACCTATAATTCTCCACTAATAATAAACGAATACATAATACAATACCTGTTTCTCACGAATCATAATCAAAACTTTCGTTCACCTATAATTCTCCACAAATAATAAACGATAATACAAAACCTGGTTCTCACGAATCATAATCAGAGTTTTTTTCACCTATAAGTTTCCACAAATAATAAACGAATACAATAATACAAGACCTGGTTCTCACGAATCATAATCCAGACTTTAGTTCAGCTATAATTCTCCACAAATAATAAACGAATACATAATACAAGAGCTGGTTCTCACGAATCATTATCAAGACTTTCGTTCACCTATAATTCTCCACAAATAATAAACGAATACATAATACAAGACCTGGTTCTCACAAATCATAATCAAGACTTTTTTTCACCTATAATTCTCCACAAATAATAAACGAATACATAATACATAATACAAAACCTGGTTCTTACGAATCATGATCAAGACTTTCTTTCACCTATAATTCTCCACTAATAATAAACGAATACATTACACAAGACCTGGTCTCACGAATCACAATCAAGACTTTGTTTCATCTATAATTCTCCACTAATTATAAACGAATACATAATACAAGACCTGGTTCTCACGAATCATAATCAGACTTCCTTTAGTTTAAATTTATTTATTTTACATCGATTGTAACGAAAGTTCTATGAACTTATTTGAATCACTCTCGATGTCTTCCTGGGTAGAACCAGTACTAAGCAATGCAGATAAAGTATTTTGCTCAGGGACACAACGCATAAGGCAATGACGGGAATCGAACCCACGACTTTTGGATCATGGGTCCAATGCTCTACCACTAAACCACTGTGACTTCCTTTCACCTATAATTCTCCACAAATAATAAACGAATACATAATACAAGACCTGGTTCTCACGAATCATAATCAAGACTTTCTTTCACCAATAATTCTCCACAAATAATTAACGAATATAAAATACAAGACCTGTTTCTCACGAATCATAATCAAGACTTTCGTTTACCTATAATTCTCCACTAATAATAAACGAATACATAAAACAAGACCTGGTTCTCACGAATTATAATCAGACTTCCTTTCACCTATAATTCTCCACAAATAATAAACGATAATACAAAATCTGGTTCTCACGAATCATAATCAAGAATTTCTTTCACCTGTAATTCTCCACTAATAATAAACGAATACATAATGCAAGACCTGGTTCTCACGAATCACCTATAATTCTCCACACACCAATGATGTTAAATGTATTCAACTGACAATGTACAACGATGACACGCATAAACAACTAAATAAATTCGTTTGTTATTGTAATAGGATCAGAAGGGGTCTAATCTATTATATTATCTATAGCCTTGTCTGACAGTTTTAGTTACTTAAATTGTTGTGTTTATCCAAGTCAAATAGTTTACTCCAAGTTTCACGCTTATTTCCGGAAGTAGGTCCGCAATTTTGACAGTTCAGCCGTAGAATTTGTTTTCAGGACACTTTGAATGGTCACTGTTAGCCAATCAGATTCAGAGTTACATTAAAGTTGTTTATCGTATTTTTTTTCCAATAAAAAAGGGGCACGGTGCTCTCTGTGACATGACCACGATATTAGTATTTAAGGTCCGACATAAGGCTAATTCAGTGGCAATCGTCTTATGACTTGTCGCCGCCAATTGTCAGTAGCACATACAGACAAAGCTCGATAACTCTAAATTTGGCATCCCCTGTTTGCTTAACTAATAGAGCTATTTCCATAGGGAGATATGTGAACATCTATCTGCAGTAGATTGTCATATTTTCTATTTAGTTTAGATTACAAGTATTTCAAAGCTGGAATAACGACAAGTTATGGTATATAATCAGCAGATTCGAATTGCATTTAACATATAGGGGATTTAAGAAGGCTCATCCTCGTATAGATTCAGTTGTATATTTATATTTTGAATTATATTATAAATACAGTCGCCTATTATTTATATTTGAACCCCTTATATTGAATAAGCACTGCAAGCGTGTTTAGCCCCAAGGTAATGACAATAGAGTGTTATTCTTGAGTCAGTAGAAAGCCGGTCCTTTTACATAGGTGGATAATCCGGGTAAGGCATCGTTACGAGGTTCATATCCAGATGCCTTGGTGTTCATAGAAGTAATTATTTTCTGTAAAACCATTTTTTACAATAGACTAGTGTTATTTTTTTAGTTAATTTTATATATATACGTAATTATTTTAGTGGTAGTTATTTATATAGCAGTAGAGTTATACTAGTGTAGTGCCCATTTATTAAGTAGCATAATGGGTGGCGTAGAAACTGAAACAGAGAAGCCGATCGACAATAGTGACAGCCCGATAATAGGTAGCGGCTGGTCGGAGACAAATATAACAGAACGAGGACGAACCTCAGATACAACACAACACAATGCACGTGCACTCGGAGGTAGGAGTATATCGGCACTTCAAAAGGTAATGTTGACTCTTGTTTACTATGTTCTAACAATAAGGGTTTGCTCCATGGTTATGCCATGGGACAAAGTGATAAGGGGTCTCCCCTTATGTATCTAATTGATGTGAAAGTACAGTCTGTTGTTACATCCTATATGCACCCCACAGCTCAAACGTATTGAGTTCAGTCCGCCGCTTGTTATACATGCCCACCAGCGCACACACATAGGGTAAACATATACCCCCCGCCATTCTCGCCACAGGTAGGATATAGTTTGCAAAATGGCGATGCATGGGCACAGAACCCCGTTATGGTATGTTCCCAACCAGAACAAAAAGTTATGGGGATACAGCATTTCACTATCCGACCGTCAGTGCCAGCCAGGATATACAAAATAGTAGAAATACGGCCAACTTAAATATTTCTCCATATCCCACGGTGTACTCGTATGTAGTAAACTATGGGATTTTAACAACGACCCCCTCGACCCCGCAAGTGTACGAGATATACTATGTCTGAAAACCCGCCTGTGCTACCACAGCAAAATATGTCAACATGACACGCTTATACAGCACCTACGACACGTTATTACGATAACTATTGCAACCCTGCCATACGAGGTATAACTATGGGAAATGTGTTACCCGCCCCTGTTATGCCTCAAAAGAGTCCATTTGTAGTTAAGCCTTTTGACCAGGATACATATATCACTGATTATATTCAGCAGTTTAAATACATTTGTAGTATACACGGGTATTCCAATATCATGAAGACTGAGATATTTCTAGCGAATTTATCACCCAATGCAATGTATATATTTAACGGTGTGTCCGTCAATGTGAGATATGACTTCGAGAGAAATCTTTGCTAAATTTGTACCCGATGAAGCTTCGGCGATATAAAATTTTACAAATACAAAAAAGTGTTGATGAATATGGCGTTAGTTTACAAAAGGTATGTGCACTGGCTTTTCCAGGGCAGCACCACGACTGTCTGATCACTCATTTATTCATAAAAAGAGTAGGGACAAGTTACGAAATAGAACGACATATTGTGTTCGAAGACCCCAAAACTTTAAATGAGGCAATACGGGCCGCCAAACAGTATAAAAGAGTATGGTTGGGCAGAATTGACAAAATCAAAACTCATGATAAATACCGAGGGAATGGAAATACAGAATAAGCTCGATAGGATAATGGACGAGGTCGAAAAATGACCTAGGGGGCACAGAACTTCAATAATCCCCCAACAGGTATCTTCTCCGGTGGTTATCAACAACAGAATGATAGGCAACAGGTAGCCCCCGTACCCACTCCATTTCCATACGGACCCTCTCCATTCCCGAATGAACAAGTATCCCTGGCACGAGCCGCACCGCCATATGGTCAATACAATAATGCAGACAACCAGCAATATTATAGGCCGATGCCTAGCCAGATTATCTGTCATAACTGTCAGCCAGTTGGTCATATCGCAAGAGGTTATCCAAATAAGACAGGGAAACTAAAGGCCACTGGATTTGAGGGCGAAAGTCCAGTGTCTCAGAATAGGCTCAAAAAGAAAGTACATTTTTCAGACACCGTTAAAATCTCAGATTTGAAATCTGAATGCCGGGCCTCCATAAAGGTAGACCCAGAATGTAAACACACTTTGGAATGTCCAGATCAAAGTTCAAATGTCATTCATGTTGAACAACCACTACATCCATTAAAGGAGCACTCTCATATACAAAAATAACATTTAGAAATATTTTTTTTCGGCAAATGCATATATTTACTGTCAAAATTCAAGAGGTGTCTTGTGAATTTATGATTGATACTGGAGCAGCATCGAGTATATTTTCACGTGGCGTCTTCGATAGAATGAAGCTAGATACAACATTATTGTGGCCAACCAATGTGGTATTACGGTCTGCAGAGGGTTCTCTCTCTAGACAAAAAGGGCGTGGCAGATATTGAATTTGGTGCTGAAAATCGTACATTTACCCACAGATTTGTAGTCACAAATTTAAAAAATGATGATGTCTTACTTGCAATGGATTTCATTGAGAAATTCGAAATGTCTCTGAAGCCACATAAACGACTTATGAAAACAAATGTTGGAAAATTTAAGACCAAATGTAATAAATCCAATGTATGTGCACGATTTTGTTGTCAGAAGAAATAGTTGTCCCCCAAGGTCAGAGGTCATTGTAAAAGGGCAGAAGAATAGATATGACCCCTGGGATAGAAGTATGTTAGAACCCTCCTTAAAGTATGTTGATAGGGGATTGGTCATAGCAAAATCACTGTTAGGCAGAGAAAATAGAGATAATGCTATGTGGACGAGCAAGAATTCACAATAAGACAGTATTCAATGTTGGGTTCTGTACATAAAGTAGATATTATGTCTGAAAATAATGCAAACCCCGAGCAGCCCGTGAGGCCAGAGTTTGATACTTTCCCGAACAATTAAAACCATTACTAGAAGTAGAGGGCCTGGATAAAAATCAGGAAAAGCAGTAAAAGACATTAATATCGGATTTCAGGGAAATATTTTGTACCCCAGGTGGCCCTTTAGGAGAATGTAATGTTGCAGAGCACGATATATACACAGAGCAAGTTCCCCGTGTTTCTTCGGAAAGAAGTAATCAAAGAGGTAGACAAAATGTTAGAACAGGGTGTAATTGAACCCAGCACTAGGCCCTATAATGCGCCTATTTGCTTGGTGAAGCAGAAATAGAGGCTTTCGAGAACTAATCAAAACCATTATTAATACAACATATTGTAGTTTACCCAGTATTTACGATACGATCGATTGTCTCTATGAAAATCTTTGTTTTCATGTCTTGATTTAGTAAGCGGGTATTTCCAAATAAAAATGGCACCAAAACGTAAATATTTGACCGCATTTACTGTCCCGGGCAAAGGCCATTATCAGTTTCGAAGAATGCCTATGGGATTAAGTCACTCAAACGTTCCAACGGATGATGGAAAAGGTATTAAAAAAATCAAAGATTTGAGAAAGCACTGGTATATTTAGACGATCATTTTTATTATTGTACCTGGCCGGAATTTTGAAAATGCTATTGAGAATTTGTCATGTGTATTTCAAGAGTTGTGCACGGCGGGCCTTATGTTAAAACTCACGAAATGCAGGCTGATTTAGAAATCAGTTGTTTATTTAGGACATTTAGTATCTGAAGAAGGCGTAACTTGTGACCCTAAGAAGGTCTATGCATTAAGACCTACAACAAGAAAAGAGATAAGAAGTTTTCTAGGTTTTACTGGTTATTTTAGAAGACTTATACCCAACTTTGCAAAAACAGCCAAACCCCTGAACAGATTAACAAGACATAATGATACATTTGAGTGGAATGACGAACCAGAACAATCATTTCTTGTGCTTAAACAAAGCATGATAGAGGCCCCAGTTTTGGCATTTCCAAACGATACTGGTCACTTCATCCTGGATACGGATGCAAGCAATTTTGCAAGAGAGAGAGGGATTTTGCAAGATCAAAACGGAATAGAACATGCCATAGCACACAGTAGCAAAACCCTAAATACGGCACAGCAGAACTATTGTACTACAAAACAGGAAATGTTCAGTGCATTGTATTTTATGAAATACTTCAAACACTATCTTTTAGCAAAAACGTTTACTTTGCGAGTAGACCATGCCCCTTTGTTGTATCTAAGGAAGTTTAAAGAAGTAGTTGGTATCATGGCTAGGTGGATCTCTTGATTTAAGTCATTCGGTTTCGAACTTGTTTATCTAAAGTCGTCACAGGTAGTGTAGTTAGTCCAGTACGCCCACATGATAGGTATGATCAGTGCCATGTAAATGCACTCGAGTAGTGACGATTCATTGACCATGAGTCAGAAACAGAAGTACCAAATTGGTTAAAAGTATGGTCAAATGAGCATTTAATTTCTCTTCAAGAAGAAAGCATAAGTATACAATATATGTTGCAGGTTAAGCAATTTGCTGTAGAAAGACGCCCAAAATCAGAGATGGTTACCAACAATGAGGAAACCAATACTTATTGGAATCAACTGGAAAACCTTTCTGTTGTGAACAACTTGTTATATAGAAAATCAAGTGATTCCAATTCCTTTTGCCATAAGAACAGAAATCTTTTCGCAAGTACATGAAATAGAATGTCGGCCCATTCAGGCAGATATCGTTCTTTAGAACTATCTCAGAGGACATTGCTAGGAGGTGTAAACAATGTGATTTATGTGCAAGAGTTAAACCTAACCCTGGGAGAGGTAAAGCCACATAAGGTCAATTTCGGGGGCGGGCTCACTTTCAAAGTAGTGCTAGATATTATGGGCCCTTTGATCAAATCTTAGAACGAAAATTAGTAGATAATTGTGATTGGAGATAATTATACAAAATGGATGGAAGCATATCCTACTAAATCACATACCGCATTAGTAGTGGCGGACAAAATAGTCACCGAATTCTTTCTCAGATTCGGTCTGCCGGATCAGATACATAGCGATATTGGTCCTGAGTTCGAATCAGAGCTTTTTAAAGAAATATGCGCTTTATTGAAAAAAATAGAACTACTAGTTACCATCCACAGTCAGACGGTTTAATTGAAAGGTATACCAGGACTTTGAAACAAATTGCTCAGAATAGCAGTCCGAGATAATCCAAAATCATTGGATGATCATCTACCATATGTAATGGCCACTTATCGGTCAACCATATAGAGTATTACCCATTGTACACCCAACCTCCTTAAGTTAAATCAAGCATACATATGTCCAACAGATTTAATGGTGGGAGACCCCAAATAACGGCCGTAGATGCCCCATAGAGTATGTTGAATTGGTGCGAGAGGGTTTGCAAGAAGCACACACATATGAAAGTATCGGCATTGCTGCTTTAAGGCAGAAAAGATATTATGATATTGGTTTAAAAGCGAGGGAATATGGCATTGAATCATGGGTGAGGAGATGGTATCCACCAGATGCAGCCCAAAAGTTAGGTAAAGGATGGAGAGGGCCGTAATTAGTAATAGACAAAATTGGCCCGGTAACGTACAGAATCCAGAAAGATGAGAAGTCGTTACCAATAGCTGTGCATGTTGACAATCTGAAACCTTACGAGGGAAACTCAACTCCAATACATAGGCTTGAATTACATGATAATGGTTCAGAATCAGACAGGGAAGAAGAAATGTTCGATGCCCTCCCTTCAATGTCCGAATCACAACATATACCTGTAATACAAACACGTAGTGGTAGGACAGTAACACCCCGGGATATTTATTCACCACAAATCGACATTAAAAATATATATATATAAAGAAATATATATATTGAATGAGGTGAATTGTATATAATAATGGTATAATTGTTTTATAATTGTATAAGATGATTTAGGATTTATGTGCAAATCAGATGTTATTATACCCAATATAAATATAATGCATTTCTGCATTATTTGTTATATGTAATATATACATGTGTTAGGGTCACATTTTATATGGGAAATCAAGAAATGATGAATTTCTAGGACTATATGCAACTAATTACAAACATTTCTTTTCAGCGTAGGGTTGTTAATATTAGATAATTAAAGAAACATGTGTGGTTTTTACAGCATAACATGGAAAACGTTGAACTAATGGACGAAAGAGACGAGATCGCCGACTGGGTGGCTTTGGAAGGGCGGCAGGTGTGGAATGGACCATGTGAGAACCCGGTAGGAAGACCCGTGCAAAAAAAGAGTGGATACAATGACGTTGTTGGCACTTGGCCAATGTGCACAGCCCCACGCACAGGGTGTACAAGTGTGTCACGTGTGGGAAGATCTTTAAGAGAAGCGACAGGGCTAAACACCATGTGACGCTTGCCGGGCACCGGTCAAAGGAGATTAAAAGACAGGACCGTAGGAATCCAGTATACATCAACATGGAAAGTACTCTCCCTTTCATTAGAAAATATGGTAGAATCCGTCCCCATCCGATGACAGAGTAGTTATGTTTTTCTCGTTCATTTTGGTATCATTTTTGTTGGATTGTATATTTTGAGAATGATTTAATACACCGATCAACTATGGCATGTTTCACTACGGACTAAAATGATTTTATACTATAACAATTCATAGTTGGATGTCATAAGTTACAAACATGTATGTTTACAAACAGATAGAGCAAGAATGGCTGTTGCCCACGTGCATTGACAAAATAGCTTAGTCGCAGATAAGCATTTAAGCAGACATAAAATCGATTGACCAAAAAGTGTCAAGTCTATCTAGTAGAGTTTCGGCTATTGAGTCGTCCATAGAAATAATAAATACGGACATAACAGACATCAAACCAGAGTTAAAGAAGAATAACGTGAGTATTGAAAATGCTATAAAAACTCAAGAATTACAAAAGGCTGATATTTTAAAAATAAAGTCACTAACTCAGCAGTCTACCGAGATACTCAACAATATGGAAAATAACGTCACTTCAGTTCAAAGTACTCTATCTTCCAACCAAAACACACTGACAGCGCCTGATGGGGAAATGAACGATATTTATAAACGAAGTCGACAGTTAGAGGGAGACCTCTCCTACGCTATCGGTCAGCTTGACAAGGCCAAAGACCACTGCAACAGGCTCGAGCGATTTTCACGGGAGAACAACTAACGTCTGGTGAACTTTAACGAATCACCAAATGAAAATCCAGTTGATATTGTGCGACGCGTTGCGGCAAAAATCGGTTTACCAAATGCAGAAATTATGAAGGCTCACAGAACTGGCAAACACGTTGTGACTGACGGTAAAACTATGCCGAGACATCTTATTTTTAAGTGCCTTCGTCACTCCGGTAAACGTTATATGATTGTTAATCAACGTAAAAAACTTTCCGTTGTCCCGTTTTTCCTGATTGACGATTTAACTGACCAGGATTTACAGACACGGAAGTCATTCAAGGAGGTCATAGATCAAGCCAAACGAGAGGGAAAACGATGGAAATTCCGTAACGGTAAATTGGTGATCGATGGTCAGATTTATAACCATGAATAGGACAATACCCAGTCTGATTATAACGGTACTTTAAGTGTAGGATTGTGGAATGTTAATGCTTGGACAGCAAATAATAGGTGTTTCAGGGAAGATATTTTATTGCAACTCAATTTTGATATTATATGCATAGTTGAATCTAAGTTAAAAAATGATAGTGTTATACAATTAAAAGATTATAGGTGGATTGGCCATAATCGATCGAACATTCGTGCAAATGACAATGGGTCAGGTGGTACAGGTGTTTTTGTTAAATACTATTTGTCTGATATTTATGACATTAATATATATGATAACAATTTTAGAGATGTTTTAGCTGTAGAATTCAAAGATAAATCTTCCGATTTTTCTTTATTACATGCGTATGTTATCTGCCACCTGAAAATAATGTAAATGGTCGGGCTTCGCAAGAGTTATTTGATCATTTAACGAATTCGATCTACAGAACAAATGACTTTGATTTTTGTCTTTATCTAGGGGACATAAATGCGAGATGTGGTAACGAGTCTGACCTAGTTACACTAATCGATAATGGCCTTATTATCGACAGAATCAATATCGATGAGACAAAAAACCCACGAGGGCTTGTGTTTCTTGATTTTCTTAAAAGTGTTAACTATTGTTTGTTAAACGGACGTATAAATCCCGAACTTTATAATTTTACTTGTATTTCTCACAAAGAAAAATCAGTCGTTGACTACATGTTTGTACCGCACGAACACTTAGCAAATATTGAGTCGTTTGGTGTGTTTCCTTTGCCATACATTAAATGTTTTACCAGGGAGGGCCATGCCAGATCATTCTATTTTAAAAAACAAATATTCACGTACATAGTTATCTGAAACCAACGGGATCCATCTTGCGCAATGATGAACATGACAATTTTACAAATGTTCCGAACGATAGAATGTTTTTAAAACACAAATGCGATGTATTACCAAACAATGATTTTATGTGCGATGACGACATTTTACACAAAATAAATGACGCTATCGAAGATATTGAGATACGAGAATCAAATCTTGAAAATATCGATTCTATGTATAATAACATTTATTACGAAGAAATGGAATTGAAATTAAAATATTTCGACTCCAGATATCCAAAAAAGGCACGACGTATCCTCAAACCCTGGTGAAATGAGCATTTATCTTTATTATTTGATGAGTATAGAAAAGAGAAAAGTGTTATTTAAAATGTACTTATCGAGCTGAAAAGTCAAGGTTACTTTTAGAATTTCGTATAAAAAGGAAAACGTTTGATAAGGAATATAGAAAAGCAAAAAGGCTATTTAATGACGAGGTCAAAAGTGGAATTGCGGAAAGTGAAACTAAAAACCCAAAAGAATTTTGGAATAAATTGAAGACTCTAGGTAGAAATAAAACAAATAACAAATTGCCAATGGAAGTAAAGCTTGAAAATGGGGAAATTATTAATGATAAAAACGAGGTGTTAAATAGATGGCAACATGATTTTTCAGAAATTTATAATGCTGTTGACTCGAGAAAAATGTTTACACCAGTGACTTTGAAGCTGATGTTAATATCAATTTAAATCATCAAGATGAATTGAATGTACCGATAGCTCTTGCAGAGTGTAGAAAAGTTATTTCTCTGGCCAAGTCAGGTAAAGCCGTAGGCATAGATTGTTTACCATATGAAGTATTTAAAAACGATTTGTCTGTTAATCTTTTATGTAATTTTTTTAATAAATGTATGTCAAGTCACTGTGTCCCACTGTTTGGTCAAGGTCCGTTATCAGACCAATCCCCAAAAACGCACAAATTGATCCAAGGATTCCTTCTAATTACAGAGGTATTAGTTTAATACCTACGTCTTGTAAATTATACACAAACGTTTTAAATATTCGCTTAGTAAAATATCTAGAAACAAATGATTTATTAGTCGACGAACAAAACGGTTTCAGACAGAAAAGATCTTGCGAAGATCATATGTTTTCCTTGACATCCATTATTAGAAACAGAAAATCTGAAAACTTGCATACTTTTACAGGTTTTGTAGATATGGCGAAGGCGTTTGACCGGATAAATAGGGATATTTTGTATATAAAATAAGCCAATATAGGTGTTTCTGGTAACTTATTAGAAGCTATAAAGAGTCTATATATTGAATGTAAAGCAGCAGTTAATGTAAATGGAAGCTGCACTGATTTTTTTGATATACATTCAGGTGTAAAACAAGGGGACGTAATTTCTCCGACACTTTTCTCTATCTTTATCAATGATCTTGCGTTAGAAATTAAACATTTGGATCTTGGTGTTGAAATAGGAAATGATATCAAATTAGGAATTCTTCTTTTTGCAGACGACATTGTGTTAATAGCTCCGTCTGAACTTAATTTACAGTTAATGATAAATTTTCTTAACACCTGGTGCTGTAAAAATCAAATGTTAGTTAATATAAGTAAAACGAAAGTAGTACAGTTTCGCAAAAAAAGCCAACCAAGGACAGCTTTTGAATTTCACATAGGTAATACTAAGCTTGAAATATGTGAAAACTACAAATACCTTGGTATCATATTAAATGACTTTTTAGATTTTACTGAAACAGCAAATGTTTTGAGCGAATCTGCTTTCGTCATTAGTCTCAAATTTATATAATAAGGTTGATATAATGTATTCATCATACTCCAAGATATATGATTGTAAAATTGTTCAAATTATGGATTATGCCTCAAGCGTTTAGGGGTATAATTGTTACTCTAAGCCAGACACATTACACAATAGAGTTATACGATTTTTCCTCGGTGTACATAAATGTACTTCTAATCCCGCTATTCATGGTGATATGGGCAGGATACCGCCTAAAATTAGAAGACAATTAAACAGCTTTCATTTATGGAAACGACTGATATCTATGAATAATATTAGACTTACAAAAACGATTTTTCTTTAGGATTATTCAAAATGTAAAAACAATTGGTCGCATGATATTAAACAATTTTTTAAAGAAATTAACTGTGTTTCGGCCTTTGATAATTTGTCACTACAAGATTTTAACAATACGTCTTTTATACACGAAGTTAAAGCAAAACTGATGACAATATATAAGGAAAAATGGCTCAATGATGTTAATTCTCAAACCAAATTGAGCAATTATAAACTTTTTAAAGATACATATGAACGCGAAAATTATGTTCAGTTAAATTTAAGGAAACACATACGCTCTGTGATTGCTCAATTTAGAGCAGGTTCATTGCCAATTGAAACTGAATTAGGCCGATACCACAGAATTCCAAGACAAGATAGAATATGTAAACAATGTCAGGCTCAGTGTGTAGAAACAGAAAATCACTTTATATTGTACTGCGAGAGGCACAGTGTCTCTCGAATTGAACTATTACATACAATAAATGAACTGTGTCCAGACACAGCTACCGAGGCAGATAAATTTGAAGTGCTTTTAACAAATGAAAGGATTCTATTAAAAACGGGACAGTTTATTATAAATCCCTTAAAAAATCGTACAAATTAATGTGTACTTCATTTTTCATGTTTACTTTTGTTATACCTATTAAATGAGTTATAAAATCAATAATGCAACTGATATTTTTATAGTGACTAATAAGTCTCATTAGGCTGGGTATTCATTTGTTTACTTAATATTGCCTATATTATACTGTATTGTTTTGTAAATGTAATATTTTGTAACGATGTTATTTGTCACTTTAATAAAAAAATAAAATATATATGTTAGAACCCTCCTTAAAGTATTTTGATAGGGGATTGGTCATAGCAAAATCACTGTTAGGCAGAGAAAATAGAGATAGTGCTATATCCCTTATGAATGTGGACGAGCAAGAATTCACAATAAGACAGTATTCAATGTTGGGTTCTGTACATAAAGTAGATATTATGACTGAAAATAATGCAAACCCCGAGCAGCCCGTGAGGCCCGAGTTTGATACTTTCCCGAACAATTAAAACCATTACTAGAAGTAGAGGGCCTGGATAAAAATCAGAAAAAGCAGTTAAAGACATTAATATCGGATTTCAGGGACATATTTTGTACCCCAGGTGGCCCTTTAGGAGAATGTAATGTTGCAGAGCACGATATATACACAGAACAAGTTCCCCGTGTTTCTTCGGAAAGAAGTAATCAAAGAGGTAGACAAAATGTTAGAACAGGGTGTAATTGAAACCAGCACTAGGCCCTTTAATGCGCCTATTTGCTTGGTGAAGAAGAAATAGAGGCTTTCGAGAACTAAACAAAACCACTATTAATGCAACATGTTGTAGTTTACCCAGTATTTACGATACAATCGATTGTCTCTATGGAAATCTTTGTTTTCATGTCTTGATTTAGTAAGCGGGTATTTCCAAATAAAAATGGCACCAAAAAGTAAATATGTGACCGCATTTACTGTCCCGGGCAAAGGCCATTATCAGTTTCGAAAAATGCCTATGGGATTAAGTCACTCAAACTTTACGTTCCAAAGGATGATGGAAAAGGTATTAAAAAAATCAAAGATTTGAGAAAGCACTGGTATATTTAGACGATCATTTTTATTATTGTACCTGGCCGGGATTTTAAAAAATGCTATTGAGAATGTGTCATGTGTATTTCAAGAGTTGCGCACGGCGGGCCTTATGATAAAACTCACGAAATGCAGGCTGTTTCAGAAATCAGTTGTTTATTTAGGACATTTAGTATCTGAAGAAGGCGTAACTTGTGACCCTGAGAAGGTCTATGCCTTAAGACCTACAACAAGCAAAGAGAAAAGTTTTCTAGGTTTTACTGGTTATTTTAGAAGACTTATACCAGACTTTGCAAAAAAAGCCTTACCCCTGAACAGATTAACAAGACATAATGCTAAATTTGAGTGGAATGACGAACCAGAACAATCATTCAATGTGCTTAAACAAAGCATGATAGAGGCCCCAGTTTTGGCATTTCCAAACGATACTGGTCACTTCATCCTGGATACGGATGCAAGCAATTTCGCAAAAGGGAGGGGGATTTTGCAAGTTCAAAACGGAATAGAACATGCCATAGCACACAGTAGCCAAACCCTAAATACGGCACAGCAGAACTATTGTACTACAAAACGGAAAAATGTTCAGTGCATTGTTTTTATGAAATACTTCAAACACTATCTCTTAGCAGAAAAGTTTACTTTGCGAGTAGACCATGCTCCTTTGTTGTATCTAAGGAAGTTTAAAGAAGTGGATGGTATCATGGCTAGGTGGATCTCTTTTTTTAAATCATTCGGTTTCGAACTTGTTCATCTAAAGTCGTCACAGGTAGTGTAGTTAGTCCAGTACGCCCACATGATAGGTATGATCAGTGCCATGTAAATGACCTCGAGTACTGACGATTCATTCGATGACCATGAGTCAGAAACAGAAGTACCAAATTGGTTAAAAGTATGGTCAAATGAGCATTTAATTTCTCTTCAAGAAGAAAGCATAAGTATAAAATATATGTTGCAGGTTAAGCAATTTGCTGAAGAAAGACCCCCAAAATCAGAGATGGTTACCAACAATGAGGAAACCAAATCTTATTGGAATCAATTGGAAAACCTTTCTGTTGTGAACAACTTGTTATATAGAAAATCAAGTGATTCCAATTCCTTTTGCCATAAGAAAAGAAATCTGTTCGCAAGTACATGAAAATAGAATGTCGGCCTATTCAGGCAGAGATCGTACTTTAGAAAGAAGGTTTTATTGTCCGACTATCTCAGAGGACATTGCTAGGAGGTGTAAACAATGTGATTTATGTGCAAGAGTTAAACCTAACCCTGGGAGAGGTAAAGCCACAAAAGGTCAATTTCGGGGGCGGGCCCACTTTCAAAGTAGTGCTAGATATTATGGGCCCTTTGACCAAATCTTAGAACGAAAATTAGTATATAATTGTGATTCGAGATTATTATACAAAATGGATGGAAGCATATCCTACTAAATCACATACCGCGTTAGTAGTGGCGGACAAAATAGTCACCGAATTCTTTCTCAGATTCGGTCTGCCGGATCAGATACATAGCGATATTGGTCCTGAGTTCGAATCAGAGCTTATTAAAGAAATATGCGCTTTATTGAAAAAAATAGAACTACTAGTTACCATCCCCAGTCAAACGGTTAAATTGAAAGGTATACCAGGACTTTGAAACAATTTGCTCAGAATAGCAGTCCGAGATAATCCAAAATCATGGGATGATTATCTACCATATGTAATGGCCACTTATCGGTCAACCATACAGAGTATTACCCATTGTACACCCAACCTCCTTATGTTAAATCAAGAATACAAATGTCCAATAGATTTAATGGTGGGAAACCCTCAAAATAACGACCGTAGATGCCCCATAGAGTATGTTGAATTGGTGCGAGAGGGTTTGCAAGAAGCACACAATATGAAAGTATCGGTATTGCTGCTTTAAGGCAGAAAAGATATTATGACATTGGTTTAAAAGCGATACCGCCTAAAATTAGAAGACAATTAAACAGCTTTCGTTTATGGAAACGACTGATATCTATGAATAATATTAGACTTAAAACAAATAATTTTCTTTGGGATTATTCAAAATGTAAAAACAATTGGTCGCATGATATTAAAATATTTTTTAAAGAAATTAACTGTGTTTCGGCCTTTGATCATTTGTCACTACACGATTTTAACAATACGTCTTTTATACACGAAGTTAAAGCAAAACTGATGACAATATATACGGAAAAATGGCTCAATGACGTTAATTCTCAAACCAAATTGAGCAATTATAAACTTTTTAAAGATACATATGAACGCGAAAAGTATGTTCAATTAAATTTAAGGAAACACATACGCTCTGTGATTGCTCAATTTAGAGCAGGTTTGTTGCCAATTGAAATTGAATTATGCCGATACCACAGAATTCCAAGACAAGAGAGAATATGTAAACAATGCCAGGCTCAGTGTGTAGAAACAGAAAATCACTTTCTCTTGTACTGCAAGAGGCACAGTGCATATCGAATTGAACTATTGCATACATTAAATGAACTGTGTCCAGACACAGCTACCGAGGCAGACACAATTAAAGTGCTTTTAACAAATGAAAGGATTCTATTAAAAACGGGACAGTTTATTATAAATCCCTTAAAAAATCGTACCAGGGAATATGACATTGAATCATGGGTGAGGAGATGTTATCCACCAGATGCAGCCCAAAAGTTATGTAAAGGATGGAGAGGGCCGTAATTAGTAATAGACTAAATTGGCCTAGGTAACGTACAGAAGCCAGAAGGATGATAAGTCGTTACCAATATCTGTGCATGTTGACAATCCGAAACCTTACGAGGGAAACTCAACTCCAGTAAATTGGCTGGAATTACATGATAATGGTTCAGAATCAGACAGCGAAGAAGAAATGTTCGATGCCCTCCCTTAAATGTCCGAATCACAACATATACCTGTAATACAAACACATAGTGGTAGGACAGTAAAACCCCGGGATATTTATTCACCACAAATCGACATTAAACAAAAATATTTATAAAGAAATTTATATATTGAATGAGGTGAATTGTATATAATAATGGTATACTTGTTTTATAATTGTATAAGATGATGTAGGATTTATGTGCAAATCAAATGTTATTATACCCAATATGAATATAATGCATTTCTGCATTATTTGTTTATATATAATATATACATGTGTTAGGGTCACATTTTATATGGGAAATCAAGAAATCATGAATTTCTAGGACTATATGCAACTAATTACAAACATTTTTTTTCAGCGTAGGGTTGTTAATATTAGATAATTAAAGAAACATGTGTGGTTCTTACAGCAAAACATGGAAAACGTTGAACTAATGGACGAAAGAGACGAGATCGCCGACTGGGTGGCTTTGGAAGGGCGGCAGGTGTGGAATGGACCATGTGAGTACCCGGTAGAAAGACCCGTGCAAAAAAAGAGTGGAGACAATGACGGCGTGACATCGGCACTTGGCCAATGTGCACAGCCCCACGCACAGGGTTTACAAGTGTGTCACGTGTGGGAAGATCTTCAAGAGAAGCGATAGGGCTAAACAGCATGTGATGCTTGCCGGGGTATTGAATAACGGGACCTTCGGAGGTTTTTACGCTATCAACATTTTAACCGAGTTAAAATATTCTTTCTCACTTTCTCAATTGCAGTATCAATAAGTATTTTGCACTCAAACATTTGTATTATCTTTCCAGCGTTTAAGGTTTTAGAAGCTTTCATTTTTTTATTTACCGACATTCACACTAGCGTTTGCTGTGTGGAGGCTGTCAAAAAAGATCCTGACTACAAATAATTATTTTGTGTTTGTGATGTCTTATTTGGCCTTTTATTCAACTTTAAATTTGTTCTTTGTTTCTGTGTGTGTTTGTGGTTGACTGTCGTCCTTGAATGCTGCTTTTCCTGTTCGATTTTTGTATCGATATGTACTACTTACCTGTAACTGGTCATGTGGCCAATATTATGATTTTGAAGTAGACTATCACTTAAACCGGTTCTATGGGGCGTGAGATATATTGCACCTTACACGTGTATTAGCTTTCAAGAACAGACTCAATAAAACACAGCTTGTTTATACCCTTATTTTTAGCTCTACTGGCCAAGGGCCAGCAGAGCTTATGGGATGGTGTGTTGTCCGTCGTCCGTCGTCCGTTGTCTGTCGTCCGTCCGTCCGTTAACTTTTACCACGTTAAGACGATAGGGCCTTTTTCATCCTATCTTTACCTAACTTTACCACATAGTTAATATCAATGACAGCTCGGACAAGTTCGAAAACCAGCCATATCGGACTAGTAACAATGCTATATTTTGCCTCTTTAAGAGGATATTTCATCCGATCTTTACCAAACTTAATCAGATTGTTAAAATCAATGAAAGCTCGGACAAGTTCGAAAATCATCCATATCGGACTAGTAACAGCAGAGTTATAGCCCTTGATTTAGTTCAAAATGCTATATTTTGCCGCGTTAAGACGATAGGGGCTTCATTGTTCCTCCGATCTTTACCAAGCTTTATCAGATTGTTAATATCAATGAAAGCTCGGACAAGTTCGTAAACCATTCATATCGGACCAGTAACAGCGGAGTTATGGCCCTTGATTTAGTTAAAAATGCGATATTTTGCCTCGTTAAGACGATAAGGGCTTCATTGTTCATCCGATCTTTACCAAACTTTATCAGATTGTTAATATCAATGAAAGCTCGGACAAGTTTGAAAACCATTTATATCGGACTAGTAACAACGGAGTTATGGCACTTGATTTAGTTAACAATGCTATATTTTGCCTCGTTAAGACGATAGGGCCTTCATTTTTCATCCTATCTTTACCAAACTTTACCACATTGTTAATATCAATGACAAATCGGACAACCAGCCATATCGGACTAGTAACAGCGGAGTTATGACCCCTTGATTTTGTTAAAAATGTCATATTTTGTCTCGTTAAGACGATATTTCATCCGATCTTTACCAAACTTTATCAGATTGTTAAATCGGACAAGTTCGAAAACCATTAATATCGGACTAGTAACAGCAGAGTTATGGCCCTTGGTTTAGTTAAAAATGCTTTATTTTGCCTCTTTAAGACGATAGGGGCTTCATTGTTCATCCGATCTTTACCAAACTGTATCCGATTGTTAATATCAATGAAAGCTCGGACAAGTTCGAAAACCATTCATATCGGACCAGTAACAGCGGTGTTAATGCCCTTGATTTAGTTCAAAATACTATATTTTGCCTCGTTAAGACGATATAGGGCCTTCATTTTTCATCGATTGTTAATGTCAGTGAAAGTCAAGTTCGTAAACCAGCCAGATCGGACCAGTAACAGCCGAGTTATGGCCCTTGATTTTGTTAAAAATGCTATAATTTGCCTCGTCATATGATAGGCCTTCATTTTGTATCTGATCTTTGTCAAACGTTACCGGATTTTATGACTTTCTTTTTTTCATATTATGATTATTTATTTATTTTTTTTATTTATTTTTTTTGAATTTATCTGTTGAATTTTTATTTTTGTTGAATTTTTTTTTTATAATTTTTTTTTTTTGTGATTTTTGATTTTTTTCTTGATTTTTTTTTTTAATTTTTTTTAGAATTTTTTTTTAGAGTCAACCACAAAACACAAAAACAATCACGCAAACAGACAAACGAGAAGGCAAAAGTAATAACAAATGCAAACGACATCACAAACACAAAAGGGTTGACAATAGGACTACCGCCTAGGAACGGTCAGTGGCAACAAAGGCCACTGGGGGGTTTAAACCGGTTCTAGGGTGCACCAAACATCACACTTACCCTACTTCATCCCATTAAAACAGGACAGTGTAAATAAAGAAATCCCCGCCATGATCTAATAAGCCGGTGCTAGGGTACGAGAGGCGTTGCACGTTATTTTTCAATAAAACCGAGTCAGCAGATTTACTCTCTAGTTTGTGGTTGTTGCTTTCAAGGGATCCTCTTTGCAATATTTACTGGCATTCACACTAGCGTTTGGGTAGTGCTGTGTGGGGGCTGTAAAATGTTGCTCCTGCTACAGATCACTAGTGTTATTACTTACTGGTCATTTGGTATAATCAAGCCCATTTATTGTGGCTTGTAAAGTCGAATACCACGTAAACCGGGGATAGGTGGCATGAGAGGTGTTGCACGTAGCTTAATTAAGGCAAAACACAAGTTACATCATACTTATCTCTCATGAACAGATTCAATAAAATGAGATCATCAAGCCCAATATTTGTGGCTTTAAAGTATAATATCGCTTAAGCCGGTGTTAGGCACTTTACATAACCCCCCATGAACAGACTAAAAAAATGAGTCTGCTACTTTTCTCCCTTCTTTGTGTTGGTTTCTTCCAAGGGATCCCCTTTTCAGTATTGATCGACATTCATACTAGTGTTTGTTTAGTGCAGTATTGCGGCCGTAAAAAGTCGCCACGGTTATAAATCAGTAGTGTTATTTGCTACTGATCCTTTTGGTATTACCCAGCCTATCCTGTGTGGCTTTTAAAGTAAACATCCGCGTAATCAAGTATTGGGGTTGGAGGTGGGTGCGTGAGAGGTGTTGCACTGTATTTCAACCCTCATGAACGGATTAAATAAAAGCGAGTCTGCTACTTTTCTTCTTTGCTTGTGTTTGTTGCTTCCAAAGGATCTCCTTTTCAGTATGTATTGGCATTCGCCCTAGCGTTCGTTTAGTGTTGTATGGCGGCCGTAAAATGTCGCCCGACTATAAATCAGTAGTGACATTTGTTACTGGTCCTTTGGTACTTTCAAGAACATTTTGTGTGGCTTTTTTTTCGCGTAAGCCAGTGATGTGGGTGGAGCTAGGGATTTGTTTTACGTTATTTTACCTCTCATGAACAGATTCAACAAAATCGAGTATGCTATGTTTCTCATTGGTTTTTGTTTGTTGCTTCCAAGGAATATCCTTTTCGGTTTGTATTGACATTCACACTAGGGTTTGTTTAGTGCTGTGTGGTGGCTGTAAAATGTCACCCCGACTACACATTTGTAGTGTAACACTTATTTACGTTTCCTTGGGATCACCAAGCCCATTCTTTGTGGCGTTTAAAGTAGAATACCGCTTAAGCCGGTGATAGAGTCCGTCAGAGGTTTTGCACGCTATATAACCTCTTAGGAAGAGATTCAATGAAACAGTCGGCTTTATTCTCTTATTTGTGTGTGTTGTTTCCAAGAGATGCCATTTATAGTGTTTATTGACATCTGGAGAAAATAAGCACTGTGAATTATGGCAAAACGTGAAATGAAAACGGTGTTCGTTAAGGATCGACTTGACAGCTAAATGGCACACTAGAACCGGTTAAAAACCCCAGTGGCCTACTTTGCCACTAACCGTTCCAAGGCGGTATCCCTATTGTCAACCCTTTTGTGTTTGTGATGTCGTTTGTATTTTTTTTTTTTTTTGCCTTCTTGTTTTTTGCCTTCTTGTTTGTCTGTTTGCGTGTTTGTTTCTGTGTTTTGTGGTTTACTGTCCTCCTTGAATGCTACTTTCCCTGTCCGATCTTTTTATATTTCTTTGACAGCTAAATGGATATCATTTTCAAAATAAAGAAGTCGGGAGAAATAACTTTTAAGTAAGTAATAACACTACTGATTTGTAGTCAGATAGACTATTTACGGCCACCACAAAGCACCAAACAAACCTTAGTGTGAATGTCAATAAATACTGAAAAGGGGATTTGACTAATACACACTATGCCATCGGTCATCCCCAGTTGTAACGTAAATAAGTTGTTATGTTTCTTGCAGGTATTTCCTGAGTTTATGTCTAAATAAAAATAAAAACATACTACTTAGAAATAAATCATATGTCCACTTTCCTCGAAAAAACAATACATAATTATCTACTATTTTAAAACGAAAACTATAGAAGAAATAAAAACAATATCGACTACCATTATGAGAACAGCTTTTGGTATTGGAACCCCTCGATTTATGGACAGACGGAACATCGATCTGAGTATTGTGTTCTGTCAACATGGTGTTGTTTTTTTCTATTCCGTTGGTGTTGTTAACTTATTTAAAACAACAACCGCTTTATGCAAACTTGTACAGTAACTTTTCAAAATCAAACTGCATTGTGGCTTTGTATATCAAATTATGTCATAATGTTGTACCCTTAACTGTTTGTTCTCGTGTTGTTCTGACTTATGCCAAATCATCGAGTATTTATTTTGCGGCGTTTTATGCTGTTATTATATGTACATGATCATTTATGTGCTTTACCTCTATTGCCTATTAATGCGGCCTTGTTTGTTACAGATTATAACCTGATTGGGATATTTTTATTTACACTGTCCCGTTTATTGGGATGACGATAGGGTAATAGTGAGGTTTGGTGCATCCTAGAAAATGGTTTAAAGAAATATAAAAAGATCGGACTGGAAAAGTAGCATTCAAGGAGGACAGTAAACCACAAAACACAGAAACAAACACGCATACAGACAAACAAGAAGGCAAAAGCAATAATAAATGCAAACAACATCACAAACACAAAAGGGTTGACAATAGGGCTACCGCCTTGGAACGGTCAGTGGTAAAGTAGGCCACTGGGGGTTTAAACCGGTTCTAGGGCGTACCAAACCTCACACTTACCCTACTGTCATCCCATTATAACAGGACAGTGTAAATAAAGAAATCCCCGCCATGATCTAATCTCTAACCAACAAGGCAGAATCAATAGGCAACGCTAGCGGCCTCTTTTGCCACCGACTGTTTCAAGTCGGTACCCATATTGTAAACCCTTAGTGCTTGTAATATCATATCTTAGTTTTTATGTGTCTGACTGTCGTCCCTGAATGCTATCTTTCTTGTTCGATTTTTATATCTACTTGTACGGACTGCTAAAATGTCGCCCATATTTACTGCGATTGTGCAATTTTGTGCATTTTGATATTTAATTAAATACATGTTGTCAATAATCTACTTTACGGCATTTAAATCATTTAAAACAACATTCTTCATTATGTCACCAGGTCATGTCATTTTAAACTCGTGTGTATTAGTGTGTATAAGCAAATAGAAAATGAGCACTTTAGTCTTAGCGTGGTATAGTAAAAATAGTGGAGACCATTGAAAAAAAACACATTTGATTTCAATGTAGTCGACACACCAAATGATTACCCAGTCGGTCACATTTTACTGACACCAGGCCGACCAGATGCTGATCGTCAAGCGAGGGAGTTACTATTTATTGTAAAGTCTTCCATATGATCCGATCGGGAAAATAACTCAGACCTTCCACATTCGAATCGACATTCTAATATTACCCCACCGCCGCAGCATAAAACTGGGAAAGAAACCAGGCGATTCAGCGTATTAAAGTATTTGCACCGATCATATAATACAGCGAGGTCATTGTATTCGATTGTAATTGTAGGATTGTGTAGGATTCGTTTGTTTTCAATCCCTTTACCTTGGTGTTGCTCTCTACATGAATAAACCACGTGAACCTTTATGATTCAGCAGTTGCAATTTGGCACGGTTGAAACGTAAAATGCTACATAATTCAGGTTATTTTGAATTTGGCATTTTGTCTGTTAATTACTCATGCCGTTATCTAACGTTTCGCGCATTTTAGCAACATTGCTTAGCTGATGGGAAAACATATCTTATTGCAATATTCTTTGTAGGTTTATTGAAAATCCACCGTTATGTCAGCAGTTAAAAGTAGAATGTTTTGTGTAAATCTAGCTTCTAATGTTGATGTATGTTTTGACTTGAAATGCACCATGTTGCGGTATACAATATGTTGGATAAAAGGTCGATCTTTAATAGTTTGATTTCGTGAACATAAATATAATGCAGGTAATCCTAAAAAGTTAAAAAATGACTTGTACCAACACTTTCGTCAGTCCTCTCACACTTTTAGTAACGTTACTATTCAACCTGTTAAATATATAATTTATGATAATGATGCTGCTAAAAGCTTTACAATAAAATCTAGACATATTGCAGAACTTAACTGGATGAACAACTTGCAGACATCATATCCACCCGGCCTTAATTACAATATTTATCAACAAGTAAATATTTCAAAAGATCCTAATATTGACATTTTTGATATATTTTCTATTCGAAATCGTAATTCTAGGTCTCATGGTCGTAGGCATAAATGTAACACCAAACGTAAATCGCGTGTAATTATTTCAGTCGATATTTTTTAACAGTCTGGAAAGCACGCTATGCTTTCACGACTTACCTTTTTGTCCATTTCTTCACTTAAGTTGATCGGCGAGGAAGCAGACACAATGTTCATTCTACTCACAACACGTTCTCCGACCCAATAATGACAAGGAGTCTGGTCACGTCAAGCGTTTTCCAAAAATACTTTATATAATAAAGGTATTGATTCCATTGACATGCCTAGTATTTTTTCGAGATAATCATGTAGTTGATTCTATCCCTAAATATTGCAAACATTCCGAAAGTCCTGTAATTTGTTGTAAGTATTAAAACAACTATTAGAAATATTATTTTCAATTACAACACACTAATTTCTGACCTTGATATAGTAAAAAACACCCATAAGGAGTGTGAATGTAACACATCAACATTTTGCTATGATCCAGCAGATCATGTCATCACTTATAATTTTGATATTGTTGCTTAATGTTTTCGGCATATTTTTCTGAAAGGTCCTAAGTATAGATTACCTTCAACTATCGATTTTAATACATGTCGTGCTCAGATCGCCCAATCCATTGAGGATTTTAGTATAAAATGGTGTCGTAGAGAACCTGCGGACCCAAACTCTCTTTCTACTTGGAAAAATTCAAGTTTTAAAATTATAGATTCACGTATTACCATTTATAATGCTAACCCCTCTTTACTTACTCCGAGACCTAGGTTTTCCTTTCGCGTAATTTAAAATTGGGAATTCAAGAATTTCATAATAAATTCATTTTAGTTCCTGCTAATGAAGCAGTTAATAAAGTTAAATCTACATTGAAGCCTACATTAAGCCTACATTGAAGCCTACATCGGTATCTGGGTGACATATTGAATATTGACAACCCTTTCTTTCCAACTATGGTTAATAATATTTATCCTAAAGAACTTCAGCTTAACAAAGCTAATATATCTGATAATAACGCTTATTTTCTTGATTTAGATCTCTCGATTGAAAATGGTGAAACAATTAGCAAAAACTATGACAAGAGAGATGATTTTAATTTTGACATTAATTATCCCGGCTTGGATGATGGAGATGTTTCCCGAGCAACTTCTTATGGGGTGTATGTGTCTCAACTTATTCGTTTTTCAAGAGCTTGTACTCGAGTTGAGGACTTTAATATTCGTAATCTTTGTATAACTAAAAAGCTACTCAGTCAGGGTTACCATAAACAAACTTCGTAAACCCTTTGCAAAATTGTATTATCGTAACCCTGATATTCTTTCCAAATATAAAAGTAATTTAAGGACTCTTCTGCGACAAGGACTATCAAAACCTGACTTCTATGGTGATGTGATTTATAAACTTCGTAAGATTCTTGGTCATGATCACTTTCATACTATCTTTGTTAAACTTGTTAAAAAGTTTCTCAAAATAGGTTATGACCCTATCATTTTGAAACGTACTGCATGCTTGGTGTTGAACCCTTTTACAGTTCGCCACTATGCTTTCCTTTTTAAATGTACGATGACCGGACAGGATGTGGACACTATGATGACGCCTACCTAAAGCTCATTGGGACGATGGCCATTGGTGTTTGTCTATGATTTTTCTTGTCTCGCCCTTAATGGTTTATCTTTTGTTGCTCTTGCTTCTGCCACATCACTGAGTACCTTTATTGTGGCTTTCTAGGCTATTGTTTTCCAGTATTATATTTACACGAGCATATTTGTGTTTTATCTGGACTACCTCTTGGGACTCTATGATTGTACCTACTGAAACCCCAACTAAGGGAGGTGGGTTCATGAACTTTCGTCCCTCGGGTTTTCTGGTCGTACCCTAGATTGGTTTTCTCTTTAGCTGCAACTACTATGGTTGTTCCGTACGATTCTGGATACATCCTGAGATGTTTATTATTTTGTATGTGTATCTTTAGTTAGTTTATCTGGATGTGGACTTTATTGTTAGAGATTTCCGTTTAATGGGATGTAGTTTTGTTTACACTGTCTTGTCTATTTGGAGGCTGAAGACAGGATAATAGCGAGGATTGTGCGCATATAAAATCGATTCAAGCTAACCCCAAGTAGGCCTTATTGCCTATTGACAGTTCCAAGTCGGTAACCCTGTCTTCACCACCCTTTCTGTTGTTTTTGTCTCTTTCTTTGTAGTTTCCATCCCTTGTTTGCAGTACAGTGCGGACCTACGATGCCATTGCGCTCGGACACTGTGGTTTCTATAGGACCCTATATATCAATTAACTTATATTGCCTAATGATGCCGCCTTGTTGGTTAGAGATTAGATCATGGCGGGGATTTCTTTATTTACACTGTCCTGTTTTAATGGGATGACAGTAGGGTAAGAGTGAGGTTTGGTGCACCCTAGAACCTATTTAAACCCGCAGTCGCTTTTGTTGCCACTGACCGTTCAAAGACGGTAGCCCTATTGTCAACCCTTTTATGTTTGTGATGTTGTTGGCATTTTTTTATTACTTCTGCCTTCTCGTTTGTCTGTTTGCGTGTTGTTTTTTTGTTTTTTTGGTTGGCTGTCGTCCTTGAATGCTGCTTTCCCTGTCCGATATTTTTATCTTTTTTACAAACTTCGTAAGATCCTTGGACATGATCACTTTCATACTGTTTAACTTGTTAAAATGTTTCTCAAAAGGGGTTATGACCCCATGTTTTTACAACGCACTGCATGTTTGATAGTGGACCCATTTACAGCTCGCCACTATGCTTTCCTGTTTAATTGTGCGATGAGCGGACAGGCTATGGACCCTATGATGACGTCTACCTAAAGCCCAAAATGATGGTGAAGTTTGATGTTTGTCTGCAGTCTTGTTTAGTCGTGACCTCAATGGTTTATTATCGTGTTGCTCTGGCTTATGCCAAGTCATTGAGTACCTTCTTTGTGGCTTTCTAGGATGTTGTTTGTTTGTATTTATATATACAAGAGCATCTTGTTTTTACTTCTATTGCCTATTAACTCTGCCTTTTTGGTTAGAGAATAGTTCAGGACGGAGATTTCTTTATTTACGCTGTCCCGTTTTATTGGGATAACAGTAGGGTAAGTGTGAGGTTTGGTTTACCCTAGAACCAGGTTTAAACCCCAACGCGGCCTTTTTTTGACACTGACTGTTCCAATGCGGTAACCCTATTGTCAACCGTTTTGTGTTTATGTTGTCTTATTCGGCCTTTAATTCATCTTTAAAGTTGTTCTTTGTTTCTGTGAGTGTTTGTGGTAGCCTGTCGTCATTGAATGCTTCTTTTTCTGTTAGTTTTATTTTTATTGTTTGTAGCATGGTCGGTGACATTTCCTTTGATGAATGCAGAGCATTAAATCGTTTAATTTAGGGTAACTAAAGGGGCGTGGCTATGCCGTATTACAACTACCGGATATTGGAATTTAGAGTACGGTCACTATGACGTCACAGTGTTACTAAGTACACCATGCTACAAAAAAGATAGAGTCTGTCTCAGCTCGTTGGTTATTTAAACACCTCGACGGGCTACGCCCATCTCGGTGTTTAAATAAGCCAACTCGTTGAGACCAGACTCTATCTATTACTTATACTAATATTCCACAAACACAACGCATACATTAAGATCGGAGACTGGCAGATAACAGATGCCGTCTGATTATCTATTTTAATGTTAATGTTGTTAATACTAATGTTTGGGGCGCTTGTTTCTGTCAAAGGTTTTTGGACTTTTTAGACAAAATTCATCTATTACCTAAAAAAGTTGTATATCAATGAAACAGACATTCTTAGTGCTAAATAAAAATACATTAATTTTCAAAATCGGTTGAGAAATAAATCAATCATGTGCGACAGCTGTTTTTGTCTGGGCATTTTCAATGCAAAATGCTGCTGCAGGAACAATTTGAAAAACGATAGAATTGTGTTTAACATGTTTTTATTTTGTTGGATATTCGTAAATTAGGACACACTGAGCTCTGTATAGCAACAAACGCAGTCTAGCTGAAGTTATTGGAAGTTTCTTAGTTTCCTGCTGTCCGACAAACGTGGAGCTGACAAGTACATGGGGAAAGTCCCATCAAAAATTCATTTATCTTGCACAATGTTTATTTTTTAACCGACTTTCAAAACTAAGGTAGTTTTATTTACCACTAAAAATATCATTTCTAGTGATATGTATTTGATGTACGTATTTTATAAATTGCTCAACTACTGAAGAAAAACCTTTTGGCTGAAACGAGCGCCCCGAAAAATAATAATGTAATTAATGATGCTGTGTTTCTATGTTTAGAGAGATAAAGAAGAAACACTGTGAATTAATTGACTTAATATCGTTTAAGGCGGTGTAACCATCAATACATGTTATCAACGTGCAAAGGATTTAACACTATGTAGGTAAACGTTATCATATAGTTAGAATTGAAAAACGTTACAATTAAAAGATAACCATGCTACGCTTTGCAATCTGGGACGGTATGTGAATGGTTTTACGATTTGAGAATTTCGTTTTACGGCGACGCGGAAGCGGCAATTTCAGACCGTAAAACAAACCAAATACCGTCCCAGATTGAAAATCGTAGCATGGTTATCTCAGTTCTAATGCTTTTCCTTTTAAATGCCTGAATAAGAAAGTAAACCCATACATCATGTAGATACAGACTTGTTTTTCTATGAAAATTCAAAGTCAATTGTAACGGCATTTTGTTGAAGTCATCAATGACGTCGCTTTTCACAACGTTATGTTTTGTCACGTACTTTTCAGACGGTAAATCGAACGTTTTACGGTCGCAAAATGTGAGACAATTGTCATACGCGTTACATTATAGTTGCAGTACAAAACAAAATTCGTTGAATTCAACTGAGGTTATTGTATGACGATGCACTCACCCAACATGTTTAATAACTGTAACACGTTGCTCTAAACGTGATACAGAGTATTAAATGGACAACTAAGTGTAATATTCTTTCCTAGAAACCAGCCTATTAAAGTGCACTATGTGGAAAAAATGCAATGGGAAATATATGTACATATACAAAATACATTGTCTGTATGCCTAACTGAGAAGTTTGGTTACAGTAACACATTCGGTAATCCTTTAGGAATTGGTTGAAAAAAAAATATAATATACTACATGGCAAATGCAATGAAGCGCAATAGTCATTTTCTATTGAGGTATGGAGGATCTATGTGCATTAGCTCCGCCTACAGAAAAGTGAAGTTTATTCGAAAGTGGGCGCTTCTTTTTATAAAAAGTATTAAGTGAATAGAAATATTAATCTGCACATATTTATATTGACGATTAGATTATATGTATTAACCATTAACCCGCGCAGCACGGCAATATTAGCCTTTGCGTCCATTGTAAACCCAGATCAGCCTTTCACATATATGGAATGGTCTTAATTCGAAAGAAAAGAACAGTCCATTATATATATATATATGTAGCGGGTTGACGGTTAAATAAAGATAAAGTTTGTTGTGATTGAAATCGTCTAGCAGTTGTATACGGTTGTAATACCCGGCAAGGGTGAATGTTCTAGTTGATGGTACGTCTCACCATTTACACATGTTGTATTGCATAATTAGCAGTGTTTTCTAAGAAAACAACTGTTTCATTCTACAAGGCAAACGACAATGTTACATCTTGAAATAGTCAGAGAATATTTTATATTGCAATGTCAATCTATGTTAGTTAATAAGTGCCTGGTTCTTTGAGAAACAGTCGCTACTTCTTTTTTCGGTTTTATATTTCACTTGTATTACGCATTTCGCACATACATAAATACTGATAAACTTGACAATAACACATATGTGTATCGTTTCCTAACTGATCTGGATGTGGACTTTATTGTTAGAAATTTAAAGAAGGTACATTTATTTACACTGTCTTGTCAATTTGCCCACTGACCGTTCCAAGTCGGTAACCCTGTCTTCACCACTCTTTCTGTTGTGTATTGTGTTTTTCATTGTATAGTTAATGTTCTCATTGTTTGTGGTAAAATGCGGATCTACGATGACATAGTGTTTGGGTGCTGTGATTTTTAGAGGACCAATTTTCTCATGTGTATACATTTGCGGACTCTTATAGAGTGGAGTCGTTTCTAAGCTTAATCCCTAATATTCAAGGACCACAGACAACCACAAGCACACAGCGAAACAAACACCAATTACCAATGTGAAAAATAAATGACATCACAAACTTTAAAGGGTTTACAACTGATCTACCACTTTGGAACGGTAAGTGGCAAAAAGGGCCGCTGGGGGTTAACACAAACTGATTGGGTGCACTCTAAGTACTATGTTTGTGGTGTCGATTGCTGTGTTCATTTTAATATTTGCAATTATAGTTATTCAGTCCGATCTGTGGAGATCGCTGAGCCTGATATGTTTACAGATATTGGCGGTACATTCTCAAATACTTTTGGTTTCTTACTTGAATTTCGAATAGGTGATTCCAATACTCCAGCCTTTAAAGGTTCTGAATATTGTTTAATCACTCTTAGGATATGTTGCCTGCTTTTTATTTTAGTATTGTGACTGTTACCTGTGATACGCAATCTTCATAACTTCTGCTCCGAGCTTAATTCCTTTTGTTTTCGCCCAATGTTTTCTTGTTTAGGGCATGAAGTTTCCACGTTCAGTGTCATATGCATACTATCTTCGGGATGGTGCTCGACGATATCCAAATTTCTCCTTTCATACTCTTTTATATATCACAGTAGCATTGCCTGTGTAATATGGCGGCGGTAACACAACTACCCGTGCTTGCACTTAGAACCGTTATTCATTCCGATCTTTGTTGATCGCTGAGCCCGATACTTACACATATCGGTGGAACATTCTCAAATAATTTTAGTTTCTTACTTGAATGCGGAATAGGTGATTCCACTATTCAAGCCTTCAATGTTCCGAGTATTTTTTTAATCACTCTTAGGATATGTTGCCTGTTTTTTAAATAGTATTTTGACTGTTACCTGTGATACGCAGGCTTCATAACCTCTGCTCCAAGCTAAATTCTTTTCGCCCATTTTTTCTCGTTTAGTACAACGCGTTTTGTTAGACACTGGGATCATACGCCACTGGCCATGGCAGATGTGAAAATTCCGCATTGAATGTTCACCGTCATATGCATACCATCTTCAGAATGGCTCAAATGTACGTACTTTTGCCATTTCAAATATTGAGTTCTGCTCAACCCGGGGCTATTGGGCGTGAACGGTAGCAAGCCCTTTCCACTACCGTTCATGAACATTATAAATCAAACCGGACTGCAATATGTTTTTGTGTTTATCGTGCTCGAAGATATCCAACTTCTCCTTTCATACCTTTTTGAATATGTGCCTTTTAGATGACTTTGTTCTGTGAACATGGTGAATACTACATTTCCTGTTCGACATGTATACCTAATGTTTCTGTGTGTGCAGTATGGATCGATACAATATAGAGAAAGCATACAAAGCTAAAGTGGACTTCAACCCGGAACTGACCTATTACTTCATCAAGTGTCATATGAGAACACACGCTCTTCAGCTGAACAATGTCTGTCTTGCCAGTAAACATGTTTAAAACAACAATCAGCATGTCCATTCAAACAAACAAAAAAAATCACTTCACGTATAGTGACATTTATATTCTTCTTTATTGCGCTTCTGTTTTATATCCGATGCATAGCTTCAGATTCAAATGGGATGAGAAAGAGCGAGGTCTGGTGCACCTTTTAAATCCCCAACGGCCCATTTGCCATTTACATTCCAAAAACTGTCACCCTATTTTCCACCCTCCTTTGGAAGTGATTTCGAATACTATTCGTGGATTTGGTTGACCATGTTCGATGAACGCTTCTTATCCTGTTTGACGTTTATACATGCTTCCACTGCAAATTCGTTTTCACCAACTCACCTCATATACTTTTGTAATTTATTAGTGATATGAATCATAATCACATTTATTCTGACGATTCCCCGGAGTATCTGCTTGAATTGTCTGGTTGTATTGTATTCTGAAGCGACTCGAGCATTTCCGCTATATTTTTATATACTGCAAACTTAATTCCACATACTATTCCAAAGTTTGCTCACATGCTTAAGTCAAACGCGTACTCTGTCAATAACGAAACTTTGAAGGAATGCTGTGTTATGTGTCGCTTTAGTTGTTTTTTCCGAAAGGAAATGTCTTACGTAGCCATATACCATACGATTAACAGGAGCATATTGTACATACACTATACAACGGAAATTCCCGAATTCCGTGTCATTTTCGTTTCAGTATATTAGGTTCCTTAAAATAAATAAAGGACTGCTTTCGACACCCATTCCAATCGACTATATATACAGACATATGTAGACTATGCTTTTAATATAATTTTCTTTTATGTTCCACCTGCATTATAGAGCTTATGTGTGTAATATGTGATTAAATTAGTGTGTTATACATCATTTTTCATTACATTATAGTCCTTTTAATGATAACAAATCACATACTTATTTACATCAAGCTTCGTTGCTCTCCTTCTTCCATTGATTTAACAATATGCGATCCAACTCTCATGACGGAATTTGCGTGACGTGTTGGTGACGACCTATATGGAAGTGACCACTTTCCCATATGTCTTGAAAATATCGGCACTACACCTCGAAAAATGATTACGTTTCAGTCTCTTTGTGAAGAACAATTAAAACCTTCCGTTTTCGAGGATGTCGAAGACGCAACTACACTGTGTACAAAAACAATTCATGATATAGCTGATCCAACTATTCCAGAAACTCGGCAAATCCAAAACTCCCACATAAATAATGGTTCGGTGATGACTGCAAAAAGGCAGTCAGCGATCGCAAAGTTGCATTAAGTAAGTTTAACTTGCGGACAAACTCAAAATAATTTAGAATTTGTCATGCGAAAACCCGTTGTACTATTATGGATAGCAAGAGGAAATCCTGGAGATCTTATGTATCTAGGCTGAACTCTCTTTCATCTCTTAAGAAGACATGGGACATGGTCCGGAAAATAAACGGTAAAGGTAATTCTAGTTGTGTAAATCATCTTAAAATTGATAATGGAGATATTCCATCTGTCAAAGATATTATAAACACTTTGGCAGAACGATTTTCAAAAAACTCTTCAGAAAATTGTCAAGCAAATTATTTAAAAAATAAGAAACTAAAAGAACTGAAGAATGAGATATAGGGTTCTATAGAAACCATAGCGTCCGTAAGCAATGGCTTCTTAGGTCCGCACTGTACTGCAAACAAGGACTTGATAATACAATGAAAGAGACAAAAACAACAGAAAGTATGGTGAAGACAGGGTTACCGGCTTGGAACGGTCAGTAGACAATAAGGCCTACTGGTTAGCTTGAATTGATTTTATATGCGCACACTCCTCGCTATTATCATGTCTTCAGCGCTCAAATAGACAATACAATGTAAACAAAACTACATCCCATCAAAAGGAATTCTCTAACAATAAAGTCCACATCCAGAGAAACTAACTAAAGAAACACATACAAAATAATAAACATCTCAGGATGTATCCAGAATCGTACTGAACAACCACAGTAGTTGCAGTTAAAGAGAAAACCAATTAATATACGACTCAAGTTTTTATAAGGTGTAAACTGTTTAAAGTACAAAGCAAAAACGAACTTTAAGTTGAAATAACTTGGAGAAATAAAATAAACTGTTTACTTTACTCTCAAAGAACTCCGAGAACTTTAAAAAGGCTCATGATACATCAGCTGGTCCTGATGCTATCTAGTATCAATTATTAAAATATTACATCTGTCAAAGATATTACACTTTGGCAGAAACGTTTTCTAAAAACTCTTCTTTTGAAAAGTGTCAACCACATTTTCTAAAAAATAAAAAAATAAAAGAACAGAAGAAGCTGAATTTCAAGTCTAAAAATGTGGAGAAATACAATAAACTATTCACTCTCAAAGAACTTCGTGAATCCTTTAAAAAGGCTCATGACACATCAGCTGGTCCTGATGATATCCATTATCAATTATTAAAACATTTGCCTGAAACCTGTCTCTATACCTTTCTTGATATATTTAATAAGGTTTGGGTGACAGGAATCTTCCCCGATCCTTGGCGGGAAGCAATCGTTATTCGAGTCCCAAAACCTGGAAATGATCATACGTACCCAATACATTATCGCCCTATTGCTTTAACGAGTTGTATATGTAACGAATCATTAATGAGAGACTTGTTTGGTACCTGGAATCAAACACACTGATAACAAAGTATCAAAGTGGATTCCGGAGCCAACGAGGAACAACAGACGATCTCATTCGATTTGAATCATTTATTAGGGAATCTTTTCATAAAGGAAGTACATCTAGTCGCTGTATTTCTTGACTGGAGAAAGCTTATGATACTTCATAAAAGTACGGTTTTAATAATGATCTTTATGACCTTGGTCTTAGCGGCCGATTACCAATTTTTTTTTTATAGAGAATTTCTTAGATGATACACAGTTTCTTGTCTAAATGGGTTCAACCCTCTCTGACATTCATGAACAGGAGATGGGTGTGCCATCTACTCTCTGTAACTCTTTTTAATATAAAAATAACTTTGTTCTGTATATGTTGACGACTTTGTTATATGTTATCGTGCAAAACACAAGAACACTATTGACAGACAATTACAACTGTCTCAATAAACTTCAGACCTGGTCCAATGAAAATTGTTTTTAAATCTAACACTAAATGTATGCACTTTTGTCAACTGTGTAAAAATCATGAAGACTATCATCTAACGCTGAAAGGGGCACCAATACCAGCAGTGGATGAGACAAAATTCCTTGGTCGTATTTTTGACCGTAAATTGACGTTGATACCACACCTTAAATACTTGAAGACCAAGTTGTTGCAAACGCTAATTGGGGAGCAGATCGAAAGTCATCTTGCGACTTTTAGATCTTTGGACAGATCCAAGTTGGACAACGGCTCGAAAGTATATGGATCTATTCGGAAGTCATACTTGCAGATGCTCTATCCTATACATAATCAAGAATTACGACTCGCTTTAGGTACCTTTTGTACATCACCAACCGAAAGTCTATATGTTGACGCTAATGAACCATCCCTGTATCATCGACGGGACAAATTATCCCTTCAATATGCCATTAAATTACAATCTAACATTTCAAACTTAACTTTCTATACCATTTTTAACCCTAGTTATGAACCTCTTTTTTATCGAAAACCGAAGGCCATTCGACCATATGGTCTTAGTATTAAACAAGAATTAAGAGACACTGGAATTGACCTAAATACGATTGCCAAGTACAAAGTACCACAAATTCCACAGTGGACCCTGTCTTCACAACCCTTTCTGTTGTTTTTGTCTCTTTCATTGTATTATCAAGTCCATGTTTGCAGTACAATGCAGACCTACGATGCCATTGCTTTCGGACGCTGTGGTTTCTATAGGACCCTATATCTCAGTTTTGGGGACACCAACAATTATTTTTGATCTTTGTGATAGTAACACATCCAGTAGAGATTCTACTATCTTTCAGAGGAAATGTAATTCAATTAAATCGAAATACAGTAACTTCCAACGTATATACACATATGGTTCTAAAGATGGAGATAATGCTGCTGCAGCAGCTATTGTTCACAAACACAGCGTGACAAAAACGCCTGCCTGACAAGGCCTCTACTTTATAGCTGAATTTAAGGCGATTGAACTTGCCTTAAACTATATTCAGTAAACTCATACACGGAGGCATACCAACAACATACCGACTGTGGTTATGGGCACAAGGTTGTTTGTTGTTAGGATGATAACTGTTCCATGAATCTAACGATGGTCATTTTTTATTATGTGATGATTTTCTTTATTCTCTTCAAACTCTGGGTAATATGAAACATGATAACCCAGTTGTGCTTCAACATTTAGAAAAAATACAAAATCTATTATAGTTGGTAATGTAATTATTTTCTGCTTGTTTCCACGCCATGTAGGAATACGTGGTAATGATAGAGCTGATAGTGCTGCTAAGACAGCATTATGTTTACATGTATCTGATGTCAAATTACCTTATGCTGATTTTCCCGCTTAGGATTTGTCAGTGAACAATGAACTGCGTTCAATTAAACCGTTACTTAGAGAATGGCGTCCTTCCAGTAGACGCATTCATCGAGACGAAGTTGTTCTAGCAGGATAGGGCATACACGTTATACTAATTCATATTTATTACAAGATGAACAATTACCAGATTGTATACCCTGTTTTGCACCGTTATACGGTTAAACATATCGGGTTGGAATGTGTAGAATGTGATCCTGTGCGACAAAGGCACTACACAGTAAATACCATGTAAGAGTTATTTGATACTATAGATTTTAGTATTGTTTTGTATTTCATGAAAGAAATCAGACTTTATAAATCATTATCATGATTATAATATATTCTTATATCTATTTATATGTTTACACACCCGTTGAGGACATTTGTTTCTTTACATATATACAGATTAATACCCACGTTTTTGAAAAAAAAGAAGGTATATTAAAATCGCCTCCGTTTGTCCGTCTGTGCATCCGTCCTCTCCTCCTAATCCGCTGAACGGAATTCAACCAAACTTAGGGTATGACTCCACCGTATGAAGACGGCGTGCAAGAGCAACACTGTTTTGGCTTCGATCCCAGGGGTCCCAGGGGTCCCAAGGGGCGGTCAAAGGTCAAATACACTAACAATTACACTGTCATTTTTCTTTTTTTTTGAATATTACTTGGTGTATGTAATCGTATATGAAAGATAAACAACTTATCAAACGATTTTATTATTATTATTATTTCGAACTCGGACGTCTTCCCCGGGGCCCAGGTTGGGTGTTGCGGGGAGTGGGGGTAGGGAGGGGCTGGTATGGTGTGAGATTTGAGGGATTATTTTGTATTTGTAATTATGTCTAAAATAAGATGATGGCTCCGCACCCAGGGGCCCTGAGGGCGGCAAAAGGTCAATTACACGTCAGACAATTCAATTACACTGTAACTTTTCCATATGTTTGGACATAACACGGTGTATGTAATTGTTAATGAAAGATAAACAACTTATCAAACGATTTTATTATTTTAAACTAGGACGTCTGCTCGGGGACCCATAGTGGATGTGGCAGTGTGGAGTGGGGTTGAGGTGGGATTTAATTGTTTTTGTAATTATGTCTCAAATGAAACATTATGATGATAGAATTACACTGTATACATTTGTTTCCTCCTACGTCATCAGTGTTAGCCTAGGGGAAGGGGCAACAAATTCACTAATACTTCAATTAAAGTGTTATTTTTAACATACTTTTGCACATTAGTTATAGCAGGGAGTACGTTATAGGGTGGAGAAATGGGTTCATAAACGCTCTAGTTTATCGATTTATGTTGTCGCGCTAGAACGCCGCCATTTACTATTTTATCGATACAGGTAAATCGATCGTAAGCGCGTTACATTTGAAAAGTTAAAATTTCAGCCAACATCTCAAATTAGGCAGTTTTTACCGCCCCTTTTTACGGCTTTTTGTTATAATCAACATCACGAAATTACATTATTGGCAAAGATAAATATGTCTACTATTCACTTTTTGTTATTATTAATGCCTAATATAACCCATACTTCGTATCTCGTTTGCAATAGCTTCACACCATTTTTAATTCTATAAAATTAAAAATTTAGCTGATATCTCAAAAGGCACATTTTCATCACCTCTTTTTACGCTTTGTCTTATAATCACCACCATGAAATTACCTTCTTTACAAAGATAAATATGTTTACTATTCACTTTTTGTTATTATTAATGCCTAAATAACCCGTAGTCTCGTATCTCGTTTGCAATAGCTATACACTGTCACGATTTTTTATTTGGCGCAGAGTGGCGCCATCTTTGTTACACGGAACCGTCTGGTAAAATGTGCTTTTAAACATGCAAACAAATACACGCTCTGTATCAGAGGACACAATGTAAATAAATAATACTTATGTTTACATTTAGCACCTTTATTGAGTTTGTAAGTGTAAAAATTTATAAGAATTTGCTGTTTTTCACACACTCTCGAAACAACCGGAAATAGTCATTTTCACGAAGTAGTGAAACACATGCGCGACAACATAAATCGGCAAAACGAGCCCGTTTCTCCTCCCTATAACGTACTCCCTGGTTATAGGTATAATCATCTATGAAAGAGATTACACATCATCTAAAATTTATTTATCATTTATCTCTAAGGACGTGTTCCCTGGTGTTTTGGGTTGGAGGCACTGGGTAGTGGGGGAAGGGTATGTGGGGTAATTATTTTTGTTATGTCTCAAATGAACATTTTTATGAAGGGGTTACAGTGTATTATAATATGTTGTTTTCCTGTATGTGTGTGTGTGGTGGTGGGAGGGAATTTATTGTGTGAAGAACGTGGGTATTTGCGATGGCGCGGCGTCGAATTAGTTCTAGTTAGTATTGATATCATATCATCCCTTTATTTGTAAATAGTTTTATCTTAATACATTTACATTATTTTTTTAATTAGTTCTTCATTTCTTCATTTTTCAGCATTTTTCGCGCACAATATGACCTATTGCTGTGTCGACGTGCCGTACATTCCTTCATTCAGTACATTACCAGTGCCCTAGGGCGTATTTATCTTTCATCTGAGATAAGTATGCTTTTTTACGTAATACTCTGTGGTAATTCAGTTAGTATATTATAACAGAAAAGCTTACACCACAATTGTATCATAAATTATCTCCATTTGATGCACTGAATATGCTTCTAAAAATAATTAATACGAAGCACATTTCTGAGTGCTTGCAAATGAACGTTGACTGATGTACCAAAAACTATTTATTTAGATATTTATATTCTCCCAGACGATGTTTATATAAAGGTAAAATCTTGATAGACAAATCACGATGTTACAATCTGTAAATACCAATGATGAAATACGCATTAAGATTCACACGAAAACCAGTATGAACATGACTAAACAACAATAATGTAGAATTAAGTATGTATATGAGATATCAAATAACTTTATTTACCGTTAAATATTGAGTACATTGGTTATGGCATACACACTATACAAATACAATACAGTGCAGACATCAAATACAGTATGAGAAAGTACGAAAAACAACGACAGATTTACACTTTTTAATGAAAATAGGTTGAAATGTGGTGAAAAAAATGTAAGCTTGCATTTTATTTCGAAGTTTAAATGCATAAAAAACAACTGTAGAAAGTGATGTAAAATGTAATGAAATAGAAAGAAATATTAATTGATATTGATTCAAATTATGAAAATGCACAATGCTTTCCTATTCTTGTTTAATGCATTATTCTAAATTATAAGTGCGTACTATTATGCAGCATCACGTGCATTCTTAATGCTATATGTTCGAGAGTGTTAATACTGAGGGACTTCGATCACTAACTATAGTTTAACTATGGTCGTTGATCTGCGCATGTCTAGTTAAGGAGTTATGCGAACTTACTCTAGTTAAACCATAGTTTCTATAAATGGATACACGCGGCATAGTGTAAAACCTGGAATGTGTTTACTTTATCATATAGATATACATATGTCAATCAAAAATTAACAACTAAAACTGGAATAAATACTGGCACATGAACAAGTATGTGATATATAGAGTCTAGTCTCAGGGAATTGGTTACCAATTGAATACAGGCACATGAACAAATATGTAATATATAAAGTCTAGTCTACGCGAGTTGGTTACCAATTGAATACAGGCACATGAACAAATTTGTAATATATAAAGTCTAGTCTAAGCGAGTTGGTTACCAATTGAATACAGGCACATGAACAAATATGTAATATATAAAGTCTAGTCTCAGCGAGTTGGTTACCAATTGAATACAGGCACATGAACAAATATGTAATATATAAAGTCTAGTCTAAGCGAGTTGGTTACCAATTGAATACAGGCATATGAACAAATATGTAATATATAAAGTCTAGTCTAAGCGAGTTGGTTACCAATTGAATACAGGCACATGAACAAATATGTAATATATAAAGTCTAGTCTCAGCGAGTTGGTTACCAATTGAATACAGGCACATGAACAAATATGTAATATATAAAGTCTAGTCTAAGCGAGTTGGTTACCAATTGAATACAGGCACATGAACAAATATGTAATATATAAAGTCTAGTCTAAACGAGTTGGTTACCAATTGAATACAGGCACATGAACAAATATGTAATATATAAAGTCTAGTCTAAGCGAGTTGGTTACCAATTGAATACAGGCACATGAACAAATATGTAATATATAAAGTCTAGTCTCAGCGAGTTGGTTACCAATTGAATACAGGCACATGAACAAATATGTAATATATAAAGTCTAGTCTAAGCGAGTTGGTTACCAATTGAATACAGGCACATGAACAAATATGTAATATATAAAGTCTAGTCTAAGCGAGTTGGTTACCAATTGAATACAGGCACATGAACAAATATGTAATATATAAAGTCTAGTCTCAGCGAGTTGGTTACCAATTGAATACAGGCACATGAACAAATATGTAATATATAAAGTCTAGTCTCAGCGAGTTGGTTACCAATTGAATACAGGCACATGAACAAATATGTAATATATAAAGTCTAGTCTAAGCGAGTTGGTTACCAATTGAATACAGGCACATGAACAAATATGTAATATATAAAGTCTATTCTCAGCGAGTAGGTTACCAATTGAATACAGGCACATGAACAAATATGTAATATATAAAGTCTAGTCTAAGCGAGTTGGTTACCAATTGAATACAGGCACATGAACAAATATGTAATATATAAAGTCTAGTCTAAGCGAGTTGGTTACCAATTGAATACAGGCACATGAACAAATATGTAATATATAGAGTCTAGTCACAGCGAGTTGGTTACCAATTGAATACAGGCACATGAACAAATATGTAATATATAGAGTCTAGTCACAGCGAGTTGGTTACCAATTGAATACAGGCACATGAACAAATATGTAATATATAGAGTCTAGTCACAGCGAGTTGGTTACCAATTGAATACAGGCACATGAACAAATATGTGATATATAAAGTCTAGTCTAAGCGAGTTGGTTACCAATTGAATACAGGCACATGAACAAATATGTAATATATAAAGTCTAGTCTAAGCGAGTTGGTTACCAATTGAATACAGTCACATGAACAAATATGTAATATATAAAGTCTAGTCTAAGCGAGTTGGTTACCAATTGAATACAGGCACATGAACAAATATGTAATATATAAAGTCTAGTCTAAGCGAGTTGGTTACCAATTGAATACAGGCACATGAACAAATATGTAATATATAAAGTCTAGTCTAAGCGAGTTGGTTACCAATTGAATACAGGCACATGAACAAATATGTAATATATAAAGTCTAGTCTAAGCGAGTTGGTTACCAATTGAATACAGGCACATGAACAAATATGTGATATATAAAGTCTAGTCTAAGCGAGTTGGTTACCAATTGAATACAGGCACATGAACAAATATGTAATATATAAAGTCTAGTCTAAGCGAGTTGGTTACCAATTGAATACAGGCACATGAACAAATATGTAATATATAAAGTCTAGTCTAAGCGAGTTGGTTACCAATTGAATACAGGCACATGAACAAATATGTAATATATAAAGTCTAGTCTAAGCGAGTTGGTTACCAATTGAATACAGGCACATGAACAAATATGTAATATATAAAGTCTAGTCTAAGCGAGTTGGTTACCAATTGAATACAGGCACATGAACAAATATGTAATATATAAAGTCTAGTCTAAGCGAGTTGGTTACCAATTGAATACAGGCACATGAACAAATATGTAATATATAAAGTCTAGTCTAAGCGAGTTGGTTACCAATTGAATACAGGCACATGAACAAATATGTAATATATAGAGTCTAGTCTCAGCGAGTTGGTTACCAATTGACTTTCATACAACACCGAGATGGGCTTAGCCCATCGAGGTTTATAAATAAGGCCATACCGAGTTTTTTCTATCTTTAGCGGGTCATCCTACATAACACATCTAATAAAAATAAACATTTCTCCTCTGGTTGAAAGGGTCATCCTGCATAACAAATAAAAATTATACTGTAAATAAACATTTCTCCTCTATACTGAGAAAAACAAAATTGCTTTCTCGAAACCTACCTACCAGGCAGAAAAAACAACAACGAAGAACGGAGAAAAAAAAAGAAAAAAAAAGGCCTATTTGGCTCTCATTTATTTCACTTCTATTTCTTGCATTCCGCATTCCTAATTCCGCATTCTGACTTCTGCTTTCTGATTCCGAATTCCGCATTCCGAATTCCGCGTTTAAAAGTTGGTAGTAAGATAATAATAATAATAATAATAATAATAATAATTGTAATAATAATTTATGCGTGCATGTGCATGTATGTGTGTTGTGAAATCACAGTGTTACTGTTAAAGATGCAATTACTTCTCACATTTTATATTTAATAATCATGTAATATAAAAGTGTAAGAATATTGCCATAGACCACGATTGTTGTATTTTTAAATAAACCACATAACCTTAAGTTAAATTCCATATAACCTGGGTATCCGTGTATCCTTTGTATAAATACACCATGAACGTATATACTATTATACCCTATAAATATACAAAAACTCCTTCTTGAGTATCTGTTAACTGAATTGGGTTTTTACGGCGCACCAACACATGAAAGGTTATATGGCGCCTAACAGGGATGAACATGCCAGGCTCATCCTCCATTTACATCAAAATAAAATATGGAGAATGCGCCTCGAACCTTCTAACATGCAGAACTGCAAATTCTATAGTAAACACTCCATTTACGAGCCACGTTTCCACGTTTGCATACGCGGTGTCATGATGAAAACCTTGAATGAGCATGATAAAAAATGACAAAATGAACATGAAGAGGGGTCCTACCCCTCTGCCTCTAGCGGGATTTGCAGAGGTTGTATTGTACCCCGGCAACCACACGTGGAGAGTATCTGTTAACCCTTTGTATATACACACTATAAACTTCAAAATAAAATATAAGATTTCCAAAAATACTCTTATTTAGTAGTTGTGCAAACATGGGAAAAAAAAGTTATTAAGGGGATGCGGAATTCGGAAAGCGGAATGCGGGAATTCAGAAGTCAAGAAATATTGTATTGTTATGTGTGTGGGTGGTGTATATCACTAGCGGATCCAGGGTGGAGTATAAACTCAGAGTGGTTCTCTAGTGGATCCAGAGGGAAGCACGTGCGAAGGGCCGGACTGAGATTTTATAAATTACATAAAATATTAAGGTTTGTAAAGTTTGGACCGCCTCTAAACCTCCCCCATGGACATCCCCTAGATACATCATCCTGAAAAAATCGAAAAGAAACGTGTGTTTTTTTGTTATTGTGAAAACTTTTGCTCGCCCTCGAGGTTAAATCCTGGATCCGCGTATGAACTTTCGGATATAAGATTACAGTTTATTCGTACCACTTAGATTTTAGTAGAGGGTATCGCCATCGCCTAATAGACAATGAAAAAGACAACACACATAAAAGGACGTTTGTTTTTTCATGTTTGATTCAATAGTAAGTGTATTTTTGACAATCTTATACTTTATATTGAAGTTTATAGTGTGCCAAGGATTAACAGATACTCAAGTTGGAGTTTGTGTATATTTATGGGATATAATAGTACATTGTATATACGTTTACAAAGGATTAACAGGGATATTCAGATTTTCTCACATAACTTACGGTGTAAGAGTGGAATAACACCATTCTATATTTTTGATATACCACTAATTATATAAGTATGCAAATGAGCCTAGTATGCGCTGTCAAAAATATATCGATAATGACAATGATCCAATTTCCACGGTTTATGTCGGTTTCGCTTGTTAAAGCGACAGGCAAAATGCAATGAAAATCGATATGTCAGTTATGTGATAAGTAGAATCTAACATTCGTTCTCATTCATTATTGCATTTATTAAACTCGTTAGCAAAATGATTTTGCCAACTCGTTTAATAAATTCAATAATGAATGAGTACTCATGTAATTTAATGTAAGGTTATGGATTTTATATTATAAAAAATACAACATTCGTGGTCACTGGCAATATTCATACATCATGTAGTAAGAGTTTTGTTTATTCCAATTAGGAATTGATGTAGCTGATCAAGTTGTTCATTTCCCTAGTCATTTTATAACTTGTTTTAAGTTGTCGTCGACGTGGAAATGCGTTTCCGATAGTTTCCATACGAATGTCAAAAATGTTGTGTGTTTTTTTGGCCCAGGCATTCAAAAGCTCACTAGCCCAATGACGCTGAACATAGAAAAAGAACTTGGTTAGGCACAAACAAGCTGAGACAGACTCTATATTTTGTTTTGTAGTCTGGTGTACGTAGTGACCTTGTCCGCACGTGCTGTCCGTACTCTAACTTCCATTAATTTATCGGACGTTATAGTATGGTAAAGCTCCGCCCCTTTGTCTGTACTGAATTAAAATATTTAAAGCTATGCATTCTTCATTGTCAATACTACTGTAAACGGACGAGGAAAAACAAGTACACTCAGCGGGGTTTGAACTCGGAACGATTGCATGTGAAGCGGGCGCTCTACCGATATCACCATAAAAGTTTGCTCAGCGGCGAGACAGTAGTAAGGTGCTTACAAACCTATCTATTTACATACACCCCAATTGAGTCCTACTACACTACAGTGCTATGATACTGTGCACTGTCTGTTACTTTGCGTACATGTGTCTGCCATGTACATAATTATGCCAATGTTAGTGTGTGTGTGTGTGTGTGTGCGCGCGATCGCGCGCGCGTGTGTGTATGTGTGTGCGTGTGTGATAGTCTACGTGTGCCTGTGTGTGTGTGTGTGTGTGTGCGTGCGTGCGTGTGTGCGTGCGTGCGTGGTTAGAGGTTAGAGGTTATAATACCAATAGGTCAGAACATGTCAGATATATTACATTGTGTTCCCATACTTTCCTGATGGCCTTATACGGTAAAATAGGCATATTTAACATTTTTTCATTCCAAATTTCTTCCAGATTCTCTCCATATTTTATCCTATACTCAGTACATGTGTCTACTAAACTATGGAATCTGAAATTTAGACTAGAATGGAATGGAATGCGATTGGAATCAAAAGCTCATTCCATTCCATTCCATCCCAGGTTTTAGACTATGCCGATACATGGTGCATTTAAACCATACGTTTTTTTACATTGACACCGGCAACGCAATTTCTCAAATAATTCAGTGTAAAATAGTTAATTGTTGTTACAATTTTATATATGTATCGAGTAACTGATTACATACAAATAACACGTTTATAACTTAAGTCAAATGTCTATAAATGTCGAAGATACAACCAAATGTGTTTCAAATTTGTGAAAGTTTATTTTTGTCCGCCATGTTTGAACCAGAGCAACCATCCCCTTGCCGTGGGTTGAACTATAGTAGACTGATGACGTCATTCTGGTTAAACCATTGCATATTCGATCTGACCATAGTTAAACTACGGCTACTATGGTTCGTGATCGAATCACTCATTATTTCCACAGCAATATGAATACAGAGATGTTAACGCGGTGTTTTTGTTTTAAACATTACATTTCAAACTAAAGCCAATAATCATGATAATCGTTTTATGTTGACAATATACATTATTACTGTTTATTAGTTTTTGGAGAAATGTGTATGCCTACATGTTGGTTCATTTATAAGAATAATCGATATTCACAAATAAGAAAAAAATAGCAATGTGGTTTTGTCAACCCTTTTGTGTTTGTGATGTCGTTTTCATTTAATATTACTTTTTCCTTTTTGTTTGTCTGTTTGCATGTTTGTTTCTGTGTTGTGTGGTTGACCGTCCTCCTTGATTGCTACTTTCCCTGTCCGATCTTTTTATATTTCTTTGGTGCACCCTAAAGCCTGGTTTAAACCACAGAGGCCTATTTTGCCACTGACCGTTCCAAGGCGGTAGCCCTATTTTCAACTATTTTTTGTTTGTGATGTCATATCTCGACTTTTATTGATCTTTATGATTGTTTCTATGCGTGCTTCTGGCTGACTGTGGTCCTTGAATGTCACATTTCCTGTCCGACTTTTATATCTACTTTTGCTTAGTTCAGACATTCTATTTCTGGATCCGTCTTGTATTGTCCGTGGAATAAGTTCTCACAAACAATAGCCACGTGCATGTGCTCCGTTGTATTTTAGAGTTTGTTAGAGAAGTTAACATGGCGGGGATATATTTATTTACATTGTATTGGGGCAATAGGGTAAGAGTAAGGTACATCATAGAACCTGATGTAAAAATTGAGCGGACTGTTTTGTCGCTGAGCCTTCCAAGGCAGTAGCTCTATTGCCAACCATCTTATGTTTGTGAAATCATATCTTGTTTTTATTAATCGTTGTAATGTTGTTTTTTGTTTCTGTTTTTGGTTGACTGTTGTCCTTGAATACCACAGTTCCTAATCGATTTTATTATCTACTTTTGTTAAAGGGACTACTGGCATAAAACCAAACACCTTTATTATTTAGAATTTTAAGCTATGTGGAAACAGTAAATAATTATTAATATCAGATGATAAAAAAGCAGGCATTTTCATGTGATAGTTGTTCTAAAAGGGATATTTGTTTAGCTGTTATTGTATTACAGAGTACCCAAAAACGAGGGATATTGCATTCGCAATTGAAGAAAACATGTGTATTGCACCTCACACAATATTCTAGGCATCGCATTGGTTGAGAGCTGTTAAATGGTGACTCCTTATTTTTCTATAACGTGTCAGTAGATTTCATAGAGGGCAGTCGCTAAAAATAATATGGCCGACAATTACCTTTTAATAGTTTAAAGCACTTAATAACTGGATGTCCTCACTAATTGCCGTAAGAGCACAGTAACAACCCAACATCGGAATTAATAATAGGCCTACATAAGTAGCTTTATTTATTTTTTGAATGTTTAAAAGCTTTATACAATATAGTATAGCCTTATCGAAGGCATTTATATGAATTAATAGCTATTTGGTATAGAAGAGTCGTAGAGATTTCCATTCTAAAGACATGTTATTTACAAACAACTCCAATCAGTCGTGTCATGAGGCCTAGTTTAGTGGATACTAACTTTGCATATGCAATTGAAACGCATACGATGTATGATGGGTATGTTCATTTTTGATTGGCACATACAATTCTTCTAGATCGTCTCCAGTATCTTAAAAAATGTTTGCTTTTATTTGCACATGTTCAGTTCACATTAATTTATATGAACAAAGCAATGCCTTCGTTATTAGTGAATGCCGTTATAAGTACAGTTAAAATGAAATGCAGATTGGAGGCATCTAAAATAAAAAAGGGAACTCAAATGTAAAGGAGTATTGAACGGATTTGATCCTGCATGATGTATTTATGTTGTTCCATTTGCATTTCTCATCCCATCTGAGTAGGTGACTGATGTGACAACAAATGATCTCTGTAAATTGTATAAATTTCAAATTTAATTATAAGAGCAATTGGATTTGTTTGTATAAATCAACGTTACATTTCAATGATTGCGTGTCCTGTGGAGCAGAGATATTCAGCTACTGTCAACTTGGCACATGTGCATGTAAAACTATGAATACAATGTAAATGTTTCATTTTCTTATGTAGTGTAGTACTTGTTTAGCATTAGTCATTCTAAACAGAAAATGTGTACGTTAAAGTTGAAATGCCATTGTTCCAGACAAAGGCGTTTGAAACTTTGCGTGACAATGTATCTCGTAATCGGCATCGCTGAGTTCCACAGGAGCATGTCTGTCATTAACGTTTTAATTTTGTGTACTTGTAACATGTAAATCAATTGTTCTAAAACGTATAGTCGAAATGAAGAGTTTTACATTTGTAACATTAGTAAATATGAAAAAGGCTACTCCATTAAGGCTACCATTAACATACATGTCGAAACACGTTTGCGATTGGTTTCTAGGCAGAAACATCACCATAACCTTGATTTACTTTTCACATATAAAAGTAATGTAAAATCTCTACTGAGACAAGAACTATCCCCATCTGCCGTTTATGGTGACGCAATTTGCTTATTTCATAATATACTTCATCCTTATCACTTTTGTACTATACGTATTGAGCATTTTTGAAAGTTTATCAGAAAGTGTATGACCTTAGCATTTTGCAAAACTGCGTAATTTGTTAAAAGATAAGGCGAGAATTCCTTCGTTCACACTGTTCCGTGTTATTATGATGAAAATAGTGAGGTATGGTGTGGTGTAACCACCGGCGTTTTCATGTCACTGACCGTTCGAAGGCGGTACCCCTATTATCAACCATTGTATATTGTCTCACATTTTTTGCTTTAGTTTATCTTCCAATGCTACGTTTTTTGTACAGCTTTTTTACCAATTCTACCATGGATCATACCAGAATAAACGAGAGACGCTTAGATTTTATATAAGCTGTAAGTTGTTTCCTGCCTTTTACCTCAGTCGTTATAAACATTTTACATACAAACATTTGAAATTCAAAAAGTTGTTAAATTTCTCCTATTTTAACTTGTTTGAGTAAAAAAGATGAACCGGAATTATCTTAATCCAAGCCGTTGTAGATATGCATGGTTCTATGCTTATATTGCATTATTTGAAGACGTGATGATGGACAGGTACACACGATAGCGCGTAGATAATGAGAGTCTAAGATATAAGAGTGCGAATCAACTGCGTATATCAGTACTGTACCTGTCAGAGACACTCCGATCCTCAGGCAGTCCAAATGGGGTTATAGTCTAGCACATAAACACAAGGAAACAACAATTATTAATGCGGAAATCAAAACATGTATTAATAAAATTTACAATTGTATTTTTTTTGACGCCTCGAAAAACACACAAAAAACATTATGAAACCTCAAAACCCTATCCAGTTTAAGTGGCGTCATGCCGTTGCTCCGATTTGAAGCGATGTTTAGATACATTTACGCATCTTTTCGCTTCATATCATAACAGCTGATTCGTACCTGTTTTTAAAAGCGACACCCATAGTGTCAACCATTGTATTATGCGTGTGGTGTTCCATATTTTGCTTCAGTTTTTGCTATAATTGTTGTTTTTAATGTGTTTTTGTTTTGACTGACATATCTGAGAACGCTACTGTTTCTCGTATACTAGTATAGTAACTGGAACTGCAAACACCCCGTATCATAAAATCTCGATCTTTTCGGAAGTGAGTGAAAAGAAACACATGCGTTTGAAAACGTAAAACGTGCTCCAAACATGAAAATATGTCAACCGAAAATAAATAGAGTAACACTATTGTCCAGTAATGTTGGAATACGGTTCAAATGTATCTATACGAAATTGCATAACTGCTGTTAAAGGCAGAATATGTTTATTGACACATACCCTGAAACAATTGATGAAACACTCCGAAGCGTTACAACTTTGAGGATTACGCTAACAACTAAAGTGAATAAAATTCAACTGTACACACTATGCCGAATAAACATGTTTGTACATTACGCTGTATCCCCTACACGCTGCGCCGACGCTAAGCATAACACAGGAAGCGTGCAGAAACAAATGGTTTATTTATAGCACATGTAATGTTTATGTAAAGTCAACGTGTCTTTTTGAACAAAGCGTACGTTTCTAATCAGTTGTTTCTATTACGGCTTGGTATATCGTGTAATTTAAGGCATATTTGGCCGTAATGTTATACACAAATACTTCAAAGTCTCTATAATATCCATTAAGGTTACATATAAGCATATCCTGAATTTAATAAGAACACGAGAAATAAAAAAGGTATGTTCAAAATATATACAAATGGTTTGTTTATACACAATATAATGTTTTAGTAAATACAAGCCCATTGGGACGGTGGCGTTTGAAGTTTGTCTATGATCTTTCTTGTCGTGCCCTTAATGGTTTATTCTCTTGTTGCTCTGGCTTCTGCCAAGTCATTGAGTACCTTCATTGTGGCTTTCTATGCTATTGTTTTTTTTGTATTATATTTACACGAGCATATTTGTGTTTTACTTATATAGCCTATTGATGCTGCATTGTTGGTTAGAGATTAGATTATGGCGGATTTCTTTATTGACATTGTCCTGTTTTAATTAGATGACAGTAGGGTAAGTGTGAGGTTTGGTGCACCCTAGAACCGGTTGAAACCCCCAGTGGCCTACTTTGCCACTGAACGTTCCAAGGCGGTAGCCCTATTGTCAACCCTTTTGTGTTTGTGATGTCGTTTGTATTTATTGTTACTTTTGCCTTCTTGTTTGTCTGTTTGCGAGTTTGTTTCTGTGTGTTGTGGTTGACTGTCCTCCTTGAATGCTACTTACCCTGTCCGATCTTTTTATATTTCATTAAATTCAGCGCGTCTATTTAACAAAGCGTACGTTTGTAAGCAGTTGTTTCTATTCACGGCTGGGTATATCATGTGATTTACTGCACATTTGACAGTAATGTTATACACGAATACTTGATTCAAAGTCTCTATCATATCCATTAAGGTTAACAATAAGCAATAAGAACACGAGAAATAAAAAAAGTATGTTTAAAATTAAAATATAATATGGAGGCGTCAGAAGTTTACTTAATAATCACCGTATAGTTTCTCGCTGTAACAAAGGAGAACACATTTTCGAATTTAGTATTCCCTGCAATGAATCATTCTTCAGGAAATGTCAATCAAAATAATGTTACAGTGTACGTGCTACAGATAAATACATTTTGATATAGATAGACTATTTCTAACTCGAAAATAAATAGAGCGGACTTGAATACATCTGAAAACTTCAACGATCATTATATAATCCCTTAATTACCGCGCTTTTAATATATTTGGTTCATCATGTTCATGTTCCACCTGCGATATAGTGCTTGTTTAGTGTTTATGTCTATTTTAATGTAACGGAGATTGATATACCAATCTATTTAGGAATTTATATTCTCCCAGACGATTTTTATATCATCCAATTTTTCAGAAAGAAAATTGTACTATCACAAGTAATCGCAGGAACGAACAGATAAATTATTTACCTATTTACATGAACGATGTGTTACTATATCTTTGCGACTGTAGTGCCATGATAACATGTTTAAATCTGTTATTGTGGATGTCAAGTATACTGAACGTATGTATACGTCATCTGTCTAACATATACGTCATGAAAATAGTACGCTAATAGTCTAGTAAATATATGAAAATATGGGCCGAACCCAGGACAAATTAGTACACAATTGAAGCCAACTTTTTCCAAAGAGAAAACCACACAAAATGAGGAAATGAAAGTAGAGAAAAATCGAAGTGAAGGTTTTTGAAAAAAAAAAACGATATACATATGTCACCCTTTTCATGCTTTAAAATTTGTTTTTTTCCCAGACAATAACAAATTAAGTCATTTTTTATCATGTTTGTTAGTTTTCTGGCATACCGTTAAAAAATTTACTTTACAATAACAACATATTATGAAGTAAATTTCCCTTTAATGCTTTAACATATGCCTAAAATCGCCATAAAAGGTCTTAAACGATGTTCGATTACCCCACCCACCGCAAAAAGTATAACCCTACAGATATCATAATTTAAACTTATCATATTGTTTCAATGCATTCTACTATGTTCTTTTGTCCGAAAAAGTGTAAATTTTTAAATAATTATTTGTATTTACCGATGCTGATGTACTATTTATATCCGTCCACAAGTACGCAGTATCATAATAAAAGCCACAATTGTGTTCACTGTCCTTATATAACGATCTGGTAAACCCCTTGCTGTACAAATGTCTACACATTTCAAGCTAAAACCCGTATTCAATTCATCTTAATATCTTTATTTGCATATGTTTCATTGTAAAGAAGAAATTCATATCCATATGTGTTATATTGTTATTATAGTATATAGTTATTCCTATTCAGAAATTTCTATCTGGATTTCAGAATTCAGACAGCTGATTCCTCTTCATTCATCACATATTGTTGAACAATCCAACCCGTGTCTTTGCATTTACAACGACTAGTATGACAATCAGTTATGCACTTGCATATGATAACCTGCAAGAGTCTGTCAGGAGCTGGTGTTTCCTTTTCTGTTTGCATTACTAAGTTTCCCCTTTGAAATCGTCCATCCCCACTCCTGAGGATCGATATCAGTATTTCCTTTACAAACTTGAATCTGTGGTTGATAGATGTGATTGGAAGTTTTGTTTTAGTGAGTGAGTAATATAATTATCACTGACGGCAACCTTCTGGAAGTGTTTAATACATCTAAGGGAATATAACGTTCTTCAATATTCCACGAGTTTTTATTTTTTGAAATTTTCTTTGGTTTTGGTTAGACTTTTGCAGTCTACAAGATCTGTATCATCGCCAATCACAATGGTTTGTTGTTCTACTGCACACTCTACAGCTGTTGTAACAATGAGCAGATCATCATCGCTGTCTGCATTTTTTGTTTCCGTTTCATGTGACACTAAGTACTCACTAAACACGTGAATGAAATAATGATTGTAGAATTCTTTAGAAACATTTTTGTTCATATCTCTGGTTATATTTGCTTTGAAAATCACAGTAATTCCAACAATATCCTTGTTTCTTCGCAAATTATGTGCAGTATGTTGTGTTGATAAAAGGTCCGGATCTCGATCAAACACAAGTACCGGTACAACATGCTTTCCAAAAGTCTTGTCATTAAAGTACATATAATCGTTTGATAAGTTAAACAGTTAAACAGCGAATCTATGGTATTCTCTGAAGAAGCGACCCACCTTCTAAGACATACTTTGATGGGTACCTCCCGTAGTTGCTAGCTTGCCAACAAAGTTGAACATAATGCATAAGCAAATTGAGGTTTATTTGCAACCCAAATCAAAACGTCTGTAACAAGTGGAAATGGTGGATGCGTGCATAACTTATACGTGAAAAGGGAAGCTAGCTCTTCTCGACTTATCCTGTCTCTTGCAGCATACACACGATGTTGAAACAAAAACTGTGGATCAGCTGAATGCACTTCACATCTATTTTTACAGATACTTTCGTGTCATAACTTTTCGTCAAATATTCTTATAAATACTGAAAAGGTGATTCCTTAGAAGCAACAAACACAAACAAGAGAGAAAAGTAGCATGCTCGGTTTTATTGAGTCTAATCATGAGAGGTAATGCTATGATGTAACACCTCTCACGCCTCCTAGCACCGGTTAAGCGATATTCTACTTTAAAGCAGCATAGAATGGGCTTGATGATTCCAAAGGACCAGTAAATAATAACACTACTGATTTGTAGTCGGGGTGACCTTTTACGGCCGCCTCAAAGACTAAACAAACGCTAGTGTGAATGTCAATAAATACTGAAAAGGTGATCATCCATTGGAAGCAACAAACACAAACAAGAGAGAAAAGTAGCAGACTCGGTTGTATTCAGTCTATACATGAGAGGTAATTATAAGATGCAACATCTCTCACGCCCATAAGTATGATATTCAAAATGTTGTCACGCCCCTTGAAATGCTTCGTATCATATCCATTGAAGGGCGTTCTTGCTACGACATTTTCGCATATATTTGTTCATATCAATATCATGCCTGTGTTTCCTTGATTTACTGTTCTCTTTGTGCTGTTCACTCGAAGTGAATGTCACACTAGTGAATTTATGCATATCTTCATTGGTACATGTTCCTGCTCAAGCTGTCCAAGTTTAGAGAAGTCTGACAGACCTTTGTAGTTTTGCCATTCCCCTTCCCCTTGTATGGCCACCCACTGTATTTGATCATGAGCAATTGCTTTATCACGTGATCGGTCGACAGAACTGCCCAATAACTATCATCACACGCATTACATGAAAACCTTTTATAAAATATGTGTACATTTCGTGATAGTCATTTTATAACTGAGACATGTTTTGAAAGTATGAATATGCAGCCTTTATGTAGAGATTGACTTGCAACCGCCAACTATGGCAACATTCTTGACACAGATTTGAGATGAAGGGCCCAAATGCCAATGAACTCTGCTTTATAAATGTACGTAATCTTTGCACCATGTCCAGATATTGTAGCCAGAGTTTTGAGGTTCTAGACTTTGAAGCAGAGGATTTATTTTGGCTCAGTTTGGCATTTGATCATAAACTTAGAGTGATCGGACATCTTGACTACCTTTATTTCCGTCTAAAAAGTTCAATCAAAAGATTGATCGACTTGTTTGCTTTTTGACTTCCCGTTTCAGTCTCATGATTTATATCTGATAGATTCATCAAAACATTCTTTTGACATGCCAGTCTAAGGTTCCATCTCAGATTCCATGTCAATACATGAATATAAAATAAACAAATGTCTAGAAAGCCACAGAGCAAGTGCTCGATGGCTTACAGAGAACGATCAAGAAGAAAATAGACCAGTTAGGATATAACAAAACAAGATTGAAGACAAACATCAACCTTCAAGGTTTAAGGTAAGCGTTTTTTATACGGTCCTCAATCTGTCCAGCCATTGTACAATCAAATGATGAATTGTAAATACGTTTCTGTTACCTTTTTTACCAAACAATATGCAATGAGTTGCAAAATGACAGTTCTTACCAAATATATCTAACAGAACAACGTGAATATCAAAAATATATTTGTATTGTATGTAGTTTCATTTATTTTATTTATTTATAAAAATAATAGCAACATTTGTTTTTTTAATACCATACTAGATTTTTTGTTTTGTATGGGGATCCATTCACATATATCAGTTTTCTAGTGCTATGTAGCTCTTCGTCATTTTAACATATTTTTTAGAACAGTACAAATTTTGATTGAAACATTAGATAAGATAACATTCTAAACCATACACATGACCTTTGGTTATTATCAAAGCTATCAAGAAAATAATACACTTAAAAATAAGATTAGAGGTATTTATACCACATGCATGGTTGCTGGTTTTCTGGCGGGGGATCTTTAATGTACAGGTGTAATATACAGGTGTATACAGGTGTAATAGTTACTATTATGGCAGGGAAACGCACTCTCTAGTGGAGTTAAACTAATATAACGAAATATTTTTGGTATAAAGACAACAAAGCAAACATATATCAAACTACCAAAAGCGCATGCATCTAACATTAGAGGTTGACGGAGTGATTTCCGTATGAGTTATTAGAGAATAAAAGTAGATATTAAAGTAGGTATACAAGTCGGTATAAAAGTCGTATTACAAAAGTCGGTATAAAAGTCGGTATACAAGTAGGTATAAAAGTAGGTATACAAGTCAGTATAAAAGTCGGTATTATAAAAAAAGTATGATAATGGACCTTTGGAAACGGCCGAGCACGACACATACGAAATATTGCAGTCTCGGTTTGATTGAGACTGTTCATGAGCGGTAGTGAAATATGCTGGCTACCACTCACGCCCTCTAGCCCCGGTTAAGCAGAACTCAATATTCATAAAATCAACAGTACACAATTTTAACCATCCCAAAGTTGGCATGCATACGGCGGTGGACATGGAGTTATATGCTTCCCCATGTCTTACGGAGTATGGTCCCAGTATCTAATAAAATTAAATGCCCCGAAGAGCGAAATAAAAATAATAGAATTTAGTTGGGAGCAGCGGTTATGAAGCCTGCGTATCACAAGTAACAGCCAAAAGACTAAATTAAAAAGCAGACAACATATTAAACAATACCCAGAGCCTTTTATAGGCCGGAGTATTGGAACTAAGTCGGTATAAAATTCGGTATACAAGTAGGTATAAAAGTACGTATACAAGTAGGTATACAAGTAGGTATAAACCGGAAATGTAGCAATCACATAACACAGTCGACTAAAAACGCTCACGAAAACAATTACAATGTAAATGAGAAGCAAAATTATGATATAGGGTCCTATAGAAACCACAGCGTCCAAAGGCAATGGCATCGTAGGTCCGTACTGTACTACAAACAAGAAGCAATATTTAAATAATTACACAATGACAAAGACAAAATACAACAGAAATAGTGGTGAATGCTTAGTAGGCAATAAGGCCTGCAGGTTAGCTTGAATCGATGTTATGTGTACACAATCCTCGCTATTATCCTGTCTTCAGCCCCCAAATAGACACGACAGTGTAAACAAATCTACATCAGATCAAAAGAATGTTTTAACAATAAAGTCCACATTTAGAAAAAGTAACAAAAGAAACACTAAAAAAGAGTATGATAAGGGACCTTTGGAAACGGCCGAACACAACACATAAAAAATATTGCAGTCTCGGTTTGATTGAGATGTTGTTGTAAATCTATATAAAATACAAAACAATAAACATCTCAGGATGTATCCAAAATTGTACGGAACAACCAGTGCAGTTGTAGCCAAAAAAAAATCAATCAACGGTACGACCAGAAAACACGATGGACATAGTATGTATGAAATCATTAGAAATATGAAGATCGAGTAGTGCTGCTTCAGTATCCGAACTGTTGGTTTTATTCAACTTGAGCTCTGTTGGATAACTGTTAGTAACCATATTCGCAAAGAACGATGTATAAATGTTGAGTATGTAATCTAGGTACAGAGATGTTTTATTAAACGCATCAATAATTTCACTCTGGCTATCAGGTGACAAATTCAGTATAAAATCTATTTCATAGCAGTACAAAAACACATCTGCGACAAGTAGCGCACAGATAGTACCAATAGGAATACCAACAACCTGGCGGTAAACAGTGTTACCGTATCTTATAAAGATGTTATCGAGAAGGAAAGATACAGCTCTTAAACATCAGCACAAGTCCACAAATTATAATTATCAATAGGGGCGTTTGTAAAGATGACTTTCACTGTCATCTTACACTATCTTGCCTTTCGTGGGTCTTCCGCGGGACATCTGTTTCCAAATTCGGACTTGGGGATTGTGCAGAAGGTGCCCTAGAGGGAGCCAAGCGCAAAAGCATGTGTCGCTGGTGCTCCTCCGCATATAAATGTAACATTATAATCAACCATATCGCTGCCCTACCTACCATATAACGATGCTCTACAATGTCACCTTTTACCGCATCTCAGACTACCTAGGAGCATCTCCATCATTCGTTACTAGTAATTGCCTAATTCAACTGTGGTGTTATCGGGTTGTGTAACGCGTTTCATTGCCCAACAGTTTTCTCACATTACTAACAATATGTCTCAGTGTGGGTTGTTATCGGGTTGTGGAACACCTCTCTTGCCCTACAGATTTCTCAATTTACCAACATATATGTCTCAGTGCGGGAAGTTATTGGGTTGTGTAACACCGTGTATTGCCTTAAAAGTCAAATACTATTAGTTCAGGGTGTACCAGCTTGTGAAACACTTTTAACATGTTTAATTGCCAAAAATAAAATGGCTCACCAAACAGTATGTCTCAGTGCGGGGTGTTATCGGGTTGTGTAACACCTCTCATTGCCCTAAAGTTTTCTCACTTTACCGACATATATGTCCCAGTGCGGGATGTTACCGGGTTGTGTAAATGTAAATGTAAAAACCGTATATCGCCTTCATAATCACATAGTTCAGGGTGTACCAGTTTGTGTAACACTTTTCATTGCCAAAAATCACATTTCTCACCAAACCGTATGTCTCCGAGCGTGGTGTTATCGGGTTGTGTAACACCCTCTAATTGCCCTAATGTTGCATATTTTAATAAGGGATATGTCTCAGTGTGGTGGTGTGGGTGCAACTATTGTCATTTCCCTAGTTTTCTAACTTTACCAAAGGATATGTCTCAGTGCACCGTGTTATCGGGTTGTGTAAAACCCCTCATTGCCGTAAAGTGTTCTCACTTTACCAAACTATTTGTCTTAGTGCGGGGTGTTATCGGATGGTGTAACACCCTTTGATTGCCCTAATGTTTGCACTTTCTAACAAAATATATGTCTCAATATGTGGTGTTATCGGGTTGTGTTACTGATAACCGTTTTGTTGTATACATCTACCATTTATTTTATACTTATACATAGTTACTATACTGCTTCTTTTCATATATTGTATTTTTAAACATGTATGCTCTTTTGTCATTGTACCTAATTACAATGTTTTTGTCAAACGAATAGTTTGTCAAAAAAATACTTTGTCAAAAGAATAATTAGTCGATTTTTTTTATCTACAGCCATAGTTTAACTGTGGCCTAGCCAATAACTATTCTCCAGTGTATATGGATCTGTCAGGTTCTATACTTATTATTTAGGTAAGTTTCCCTGTTTTGTTATTATCAGAGATAAATGGTTACTTTACTTCAATTGTATGTCATTGTTCAATTTTTGTGGTATATTAATTACCTTGTATGAAGCCAAATGGATTGATCCTGTCTGGTGTAATAATAAATTAGCAGTATGTCAAACTTTTCTCAATTTTCTTTTCATCAAACGTTGTACCATTGTGTAAATGTACTTTGAAATGATTTTTATATTTATTTATGCATGAGCACTATTACTAGTCATCTGTAAAACCATGTCTAGTCAAGACAAAAGCAATGTTGTGCCAATATGTTTTCTCATTTCATTTTTGTGTATTCTTTGCTGATTTTACATCATTGTTCATGTGTAAACATCAATGTTGTTTGCTTTTTAATAGCACAGCGACGTTGCTTGTGCAGTGTGGCGGCAGTAAAACGTCTCCCCGCGTTTGCAATCAGTACTGTTATTCATTCGATCTTTGGAGATCGCTGAGCCCGATACTTATATTTAGTTATCGGTGGTATATTTCAATTTCTTTTGTTTTCTTGCTTAATTTTTGATTCGATGGTTCCACTACTCCGGCCGATAAAAGGCTCTGGGTATTGTTTAACCACTTATAGGATAAGTTGTCTGCTTTTTATTTTAGTCTTTTGGCTGTTACTTGTGATACGCAGGCTTCATAAGCGCTGCTCCCAAATAAATTCCATTATGTTTATTTCGCTCTTCGGGGCATTTAATTTTATTAGATACTGTGACCATACGCCGTACGACATGGGGAAGCGATAAACTCCATGTCCACCGCCATCGTCGGGATGGTTACAATTGTGTATTATTGATTTTATGAATATTGAGTTCTGCTCAACTCGGGGCTAGAGGGCGTGAGCGGTAGCTAGCATATTTCACTACCGCTCATGAACAGTCTCAATCAAACCGAGACTGCAATATTTCGTATGTGTCGTGCTCGGCCGTTTCCAAAGGTCCATTCTTATACTCTTTTTTATTACAATTGCAGGTTGGTCTGTTATTTTTTTTGGGCAGTGCAGTCCAACGTGTGGGCTACATTACCACCTTTCTTTATTTTACAGTTTTTGTTCTTAAAAGTTTCAATTTGTAATAAATCCGTCCAAAATACATGTCAGACCTTCTCCTCTAACTGTATTGTTGAACACTTTCAAACATAGTTGGTTCTCTTTCTTTTTATCATTTTCCAATTTTTCCTTATGTATCTCACAACCAGCTTCGAGCAGATGATTTCACGTACAAACTGCTTGTTTAAACATAAATATAACAATTCCAAACTGGAAAAGAAGCATTCAAGGACGACAGTCAACCTCATCCACATATAGAAACAAAAAGAACGACAAGTCGAACAAGGAATTTCGCATTTACAGAAGACAGCTAGACGTCATGTGATATTTCTCCTGCCAATAAACTTGGATTACAGACAATAACATCATCGTCTATAGCAAATGCACTGACGATTTTGATTATTAAGTAACTGTGTTTCTATTTTATGTGGTAGTTTCGATAAGCACAACTGATGGATGATTATGTGCTTATGATCTCATTGCTGTCTGTCATCTTATTATATGGCATGTTGTTTATAATATCCAAATTATTGAAGAGATCTTGCGCGTTGTTGATGCTCTTTATCACATAAACGACAGTATGTTGGCTGGATAGTGACACTTTGATGGCATTAATTGCATTTTCATAAAGAATATTATTTAGCGATTTGATTTCAACTTAACAAAACTAATGTATCTGATAATAACGCTTCTTTTCTTGATTTAGATCTTTCGATTGAAAATTGTGAAATCTATGACAAGAGAGATGATTTTAATTTTGACATTGTTAATTATCCTCACTTGTTCGGGGATTTTCCCCCCGAGCAACTTCTTATGGGGTGTATGTGTCTCAACTTACTCGTTTTTCAAGAGCTTGTACTCGAGTTAAGGACTTTAATATTCGTAATGTTTGTATAACTAAAAAGCTACTCAATCAGGGTTACCGTTACCATAAACTTCGTAAAACCGTTGCAAAATTGTATTATCGTAACCCTGATCTTCTTTCCAAATATAAAAGTAATTTAAGGACTCTTCTGCGACAAGGACATTTGTACAACTAAAAAGCTTTTCTAGCATAAATTTCAAAAAATGTTTGCAACATTTTATTATCTTAACCCTGATCTACTTTTAAAACATATAACTAATTTAAGAACTCTTCTGCGACAAGGACTATCACAACCTGACTTCTATGCTGATGTGATTTATAAACTTCGTAAGATTCTTGGTCATGATCACTTTCAAACTATCTTTGTTAAACTTGTCAAAGGAGGTTATGACCCTATCATTTTGCAACGTACTGCATGCTTGTGTTGGACCCTTTTACAGTATGTTTTCCTCTTTAATTGTACGATGAGAGGACAGGCTCTGGACTCTATGATGACGCCTACGTAAAGCCCATTGGGACGGTGGCTTTTGATATTTGTATATGATCTTTCTTATCGTGCCCTTAATGGTTTATTCACGTGTTGCTCTGAATTCTGCCAAGTCAATGAGTACCTTCATTGTGGCTTTCTAGGCTATGGTTTTTTGTATTATATTTACACGAGCATATTTGTGTTTTACTTATATTGCCTATTGATGCTGCCTTGTTGGTTAGAGATTAGATCATGGCGGGGATTTCTTTATTTACACTGTCCTGTTTTAATGGGATGACAGTAGGGTAAGTGTGAGGTTTGGTGCACCCTAGAACCGGTTTAAACACCCTGTGGCCTACTTTGCCACTGACTGTTCCAATGCGGTAGCCCTGTTGTCAACCCTTTTGTGTTTGTGATGTCGTTTGCATTTATTATTACTTTTGCCTTCTTGTTTGTCAGTTTTCGTGTTTGTTTCTGTGTATTGTGTTTGACTGACCTCCTTGAATGCTACTTTCCCTGTCCGATCTTTTTATATTTAATTACACCACTTACTAGTACATACATGATATAAAGTCACACATATGTTGTGTGTTTTTTGTTAAAGTTGTTATTCTCCAAACTGTTCTGTCTGAGTATTTGAATATTTATTGTATTTGCCAAAACGCCGAACATCATTGGCAAGTGCTGGAAACGAATACATATTGTTCACTTCAAAAAAGCCAGATATTCAAACTATTCATGCAGTGAGGAATATTAATAACCAACATAACAACAGATGACACAAATGTGTTTAACGAAACGTAGGTACAGGGGTTTCAACTTATATTATATCTAATGAAACGACTCAAGAAAGTCTAATCGGCTACGTTTCTCTCCTCCTTGTGATTGCCTTTTCCAAGGGATCTCACGTTTAGTACTTATTAACATTCACACTAGTCTTTAGTGCTGCTGGTTGTAAAAGGTCGCCCCGACTATTAATTAGAAGTATTATTACTTAGTGGTACTTGGTGATCAGCAGGCCAAATCCGTGTTGCTTTTAAATAGAATACTGCTTAACCCGGTGCTAGGGGCGTGAAAGGTGTTGCACCCTATATTATCCTCTCATGAACAGACTCAATTGAAACAAGTTCTAGTAATCCCGTTTTTAGTATTTATTTACACGATTACTTACATAAACGAACAGGTATCGGGCAATATTCATATCCTTAGGGTAAATATTCTTATCATCACACTCTCATTAATGTGATATTTATTTTATTACACCGAAATCCCCTAGGATATTTTTTTTTTTTTCAAAATTAACTGTTTTCATCGGTTATCAATGGATTGGAAATGACTAAGAAAATGAATGTTAGTTTATGAAAATTGGTAAAGTACTTTTGAAGTTATGGTGATTTAAATATAGACATTTCACCATTTCGCATTCTCAACTCAATCTTAGAAGAAGCGAAAAATCGTCGGAAATTCGAGTGGTATAAAAGGAACAGTGTTCTTTATCGTAAGGCTTTATGTTGATCCTACATACTAAAAAAGAGGATAACACAATTATGTTTCTTTACAAAATATCCAATACATAGTAAAGTTCACAAAGCGTGCAGCAATATTGAATCAGAGCATTTAATGCATTATATTAAATCATGTAGAAATAGATACATGTAGAACCTCTTTAGTTATAGATAGATCGAGATAGAAAACAAAACAATAACTGTAAGTATAGGATAGAGGCATAATATGAGAAATCTTCACCATTAAGAAACCGAATGGAGGGGGTGGTGCGTATCGACCGACCGCGGTTTCTTAATGGTGAAGAGTTATTTTTTTTGATGAAGAGTTATTTTCAATGAATCTATCCGGCTTAGTGTTTACCATAGGTGTATCGATATTCTCTATATGTTATTCTCTAACATGTGAGTGCTGATAGTAAATTCTTCATGTATAAATGTAACCAGTATTTTAAATTCTGAGCCATCTGATTGGTTTAAAATGTAGGATAAACACTAACGATTGTTATAATATAAAATTTGTCTTTCTGTCACACATTTAATAAAGCGGGTCACGTGCATTTACGAGTATATGAGGTCATACGATTCATGGCTAACACCTTCAGTTATAAATCGGGTGTATAGTATCAAGCAAATTATGAACTAGAATATATACACCTTTCTGAATAATTTACTTTTCTGGATATAGTTAAGAATCGTGCAAGTTATGTGATATTCCCCATATGTTTCTACATGTAATTAAGAAGAACATAATTATTTATTTTGACATTTTCGACATTGCATATTCATTACTCAGAGGAAATACCAACCAAGCCAATGGATGATTGGGCTACTAAATAATACTTTTGATATAATTATTCTCAACATAAAACAAATAAATGAAGCGGAATTGAATACATCTCAAAGCATCAAAGCTAAGATAACGGGTCACATTTAGTTCCCAACTCTCAGCAATTATAAGTATGGATGTCAAACTTGAACTCTAGAAATGTATTGATATGATTCATTAATGTAAACAGTGTAATCAGATTTTACAAACATTACACATTTATAAAGTGTAGGCTTTTTGTCGTGCCATTAATGGTTTATTCTCTTACTGCTCTGGCTTCTGCAAAGTCATTGAGTACCTTCATTGTGGCTTTCTAGGCTATTGTTTTTTGTATTATATTTACAAGAGCATATTTGTGTTTTACTTATATTGCCTATTGATGCTGCCTTGTTGGTTAGAGATTAGATCATGGCGGGGATTTCTTTATTTACACTGTCCTGTTTTAATGGGATGACAGTAGGGTAAGTGTGAGGTTTGGTGCACCCTAGAACTGGTTTAAACCCCCAGTGGGCTACTTTGCCACTGACCGTTCCAAGGCGGTAGCCCTATTGTCAACCCTTTTGTGTTTGTGATGTCGTTTGCATTTATTATTGCTTTTGCCTTCTTGTTTGTCTGTTTGCGTGTTTGTTTATGTGTTTTGTGGTTTACTGTCCTCCTTGAATGCTACTTTCCCTGTCCGATCTTTTTAAATTTATTTTGCAGCATGGTGTACTTAGTAACACTGTGACTTCATAGTGACCGTACTCTAAATTCCAATATCCGGTAGTTGTAGTATAGTATAGCCACGCCCCTTTTGTTACCTAACCCTAAATTAAACGATTTAATGCTCTGCATTCATCAAAGGAAATGTCACCGACCATGCTACAAATTAGCTATGAACTATTTCAAATATAGAGGTAATGTTAATCTTAACATAAGGGTATTATTATAATATTATTTCATTGTAAAAAGTACGATTGCAACCTAAATTATTGTCAACTTGTCGGCGCATTTATTGGATCAAGAGTCTAAACAGATTGAAAGGATGAATTTAAATAAATACTGAAAAAGGGATCGGATGGAAGCAACAAATACAAACAAAAAAGTATCAGACTCGGTTTTATTGAGTTTGTGCATGAGAGGTAATATAGAATACAACTTGTTTACGGCCGCCACACAGCACTAAACAAACGCTAGTGTGAATGTCAATACATACTGAAAAGGGGATCCGTTGGAAGCAGCAAACACAAACAAGAGATACACGTATCAGACTCAGTTTTATTGAGTCTGTATATGAGAGGTAATGTCGAGTGCAACACCTCTCACGCCTCCTAGCACCGGCTTAAGCGCTATTCTACTTTAAAGCCAACAAGAACAGTTTGAAAACAACTTTTGAGAGTATGTAACAACACGTGTAGAACTGAAGTATAGGGTGACATGTGTAGTTAACCGTTATTTATTAACAGGTACATGTATATCCGTATAATAAACTATTGGTTTAAACTACTGAACACATAACATATTATACTAAATACAGTCTACAAGCAATCTAAAAATGACTACAATAATGGGTACATGAAGTTAAATGAGTTTAAAATAGAAACAAATATATTATGTGAACATACTGTTACCTATGTTTGGGAATTTCCTCTTTCTGTAAACGTCAAACATGTTTTATTAATTTCCAAACAGTGGGTGAAGGATTGCTTTATACTAAACAGAGTATGATAATGGACCTTTGGAAACGGCCGAGCACGACACATACGAAATATTGCAGTCTCGGTTTGGTTGAGACTGTTCATGACCGGTAGTGAAATATGCTAGCTACCGATCACGCCCTGTAGCCCCGGGTTGAGCAGAACACAATATTCATAAAATTAATAGTACACAATTTTAACCATTCCGAAGATGGCATGCATACGACGAAGTTGGCATGTTAATCAAGTAACAAATGAGGTTCTTGGACCATAATATAACAATTTTAAACTGAAATGTGATTGTGAGGTGCACCGTAATCACGTTGGTGTGATGCATTCACTTATAATGTAAACAGAACGATTCAGTATAATATATTATTGTATACGTTCATATTGTCCCGTTTAATTTGCATTGAGCTAATTGTGCAGTATTCTACGCTACTGCACACGATGCTATTGCACCGGAACTTTTTCTCGCGCTTGATAAGGGCCGAACAATAGAAAGCCGGAACTACTTTTGACATTGTAAACAATCAGAACGCGCCATCTGTCAAAATGAAGTACCCATAATATGAAATAGGCACTGCCTAGATAACGGTCAAAGTACTTCGATATAATCTTCTTCAAATAACGATGTTGATGGATGTTAAGGCCAGACGAATATAATCTTGATATTCCAATTATATGTATACCCTTACATTGCCTTAAGGGTGGATTCAAGTTAAGCAGACCCCACGTCTTCCCATATTCCTCCACCTTCCCCACCCCGCCCTCCCCACAAAAAGAATAGATAATAAATAAATCTGGTCTTCTATAAATGCGAGGGTATTAACAAAATGCCATGTTGCTGCATGATTTCACTAACTCCAAAATTTAAAACGGATCTGCACACGTTTCTAGCTATTGATTCATTGAGATTATTTACAGTACCGGAACTTTTTTAACACGAGATTGACATTTAAAATACTTAAGCTAAATAAACTAATACCTGTGTTTACTGTGACCCGAAAGACTCCTTTAAAACGATGCCGACACCTCTTTCTGAGAATAAAACAAATGTAATTATTCCGACAATAGTAATTACGATTATGATGTGATCAAATTTAAAAATTATAGTTAGTTATCACCCTTAAAATAGAGACAGGTATATATTTAAGGCCTTAATTTAACTGTACAAAATGTACGTTTTATCAAAGTGCTTTGCCCGTTACATAGCCTAGGTAGTGAAAATTCCATTTTTCTGTAACATGCAGTTCTCTTTGGTTTAAACATATTTTATTTCGCATGTTCTTACAACATAGTATTTGTACACAATAGAAGAAAAAGGATTAGAACGAAAGTAAATTACTTATGATGTTCTTCTCCTAGGCATGATAATAATTGTACACAATTGATGGCATGTTTAACAGCAGTAATTTGATATGTTTGTAATATAAATTCTGGAAGTGTGTATGAGCAATGAGTAGTGATTCCAAAAATAGTTTTTACATATTCCAGAATAGCTTGTTCAGTTTAGTGAAAGAAACGTAAGATAGTAGAGTAATAAGGCATACAAAACGAAAGAAAAAAAAATAACGACTTGAAATGTTAAATCGACTGAAAGGGAATACAATTCAGTTGTCATATTATATCGTTGCTTGACATTGGGGTAAGTGGGGATTGACACATGGGACGGGGTGCTGCCGGTTTGAGAATACAACAACCGAACGAATGAACCGAACTACTAGATAAATCGTTTTGTGTTTTTTATATAATTGTGTACCGCGCTGAAGATAAGTATGTTTGTGTCGTAGGATACATTTTCATCTCCAAAGAGAAGTGTTTTCAGCGTAGTGTTTGGTAGCCGGGGCATTGAATTTAGCAATACATGTCTTATATCGGTGTACTTATTGCAGTTAAAAAAGAAATGTTCAGCGTTTTCTACGAGCCCACAGGTACACAAAGGCGAATCGACCATGTTTTTTGAAAACAGGTCGTTGTTGAGGGAACTGCAGTTTAAACGCAGTCTAGTGTGCAGTATTTGGAGGTTTCTTTGTCCGAAGTAGTAGTGTAATGGAATGTTGTTACAATCACGATTAAGTGAGTGTTTGAAAGAAAACATTGTTTCGGCCTTACGTGAGTCTTCAGGTAGGTTATTCCATTCGCGAATGACAGAGGGGAGAAAAGAGTCGTAGTGATAATTTGCATGGGTATTAATAGTTTGGATGTTCATGGCATTTCGTAGGTTGTATCTAGAGATGTTACCGACAGAAGTAGGAACCAAATCAGAGAGGAAAGTTGGGGTTAAATGGTTTACCATTTTATAAAACATGATGAGTTTGTGTTTACGGCGCCTGTTTCCAAGTGTTTCCCATCCGATTTCTCTGTAAAGGTTGTCAATGGAAACAAGTTTCGTTGCTCCAGTTACTATTCGTGCAGCCTCATTTTGTATTTTATCTAACTCATATTTTTCGTATTGTGTGCAGTTATCGAATAGAATATCACCGTATTCTAATATAGGTCTAATATATGACATATAGATGGTTTCTAGTGCAACTCGATCAAGTTTAAATTTAAGTTTTCGCATAATATTAATCCTTTGCCATGCTTTGGATTTAATATATTCAATGTGCTTGTGCCAGGATAGATCATTTGATAGATAGACACCGAGATGCTTATGGTCTTGGACTTCAGGTATTATTTGATCGTACATGAATACAGGCGGGTGGTTTATGAAATTAACTTTTCGTGAAATAAGGAGAGATTTGGTTTTGGCTGGATTAAATGTAACAAGCCATTGATCTGCCCATTGTGATATTTTTAGTAGATCAGAATTAAGTGTATTTGCAGCAGCGATAGGATTATCTGCAACAATAAATAGGCCCGTGTCATCTGCGAAAAGACGAATGTTTGAATTGATGTCTATAACAATATCATTAATATAAAGAAGGAATAAAAGTGGCCCTAATATGGATCCTTGGGGAACACCGGCTTTAATGTCATTCCACTCCGACTGGGTACCAGGTAAGACAACGCGTTGTTTTCTGTCACTAAGATAACTTTGGAACCATTTTAAGAGATTTCCTGTGATACCAGCAGCCTTCAGTTTTGCAATAATTCCATCGTGCCAAACACGATCAAAGGCTCTGCTGATATCACAGAAAATCGCCCTTATTTCCTTTCCAGAATCTAGAGCTTTACAGAAGAAATTGTATAAGTATGCAAGCTGACTAATTGTTGAGTCACCTGGAACAAATCCAGACTGCAATGCAGTTAAGATGTTATTGGTTTGGAAGAAGTTAAATATGTGTTTAAAAATGATTTTTTCTAAAGCCTTTTCAACACAGCTAAGAAGTGCTATAGGTCTGTAGTTAGACACGACTGATTGGTCGCCAGATTTGAAAATTGAACAAACGTGGGCTTCCTTCCAAGTTAATGGCACAAGGCTATCCCTTAGGGAATGATTAAATAAAGTACACAAGGGTTCAGATAGTTCGATGGCTAGTTCTCTAAGAACACGGTTGTTAATTGTATCGGGACCTACAGCTTTTCCTAGTGGTAGTGTTTCAAGAATTTCTTTTACCTCAATCGGACTTAGCAAAATGGAACTGAGGGTCGAATCGTTGGTAGTGGGTAAGATGGGAGGTCCTGTATTAGCGTCATTTATTAAAGTTTGTTCTCGAAAAAAATCATTTAGGAGGTTTGCTTTCTCATAATCGTCTGTTATAATAGAACTATCTGATTGCAGCGGGGGAACGGATTCTTTTCGATTTGAAAACATAAAATATTTTAAAGTTGACCACCAGTTTTTAGTAGATCGATTTTCAGTTTTTAGTTTCTCTGACATTTTTCTGAAGTGGTCATCTTTGTTTTTCCTAATTAGGTCAATTGTCTCATTTCTAAGTTTACGAAATTTGACCCAGAGACCTAGCGTATTTGTTTGTTTAGCTTTACGATATGCTCTTTTACGTTTTCTTATCAGGCATTTAATAGATGAGGTTATCCATGGAAGATCGTTAGGCTTAATGCGCACGAGTTTGTTTGGAATGCATTGTGTTGCTATATGTATTATACGTTCTGTTATTTTGTGTGTATGTTCGTTTATATCGTTATCATAAAACATATTCCAGTCTGTATTTATGGCCAGTTGTCTCAAGGTATCATAATCACCCTTGTCATAACTCCAAATATGCCTCGAAAATGATTTGATAACATTCTTTTTGAAGTTGAGAATACAAAAAATGGGACAGTGATAGCGAACATCCTGTTCTAAAAAAGGTTCCCCTACACCGCTTATTAATACATTGTTTTTGTTATTAACCAAAATAATGTCAATTGTTGAAGTTGAATTTTCCGTGTAATGAGTTGGTTCGTTTATGCATTGGTATAATGAGAATTGTTCACAGATAGACGTTATTTGACGACGTGAGTTAGCATTATTAGTATTAAAGTTGAAGTCGCCAGTAATAATTATGTCATTAATATTTGTGTCCACTGCAAGGTGAATTGAATTTTCAATAATGGAATTATGAATAGTATCTGCATTTGGCGGTCTGTAAAACAATCCGAAAAGAATATGTTTATGTTTCATATATATTTCTACCCATATACATTCAATACCTAACGGTTCCAGGTCATGTCTACGTTTGTAATGTATAGAATTTTTAATATAGAGTATAACACCACCGTGACTATCGCCATTGCGATCTTTCCTCTCAGGGTCTGAAAATAATTCAAATGTAAGATCGGAAGTTAATATCGACTGGTTTAGCCAGGTTTCAGAAAAGGCTAGTATGTCAAATTCGCTTAGTTCTGTCCGCAAAACATCGACTTTATGCAAAAAACTTTGAACATTATAGTGGACGAAAGATAAATGTCTTGTTAGGTCAAGTGAATCGATCGCAGAGGAGGACTGAGATGTCTGACTGGAATTTGATGACGAAGTTGGACCAGGGTTTGGATGTACATCTCCCGCTATTGTCAGTAATAACGTTAACCAAGTTAGACTTACTGTAAAGTATACGGTAATAAATAAACGAAATGAAAATTCGATATTATCAACTTGTTTCTGGCTTAACGGATGCCTTCTTTTAATTAGGTGATATTGCTTGATTTCGTGAGAAGTTCCGATTTCATTTTTAATACGATGAAGTACGGCGAAGAGACAAATGTCGTCTTTGTAGATCGGTATGAAGATCAGTAATGTAATCAAAATTGGAAAGTGAAACTTCATATGAAACGAGTTTACGCTGGCAACTGTGGTATTGCTAGTTGTTTTCATGATATCCTTAGTAATAAGATCAGAAACATCACAATTGCCAACATGACCACATTTCTGTTTCCGGAATAATTCACCATTCCGATTACATGCTCGCACCGAGAGCACTGTACCCTATCCCCATGTGTCAGCCCTAAAGAGAAAAAATAAATAACAACTGAAAAAAAAAGACTAAGGTTCATGTTAAGGAGATGTGAGAAGGAAGTCGGTTATGAGGTATTGTCATATAGGAAAAGTATACAAGGATTATGTTGTATGCAAGAATTCTTTGTGGCCAATGTTGATGTTAAAGGTTTTTAAGTCGTGCATGATAAAACACAAGTAACATGACCTGTATCTGACAATACTGGTGCAACGCCAGTGGAATTATTATGTATACAGTAATGTTATTAGTAATACAGTAGTTAGTATTCAAATAGTTACCACCTATATGATGCTTCACAAATAGAAATAATTCCGTTATATATATTATAGTAACCATTCAAATAGTTACCACTATACATACTGCTTTATGAATACAATATGTCCCGTAATTATATACATACAGTAAATGTCATTCAGATTCAAATAGTTACCACTATACATATTCCTTTACAAATACAATATGTCCGTAATTACTTACATACAATAGATGGCATTCAGATACAAATACTTACCACTATACATATTGCTTTATGAATACATTATGACCCGTAATTATATACATACAGAAATTATCATTCAGATCACTTATTATATTGCTTTATGAATACAATATGACCCGTAATTATATACATACAGAAATTATCATTCAGATCACTTATTATATTGCTTTATGAATACAATATGACCCGTAATTATATACATACAGAAATTATCATTCAGATCACTTATTATATTGCTTTATGAATACAATATGACCCGTAATTATATACATACAGAAAATATCATTCAGATTTAAATAGTTACCACTATACACTTCTCAAAACTGCTAACTACACCGCTCACGTTTTGGGTTATATATATCGATGGGTTGAATGTTTTTCAATAAAATAAAAAGGAAATACCAATTCAATCATTTTTACATCATTTCATTTTATTTTTTTCATGGGCAATGCTAGAACTAAACCACAATAAGCAATTACAAACGACCCATGTAAACACTAAAGTCACACTTTTCCCATATCTACATAAGCAATTACAAACGACCCATGTAAACACTAAAGTCACACTTTTCCCATATCTACATGTAGATATGGGAAAAGTGTGACTTTAGTGTTTACATGGGTCGTTTGTAATTGCTTATTGTGGTTTAGTTCTAGCATTGCCCATGAAAAAAATAAAATGAAATGATGTAAAAATGATTGAATTGGTATTTCCTTTTTATTTTATTGAAAAACATTCAACCCATCGATATATATAACCCAAAACGTGAGCGGTGTAGTTAGCAGTTTTGAGAAGTGTACATATTGCTTTATGAATACAATATGTCCCGTAATTATTTACATACAGAAATTATCATTCAGATTTAAATAGTTACCACTATACTTATTTCTTTATGAATACAATATGTCCCGTAATTATTTACATTTAGTAGATGTTATTCAGATTCAAATTGTTACCACTTATTATATTACCTATATAAAATGTACATTTTGTCAACTCATTACACACGTTTAGTTATTATTCACTATGTGTATACGAAAGTTGGTAACTCGTAGTTAAAATATTTGTATAACTACATGATATTGTGAATCCAAATATTATAAATTTAGCAAAATATCTTATGACATATAATAGGATATTAAGTTCAAGATTTGCCATACGTGAAGTCAATGTGAATGTAGCACAAAAATACGCTCGCTCTTTATTGTATAGGTTTATCGATCTCCTGATGGTAAGCGTGCATCACGTGTTTGTTCAGTTCAGCGTAGTAGTGGTATATCGTATAATATATATATACTGCAGAAAAAAGCTTACGTCGTAGCTAATAATAAAATGTTAGTATGGCAGCAAAGCTGCTTCGTTAGTAACTCTGTGAATGTCATTGTTTGTGTCTTTTATTAGCACAGTTCCATCTGATGACCAGGCTCCCAACAGTCGCTTATCTTTAACAAGGGTCCGTGCTTTGAAGAGCAGATTGTTACGAAGTCTTGTAAGGTCTTCGTTAACAAAGACACCTGCATACCCGCGAGTCTTAGCCTGTGTGCGCGATCTGTAAAACTTCTGACGGGATCTGAACAACAGGAATTTTACGATGATTGCCCGAGGTTTGCCCGAAGATTTACCAACTCGATGACTTCTGTCGATGTCATTAATCTGTATGTTGGCATCAAGGGCTTGGGCCATCTCCAGCACTATATCGTCGGTATTCTCTCCCAGAGATTCAGGAATACCGGAGATCCTTAAGCAGTTCTCTTTGGAAATGTCAACTAATTCTCTCTCTCTCTCTCTCTCTCTCTCTCTCTCTCTCTCTCTCTCTCTAATGCTGCCCTCTGTTTAAATGTATTTTGAAATGTATTTTTCAGAAACACTATAGCAATAAAAGTGAATTACATCTATCATAAGCTAAAATTAACGTGCCGGACTTAAATTTATATAATAATTTGTTTCCGTTCGTCCGAAATTGCGGACATCCCAAAAAGAGTTACTTCAAAATGTCGGTTTAAAAAAACATGAATTACACTATATTCCGTCATCTGACGTATATTAAAATACAAACAACATTAAAAACAAAACATATATGGTATATATTTTATTTCAAAAGATGAAAAGTAAATTCAAAGCGAATGCACGAATGCAAATCGAACGCCGGCAGCCGCACAAAATTCAGCTAGATACATTGTTGACGCTATTTATCCGCACTATATTAAATGAACGGCAGGACACGAATTTAATCCAACGTTGAAGAAAGAACACATTTACAATGGAAATAACAAAATAATATCGGTCGAAAACAATATGAAAGTATACAATAAAAAGGTTATTGAATTGGTATGGCTAAATATTACTTAAAACTCGTTGTTGTGGCTCAGAACGACTCGCAAGCTAGTCGTCCTTTGCCAAAACAACTCGTTCCAAGTAATATTTAGCCATACAAATTCAATAACTTTCATAGAAATGAAAGATACTGTCAGATGTAATATGTTAGATATTGAAGACGAATATCATTTTATGTTTATTTCTCCAGTTTAATATACAGAATTACGAAAACAACACTATGTCCATATATAATATTGCTTTATTTGGCTTAAACGGGGCACATTTACGTTTTCTTGGAGGTCTGAGAGGTTTGACTTAAACTTGACAAATACTGATATTTTCTATTCTAACGGGCCAAAACATAACGAATGAGCCGAACAAATGACACTTCGCTTTTAATGAAATTATTTCTGAACATGTACATTAATAGATGTTATCCTATATTAGGCACCATGAACAAGTAGACTGAAAATATTCTGGGACCAATTTCGAATTCGTTCAGTATATATGTGTTGGTACACATTTTAAGCATGAATAAGACATGAATAAGACCATGCTAAGAACACATGTTATGGTGACGCTTATATCTTTTGTTAAAACTACAACTTCAGGTTATAAAACATATATCGTTTGTGTTTTTATTAATTATAGTCCTGTTACATTGTATGCTTTGTAAATTGTAAAGCTTCTGGAACAATTAGCTGAAACTCAACTAATGGTTTTCATCTGTTAAACATAACATAAACCCATGTGACCGCAACAGTTTTCTGGGAAAGAAATGGAACCTTGATGAGTTCAAATGTTATTGCCGGAGTGTATGGGTTAATAATTAATGTTATTGTCGGAGTATCTGGGTTAATAATTAATGTTATTGTCGGAGTATCGGGACAATAATTAATCGCTATCCGTTATTATTTTTTAGATTCAGTTACCAAAGGCTGCAAAATGTATTGTCCATATTATTGCCATGATCATTAATACCGAAGTCAACAACCATCAGGATTGACATTCTACAAGATAAACTAAGTCAGTTTCTAAATCTAAATCTAAGTCATTGTCGATCTTGCTGTCAGCATGGCCATATTTCTGACGTGTTTTCTTTAACGACACTTAACGAAGAAATTAACCCGCCAAATAACGACCGAATTACACTAAAAACCCGTTAATCAAAACTATATCCATTTGTTCATGTCATATAGTAATGTATATGTGCCTATTAAAAGTATAGGTTTAAATGCTGAGAGGATATTAAGATGCTCTTGATTGAATATATGTAACATCAATTATGGGTTGGTAACTCTTAATTCGACGCTCGATATTGTGTATATAGAGACTTGATTCTACAAATAAGTACGTTATATGTATACCTCGTTGTAAGTAGGTTTGTTTGTTTGTTTGTTTATTTGTTTGTTTGTTTGTATGGTGTTTTACGTCATTTTCAACACATGTAAAGTTATATATGACTGTCGATGGTGGAGGCAGACCACCCACTTTTCCTGAGTAGAACCAGTACTGTTCACCCACTTTTCCTGGGTAGAACCAGTACTGTACACCTCCCGACAGTAGGAACGGTGTAAATATTTTGTAATATGTGTCTGCTTTTGGCGGGATAGTTACTTTAATGTATCGAAAATATTAATAATATTTAATAGCTAGACGGCGTTTAATTGCTTAGTTATTCTCATCAACAAGGGGAAAGGATCGGATTTTAAAAAAATATATGACATTGCTATTTTCAGGGCGTCACGTTAGTTTTCCTACATGTCCGGTTCTTGTTCAATCATTAATGTTAATTATTACAATATTGTTGTTAACATATTACTAACTACCCATTATATTGAAAAAATTGGTAGAATAACTAAGACAGCTTAAATCGCCTTTTATTTAAAATTAAATTCACGCAGATTTAAAGTCAAACTTGAACAGGATTAACTAATTTTAGTGCTTGACATTATACTCAAGATTGCAGTGTGTCCTTTTAACATTCTCTACAGTTAATGAAAACATTTGAAATGTGTATGCTTATTCTTCGACTCATTCACATATATCAAACACTTGCAATATTGAAAAAGTGTAAAATTTATGTTATGCGAAGCACTATTATACAGTTTAATTTTGGAAAATAAAATAAGGGGATAAACTAATTTAGTTGACATGTTCATATACCGGAGGTCGTAACAAAACAGTCATAACTACCTTTTTCGGTAAATGCTCGGCATATCCAAGGAATTGAAGATGAATGGTATAGACAGTTTTACTGTGTATGCATGATCTTTCGGATGTTTATGACTTGGCATTTGTGTTTAGTTCAGTATCGCTCTCATTGCATTATTGTATTGCTTTGTTTTGACTCTATGACTGTCTGTTTGCGGTTGTTCTAATATTTCAGCCGAACAATTTGATCATACTTTCGATATTACAACAATTAACAGCTGCATATACCTTACATTACATATTAGTTGATTTCCCATTCAATGGGCCATGAATTGTACTAAATACATTAACTGATTTCATGCATTAGTGTTACTGATATGTAATTGGTCTTAAACAAGTTAAGGCCGGGTGTTTTATTTATATTATTTCACATATGTTATTTTTTGAATTGTATAGGAAAATTTCATTTAATAATATATTGTCTTACTTATATCCTCACTTCCTTACTTCCTTACTTACTTACTTACTTATTTACTTACCCACTTAGTTACTTGCTTGCTTACTTTGCTTACCTACTTATTTGCTTATTTACTTACTTACATACGTATTTATTTTCTTACTTACTTACTTTCTTACTTAATAACTACTTGCTAACTTACTTAAGTCATTACTTATTTTCTTTCTTACTTACCTACTTCCATTTCTTACGTATTTACTTACATACTTACTTACGCGTGTTATTTATTTCTTACTTGTGTACCTTCTTACTTACTTACTTACTTGCTTACTAACTTACTTACGTTATTTCTTATTTACTTACTCATTTAAGTATTTACTTACTTACTTACTTACCTACTTACTTACTTACTTACTTACTTACTTACTTACGTTCTTACTTACTTACTTACTTACTTACTTTCATACTTACTTATTTACTTTAATCCCAACGTTATAGAACAGTTTAACTCATACAGTATAACTAACAACCAACATTATGACAAGGTGATTAGTTTGAATGTGTAAACAAACGGCAATACTATTTTTTCCATACAAACAGATGATTATTTGTTCAGATTAAATCATTACGCAAATGTTACGTACGTGTTTAGTATTCCGAGAAATATTCAACTCATGCAATCAAATAGGACTATAAGTATAGATTAACAGTAAATATAAAAGTCGAAATGAAATGAAGTCTTCGAGGACCACAGGCAAGTACATAGAAACAGACATTGTCAACCAATCAAATGCAAACAAGAACAACGCATTTCTGACAACAAAATGATCAACTAATGGGTTTATGTGTATGCTTACATTTAAAGCAAACTGCATATAACTGATTATAATTGTAATATATCCAAGTGATAAACATTATTAGAGAAACCCCTTTAGCTCAGTTCGATAACATGCTTTGCTTTCGTATTACTGTAAATGCTGATTTGTCATTTCCAACTTCTGGGGAGCAAATTACGCTTTCTTTTCCCAAGATCTGAAACGATTTTTATACGACGTAATTTACGGTATGAACATATTACTCTTACAATATCAGAGTTGTCATTTTTGTCATGGATTCATGAAGATTTGTTTTCAAGTGTGTCCGTATATTTTTGTTTTAATAATTATAGCAGTGTTTCGAACAGTTGCTGCATTGGTTTATCCATTATTATAATAATAATTGACATGGAACATTCCATTACCTTTCGACTAGGTTTTATTGTTCATGTATGCATAAGTGTCAGTTCGGCACAAAAAAACGGTTATCATTTAACATGTATAAGTTGCAACTTCCACTGTGTTATTTTCAGTAAGTAAATCATGTTGTCTCTGTTTCAGTTTGTTATGTCCTGTTTACCTTAATTATATCGTTAATGCTTTAAACCCTATAAGAATATCTAATTAATCTCAAGCGTCTGAGATAATAAAATAAAATCGCATTTGTATGAACGATACTCGTTTGGACTACTCTGTTCATTCGATTCATAGTAGCAACCGTGGCAAATAAGGTGCACTTTGTTTGATGTCCGTAACGCATTTCCATTAAACAAATAGCAATAATTGACAGATGTAAAGTGACAGACCGGTCATCCGAGTCGTAGGATGCTAACATATTTCATTGAAACATCAAAAGTATCTAATTTGCCTGTGTTTTTCTCGAAATGTTTATTCATTTATATACGGAACGGAAAAAGAAACGCGACACGGTAATTCCCGCAGTATCTTGTATATACTGCATACTTATTTCCATATATACTCTGTAAAAAAAGTTTTGGACCATGGCAGTGTTCGAAACCGTACAATGATCGCTGAACCATGACATTCGACCATAACCCTTATTATCTCAGTTGATAATTCACAATAGATCAACAATCAACAATAATTATCGTTTACAATGAAAGTTTGCGAAAAAATAATAATCTTTTTATTGGTTACTCGAATGTGTCCGTAACTGTTACTTTTTATGGAATTTGCAACATTTTTTACAGACCCTTTGTGTGTTCGCGATATTTTTTTTAAAATCAAATCTTGCTTGGAATTTAATGTTTCTGGAACCAAATTAACCGGGTAGGGTAGACCTTGGTTTCTAAAAAAAACTTAAATTCTGTCCATTAGTTTTATTTTAATATGACTTTATATACCCCGGTCCAAAACCTTTTTTACCGAGTATAGATTCCAAGGAAATCCCATGATGTTATGTAAATAAAAAAGTTGCAATTCGCTATAGAAAGGACACAACTGAGCTGTTGTAGACGTTTTAATAACAGTACACGTTTTAACAATTTTGCAAAATTGTGCATCCTAAGTTTGCTCACCTGCTTGAGTCAAGCGCGTACTCTGTCAATAATGAAACTTTGCATGAATACTAGTTGCTGTGTTACGTGTTGTTTTAATCTTTTTTTCCGAAATGAAAGATCTTACGTAGCCATGTACCATTCGATTAACAGCAGCATATTGTACATACATTATATATAGCGGAAATTCCCGTGTCGCACTTCTGTTTCCTTTCAGTATAGTTAAATTGAACAGTGTTATTTTCGTTGTCACGCATATCAAGTATGTTCTTGTGTTTGCCAAGACCATGTCTTTGGAGAGTAGGTATAAATGATGTGGAACGTGTAACTGATCAAAATAAGTATAAACGAACAAACTTATATTTAATAACATTCAATTGGCTGGATTTTACCAGTCTGACACCAATATCCGTCGGTTTTTTTTGTGTGTGTTTCTAAAAGTTGTATGGTTCTATAATCCGCAGATATTGTTGGAATGAATGAATGAATGAATTGTGTTTTACGGCACGTCGACACATAAATAGGTCATATTGTGCGTAAAAATTTATGAAAATGAAGTATTAATTAAAAATTAATGTAAATATATAAAGATAAAACTATTGTTGGTGCATGAGTACTGGTGCATTTGCTTTTATATGATTAACCGGTTGTACATGAACTTCTCATCCGAATAACTGGTCATGTTTGAACTACTGTATTGTGTTTCGATATATCTGTCTGATTTGAATTCGTTCCGGACTTGGATAGATAAATTTTCAGGCGTGCTAGCGAACCATTGCAATACAGAACAACCATACCTATCAAATTATATAGTATATATGTAGTGTTATAACCTGATTTAAACCCCATTGGCCCTTTTGGCCACTGGCCGTTCCAAGGCGGTAGCCCTATTGTCAACCCTTGTGTGTTTGTGATGTCTTATTTAGCCTATTATTCATCTCTTTAAATTTGTTCTTTGTTTCTGTGTGTGTTTTTGGTTGACTGTCGTCCTTGAATGCTGCTTTTCGAATTTATATCTATATTCGCAACTGTTATAAATACAATATTGCATGCATGCGATATACAGTTCTTGCTACTGACAATATATTAGTATGTAGAAATTTAGTTGAAATAAATAGATACAACTACAGTTTATCGATGTATATATAAAGAACAGAATGTGGGGAGAACAAACATTCACTGCGATGAGTAAATAAACATAAATATTCCAATTCTGTCGGCACCAATTTTCACATGTATTAAGAGTGATCAAAGTGCAGTAAAGTTGATTATGTACAATAATATGTATCGTCACGGTTCTTAAATCTGTTAAAAATGTATGTGGATATGTTTTGTTATTGTTTTAATCGCGTGTTTTTTAGGAAAATAGCTCAATATATACAAGAGCATCTATTCGTTTCCAATAAAATATATCACATAATTTAAAAGGCATTCCAATAGAAAATGTAATTCATCGTTTATCTTTGCTATGCACTTCATGAAGCTAATGACATTCTTAGATTAATTAAACATTTCAATCAGTCCCATATTTAAATATGTTTTAAAACTGACATTTGAGAAAATATGCAAGTATTTGCTCTACCTGAATTGTTGACCAGTTTGTCCCAATTTTGAATAAAATGGTCTCTAGATTTTATTTTTGTATGCACATATTTAAAAGCAGGTCACATTGTTGACTCTTTGACAAACATCGTTAAAATTATTTTTCTAACAAATCTTCAATTTGTAATACCCAATAGTATTTGTTTGGCTATTTAGTTATATCTTCGATTAACATACATGCAATATATGTTTGTTTAATATATAGCTCTATTGTCAGCGCGCGTTATTTTTAACCAAACAAAAGATACTATGAGAGAGTCGTTGAAGTATCAGTAGGTTGCTATCGAGTTATCCATAAAGAAAGACAAATACATATTTCGCTGTTTGGAATCTCTCGCGTATTTTGTTTTGCTTCATACACGTTCGTGTTATATCCGCAATCAGCAAATACAAACATTTTATTGGTAATATACCCATGTTCTTAATAAATACTTGCCATGTACATACTATAGTACTTATAGGAACTTTAATTAATATAAATATGAAGTCCTTTGATTTTATAAATGGTAAAATGTGTAATAGTTTCGCAGCTGTACTTGTGCAGAAGTTCGTACTTTAAACGCACGTTAAAAAAAAGACATAACCCAAGTGTGCATATCGCATAGCGGCTACAATAAATTATCAACACATTGCTCCCTGTAGTACCTGAGCATGTTGAAACTATTTTATATTAGTGTGTGTTTTCCATTGCGCTCGTCGCTTTGTTACACAACAAACAGGTTATGATAGTGAAGTTTTTCTAAGGATGATGTATCCAGGTATTGGAGTGAACGTGCCCCGCAAATACCATTACACTGGTGCCTTATATAATTAGATATTACAACTTGGGAATGGGATAAAGCAGATCCTGCAATACTTCTTTTATAACTAAAATATAAAGCAGCCGTCATTTTTGAACAATATTTTGGATACCTTGAATGAAATAAAAAAAGTAAGTATTCATTTAAAATATTAACATATATTTGTTTTGAACATGTTTTTTAGTAATCTTAAATATTTGTGTATGCTTATATTAATACACAATGCTGAATATATTATATGTATCTACTGAAAAACTGCTCTTGGTAATTAAAAGGCAAACTAAATCGAACGTTTTAAACGCCTATTAAATAAAACGTGTTTGAGAGTATTGTGTTAAAGTAAATGCATATGGCGTTTAAAAACATTATGAAAAACTTTATCGCAAATAAAAATATAATTAATATAATTTAGTTTTAAATGTATATATAGGTGGCCCTCTGATGTAAGTAGGAGTGTAAATTGACCCCGATTTAACTAGTCAGTCCCAGTTTGGAAATACGTCCTGTTTAACATCCACGTTTACGACAGTCTCATTTGGCATTTGTGTATGGTACACAACGAAACTTCTTAAGTTCAGGCAAAGCTTTTTTCGGACCGACACGATCTCGGGTGGATAGTATATAGTAACTGGTATTCCTCAACTTTCTGGGGACTGGCGTGGCGCAGTCGGTAGCGCGGCGGATTTGTAACCGGAGGCCCCGGGTTCAATCCTCCGTGGTGCCACTGAGTTCCGTCGGTGTGTTCTTGGGCAAGACACTTTACCTTAGCCTCGTCCGTCGGATGGGGACGTAAACCGGGCGGTCCCGTGTATCGGTCTATCCTCCGAGCACGTTAAAGAACCATAGGAATCTATTCAATAATAAGAGTAGGGCAGGTTCCCGGATTCCTATGTATCCTTCCCCTCTCTCTGGGGCGGCTCTAAATAACCTATACTGTGTTGATGAGCCGTTAAACAACATTCAATTCAATTCAATTCAATTCCTCAACTTTCTAGCATTTCGCATAACAATGTCGACCTCCGACATATATTTAAATGAAACTAAAATCGGTCGCTTAGGTCTACCTTGTATTTTATCATTGTAATATCTGGGTATCCTGCCAATTATGTGCGCCTTCTCAACATACATTTCATCCGAGTCAAAGTCAAGATATCTATAATTGAATTCGCGCTCCTCTTCTAATGTTTTTATATCGCGTTCTGAACTTTCTTGATAGCCATATTTTAGAATGTTATTTTGCCAACTTTTGGCTTCTAATTCAATAATGTTATACGTCAGTTGCTGTATTTAGAATGTTATTTTGCCAACTTTTGGCTTCTATTTCAATAATGTTATACGTCAGTTGCTGTATTTTGAATGTATATTTGCCAACTTTTGGCTTCTAATTCAATAATGTTATACGTCAGTTGCTGTATTTTGAATGTATATTTGCCAACTTTTAGTTTCTAATTCAATAATGTTATACGTCAGTTGCTGTATTTTGAATGTATTTCGTCAACATGTGCCTCGGTGCTCACGATCCGCTCATAATTGTTCATTCATTGTGTCATTATCACGCTTAGTGTGTTGTTGTGAGTTTTCCACATGCATCATTTTAGAAAATAAATTAATTTCTCATCTGAGCTTATGTTTTGAAGAGTATCTATATCAACGCTACATGTATTTGCTCTCCTTCTTTTCGTCCTTTGTTCATGTCATTGGTCTCGTGCAGAACCACACCCACCCACCGCAATTCCTCTAACACGTCAAACTAGTTTTCAACACAAATCGAATAATCGTCTTTATCCATTTCTTCTTTAATCAAATTCATTGTCTGACAATTTGTATATCCTCATCCATCACATCACTCATTTTGCAGGAAATGTCTAGTTTTAAATTTTTAAAAGTAACATATTTTAAATATTAATATTTCACTATCGATTTTTCTCTGTCACACAGTCCGCCGTTGAAATATATTATGTATTTTGTCCTTTGTTCGTGACCTAATTTATAATAACTATTTTTTTTATATAATAACTATCGCCAGTGCTTTGTTCTTTTTCGCAGCTCGTGTCGATTTCGAGGACACGGCTTATTTTGTTTAAGCATATACAGATTAGCCGTGGGCGGAGCTTATTATAGTTGTATCGATACAGAAAATATATGGGCGGAGCTATTCGGACTATTTACAATCACGTCTACTTAAAAATCGATAATTGTATCGGTATTTATATTACTAACTGAATTAAAATATGATATATATGTAGTGGAAAAAGAAGGAAGCCTCAATCATTTTGTGAGCGGCATTTATTAATTATAAACTATCATTGGTGTTCACGGATTATACCAAATTGTTTAAAATTAAATGCGCAATGCAAACAATTAATCTCATTCGCAACTAAAACATTATGTTTACTTCTTCTTTTTTTACTATTCGTTGTGAATGTACATGAAACGCCTTAAATTATTTATTTAAAGTATCAGTCCAGGCAAATCCGAGAAAACATGCCAGACACATGCTTTTTCCACCAATGCATGTCATGTTATGCCGATTTGTTTAATGGTATGAATTGAAGTTGTCTTACAATGTATCATTATTGGTGATTAAAATAAATGTTGGTATTTTTAAAACACTGACAAACAATACACAAGTATGTGTTTATTTTATGCTTGCACCCCATTGCTCCGTATAAACCAAAAACAATTAAAAAATATATCGGTATGTGTAACTTAAGACGATGCGTGTAGTCAGTGCCCACATACTAACGTGTTGATAAACGTGCTTCTCGCATTTGTGAAGGATCTCCTCAAATTATTACAATTATAGCCAGTATATATTACAACAGTATCTTCGTTTTTTAACAGACTGGGTCCCCCTAGTCGTATAAAGCGCGTGCATCGCTGCTATATTAATAAAGCACACCAATGTAGACCAGTGTTTTATGTTTATATTACTGTTTAATCGTGTACATGGTCTCTGCCCAATTTGCCGACTCATATTCAGGGTCTACGCAAGCCACGCGCGTTACCGATCAATGACACTTGCCGCGATCTTTGAATATGCCGCCTGTCAGGTAGATACTTGTCTCAATTTCACATCTTTGAAAATGTTCAACATAATTATGACGAAACATGTTCCTTTGATAAAAGGTCACGCCTTCGGACCGTGTCAAAGTGGTATATAGCCCGGTTAGATATTTACAGAATTATATTAAAGGAACACTCGCAAATCTTGAAATGTTTATCAAGCATTGACATTAGCGATTTATTGATCCAGTATCATGTTAACCCTGCTTGCATATACATCTACCTGTAAATAAATAATAAATAATATAATTTTAAGTTTTCATTTTTTCAACTCATCCTACCATAAGTTTACATATATTATTGGGGTCCCTTTAAAATATATCGCCTAGCCTATACTTCAACGAATTATTTTTTAAAATATAATGTATTTTTTAAAGACACACATGGACTCTTCTATCAAAATAATCCTGCCGGTTTGATTAACCCAATATCATTTTGACTTGAAATCTGCTTAATTCTACATATTCACATGTACATACGCACGTTGCAGATACGTTGATCATACGTTTGTATTCATTTGGCAAATTAGACCAAAGGTAATGGTGTGTTATTTTAGGATTTTAGGCCCTCTACCACTTTCCAAATTTAGAATCCGCTACGTCTAAACCACATGCTTTCATTTCGACGGATATTTATAGAAAGAGAAATATAAGTGTTATATGCCTATGCTATAACATTATCTCTTCTCATCTGTTTCTGTTATCTTATCCTTCTTATCGTAATGAAAACAATCTCCGATTTCATTAACACGGGCTCTATTTTAACGACCCGCTCCATCATAAGCATGAACAATTTAAGATAATGCAATTGATCCGGCTCATAAATTATTCTAATTTAGCACGCTAAACAGTGAACGTATAACTGAACAATTGCGCGGGTTTTGGGATGAATAAATTATGACGTCACAAAGTAGGCGGGTCTTATGTTTTCGGTCAGGAACTGCGTTCGTACTTGCAACGACCCGCTCCATCATAAGCCTGACCAATTTAAGATAATGCAATTATTCCTGCTAATAAAATACTCTAATTTAGCACGCTAAACAGTGAACGTATAACTGAACAATTGCGCGAGTTTTGGGATGAATTAATTATAACGTCACAAAGTAGACGGGTCTTATGTTTTCGGTCAAGAACTGCGTTCGTACTTATGGATATTTTTACGTCATCAAAATATTTAAACCCCGAAAAAATATACAAACAATATATTACGCATATCAAATATATTTTGATAAAATCAAAGGTTGGGGCCACTGAAGTATATTCTTGGTATATTTGCATTCCGCAAAGACATGGCTGTCAAGTGTAAGTGTTATCTGGCTTGTATTTCGATCGTAAAAGATTACCCACGAGATACTAGTATAAATGATGTATTCTATAATCGCTGATTTTTGTTCTCCTCTCTCTCTAACATGATCGTTCATCATAACAATGTCGTCTTCACGCACCCACGCGCATACGGGAAAGTATAGACAGACAGACAGACAGCATTTCATATCAGGCAGGCAGTCAGGCAGGCAAGGCAGGCGAGGCAGTCGAGGCAGGCATGCAGGCAGGCATGCAGGCTGCAGGCATGCAGGCAGGCAGGCAGGCATGGATTATTTATAAAGATTGGTGTTGTTTTCAGAATCTACTGTTTGATTACATTTTGTTTTACAAACACACACACGCACGCACACACACAATACACACACAATACACACACACACATACACACACACACACTACAATACATCCAATACATCCACACACACACACACACACACACACACATACACACTACAATACATCCATACACATACACACACACACACACACCCACACACACACACACATTGAACCACTTTAGATACTACACTAAAATGCATCTGTTATCTTATCTGTTATGCTTGAGGAACTTGAAGATAGATTAGCGTCTACAGTTGGCATCTTGTTAATGACTTAATGGAAATTCAATGTTAAAATAATCTGGAAGAGTTACATTATTTACAAATCATGATTTATCAGAGGCAGCTGCCTACTGTTGGATTACCGTTTGTTTATATGTTAAATATATGAGAGCCGTTCAAATATTACATGGACATTTTTAATAGTTATTATACTTTTATAAATCGAGTAAATTAAATTATTTAAGGATTGTTTTTCATTTTTTGCGATGTTATCGAAGTATAACACGACAATGATAGGTCACAAAACAATCCTTATAATTATAAACTTATAGATATCAATGATAATCTTTGCTGACAGTCGATTTTTATTTCACATGCCCCAGTAAGCTCTGATATAAATTAATTGCAGTTGAATCGGTTATTCTTATTTAGTAAGCTTTTTAAAATAACATGACCTACTGTACACATAATCAAGCGTTACGATTGTAATATTAAGACAAAGTGTTTACCGTTACTGTTTATTTACATTCGTCGTGACGTTATGGTTTAAAAAACTGACGTCATGTAACGTTCGTTACGTCATCGTAAATAGGAAAGAAAAGCCTGGTGGAAGATCGGAAGCCGGTACCGTTCCATTGTTTCCCTAATATAGTGTTTGGAAGCCCGGACCCCTTTCGCCGCTCAAATAAAATGTTGGACTTCCAGTTTAGTTCGCGCCTGCGCAATTGGAACTATTTTATTTTGACCCCTTATTGCCTACTGACCGTTCCAAGTCGGTAACCCTGTCTTCACCACCCTTTCTGTTATTTTTGTCTCTTTCATTGTAGTTTCAAGTCCTTGTTTGCAGTATAGTGCGGACCTACGATGCCATTGCGTTTGGACGCTGTGTTTCTATAGGACCCTATATATCATTTAGCATTAATTAAAATATTTACAGCATTGTTGAATAATCATGTTTTATAAGTAGATCACAGCATCGGAAAGAGATCATAGTAGTACGCATTCGATCGAGATGAGGAAAATATTTAAAATATGTAGAAAACAAATAGCATAGTCATTACAAAAGGCATGTTTATTGAACATATATCGGTATTCTTATTTTATTAACACACGTATTTTGAAGCAAAAATTGTATGTTTTTGTATTTCATTTTTGTATTAAACGTTTTGTTTTATTAAAAGTTCCTATTCTTTAATGTTTTAACATTTTACCAGTTTATTCTCGTGTTGCTCTGGCTTCTGCCAAGTCAGTGAGTACCTTCTTTGTGGCTTTCTAGGATATTGTTTTTTTGGTATGTATATATACACGAGCATCTTTGTGTTTTACTTATATTGCCATTAACGCTGCCTTGTTGGTTAGAGAATAGTTCATGGCGGGGATATATTTATTTACACTGTTCCGTTTTATTGGGTAGACAGTAGGGTAAGTGTGAGGTTTGGTGACCCTAGAACCTGGTTTAAACCCCTAGAGGCCTTTTGTGCCACTGACCGTTCCAAGGCGGTAGCCCTTATGTCAACCCTTTTTGTTTGTGTTGTCTTATTGGTCATTTTATTCATCTTTAAATTTGTTCTTTGTTTCTGGTGTGTTTGTGGTTGACTGTCGTCCTTGAATGCTGCTTTTCCTGTTCGATTTGTATATCTATATTTATGTTATCGTCCAGTTTTTGTTATGTCTAGTTGACAGGAAGATAATCTCAGTTTAGTTATAAATATTTGAATTAGTCCTATGTATAAGTATGTTTTAAAAACTGACATTTGAGGAAAAAAAATGTAAGTATTTGCTCTACTTTAACAACTATTCGTCCCAATTTTGAATAAAATGGTCTCTAGCTCTTGATGTATACAAATTTAAAAGCAGGTCACCATTTTCGACTTTTTGAAATGTCCAAACAATGTTAAAACCTTTATGTTTCAAAACAAATCTTTAACTTGTAATACCCAATCGTGTTTGTTTGTATGTATATCATCGATCAACATAATGTGTGTTTGTTTAATAAATGTTCTATTGTCAGCGCGCGTTATTTGTAACCAGAACCGGTTAATATGGGAGAGTCGTTGTAGTTTTATTGAGGTTCTCGTTAACGTAATACACAAATACACATTTCGCTGTGGGGAATTTCTCCTCTCGTTTTTGTGCTTCATACACGTTCGTGTTATATCCGAATATTGAGTATCAACAGATACAAATATTTTATTGGTATTATATCCATATTCTTAAAAAAATACTTGCCATGGAAATATTGTAATAGGAACGTTTAAACAAACAAACAAAAAAAAAGACATAACCCAAGTGTGCATATCGAATTACGTCTACAATAAATGATAAACACATTGCTCCCTGTAGTACCTGAGCATGTTGGAACTTTTGTTATATATTTGAGTGTGTTTTGCCCTTTTCACTTGTCGTTTTGTTACACAACACACATGTTAGGATGGTGAAGTGTTTCTAAGGATGATGTATTCAGGTAATGGAATGAAAGCGCCGTTTGATATGAAATACCATTACACTGGATCCTTTTGTAACAGTTACGTATTGGTTTAGTCTATAAGATCTGTACTATTAAATGGACGCTGATGTGCAAATTGTTGCCATACTAAGTTATATATTACAACATGGGAATGTGATAATGCAAGTCTTGCAATACTTTCTTTTACAAATTAAAATATAAACCAACCGTCATGTTTGAACAATGTTGTGGATACCTTAAAAGAAATAAAAAAAAAGTATTCGTTTCCATTAACCTATATATTTTGTGATTTCTTTTTTAATAATCTTAAATATTTGTGTATAGTTATATTAATACAAAATGCTAAATAGCACTGCAAGTAAAAGCAAACTAAATCGAGTTAAAACTTTTAAAGGACTATTAAATAAAGAACTATAAAATGATCGGACAGGCAAAGTAGCATTCAATGAGTACAGTCAACCACAAAACACAGAAACAAAAGAAATAAAAAAAAAGTATTCGTTTCCATTAACCTATATATTTTGTGATTTCTTTTTTAATAATCTTAAATATTTGTGTATAGTTATATTAATACAAAATGCTAAATAGCACTGCAAGTAAAAGCAAACTAAATCGAGTTAAACTTTTAAAGGACTATTAAATAAAGAAATATAAAATGATCGGACAGGCAAAGTAGCATTCAATGAGTTCAGTCAACCACAAAACACAGAAACAAACACGCAAACAGACAAACAAGAAGGCATAAGTACGTCTGAAAGTATTATATTAATGCCTATGTGGTTTAAATACATCATGAAAAACATTATCGCAAATAATAATAATATTATTATTATAGTTTTGAAAGTATTTTAAAACAATACTGTAGCATAAACTACAAATATGTGACTTGATAGTAGAGATTGACAAAAACAAAACTCAAATACGAGAAGAAATATACCTGTTCAGGTCCTTTCTTCATCCCTGTTTTATTTGAGTTCAATATTTTAATCAAAAATCGAAAGCTCGGTAAATCATAAAAATGTTTTACAACTATTAGTATATGTTCAACTGTTCATGTACCTGCCAATAAACCTTTGACAAGAGCAGTTAATATCCACACTGTGTGTTTCCGTAAAACGCATGCATTCTGTACATTGTTCTTGACCTAATTTATAAGAACTATTTTATGTAATTATTCCGCCAGTGCTTTGCTCATTTCCGCAGCATGTACCAAGCTGAAGAATTTTTGATTCAAACATGACAAATAATTGGAACTGTAATACAATATAATTATAAGTATTGCTTACCTCTATTTTTAATCGCTTTTTGTTCTGTTACAGTACATCCCGGCTAGTTCTAGATGTTTTTATTGTTAGGTTACAAATTACTACGCTCAACCGAAATCTGTCGAACCATTGCTTTAACGTTGTTTTTAAATGCATTTTACTGATTTGTACGTTAACATCGGTTTTATTCATTCGATACTCAGAAAACATTGCAGCAATTGCGTGTCATATGTATACATCTCTTTTGAAAAAGGTTTATGCATATGTATACTTCATACTTCATACTTCAAACACAACATTAATAGGTAGACTAAGTTTATATTTGTTGCTAAAAGCAGTACACAAGGGGCTAATACATTAAACAAAGAAGGACTTTATCTTGTTAAATTTGTCCGGATGTAGGCACAGTTTACACTTTCATCATGAACTCCCTCACGCTTAATCATTACCTTTTTTAAAAGACTGAGACACATATTTGAAACAATATACTACTTAGAATCTCGCGTCAGAAAATCAGTTACTCAAAGAAACGTTCATATATGATTATATATTTTGTATACTACGTCTAGTGTTAGGTTATATTCAAGGAAATAACGTTAATTAAAGATAACTTATGCTAATATAGTTGGAATGTTAGCATAGTCTCTTTGTCTGTTTTGCATCGAGTTTAATTTTAGTACAAAATCTTCTGGCATAGATGAAATGATAACTATTATTTAAGGATAAGAATGTTAATAATTTATCAGCAATGGTTCATCTTCAAAACATTTTAACAACACACTAAATCCGTGCATTGTCCCAGGGGCAAATATACACAGTCGACACATGCACATTAAACGTAGATATACACGTTGAACGGGAAATGTAGCTTTCAAGGACCACAGTCAATCACAAAAAAAACACAGAGAAACAAACAACAACAACAAAGATGAATAAATATAATATGATAGCACAAACATAAAATGGTTGACAATATATCTAGCTTCTTGGAACAGTCACTGTTTAAAAGGCTGCTTCGGGGTTTAAACCATGTTCTAGGGTTAACCAAACCAGACTCTTATCCTAATGTCATCCCAATACAACGGGAGAATGTAAAGAACGATATCGCCGCCAGAATATATTCTCTAACAAACAAGGCAGCATTAATAGGTTTGTGAATTAACTAACTATCTAGATGAAAGGGAATGCTATACCATTGTGCATACAATATTCTAAGATAAAGATTACTGATGTTATTCGTATAAAGAAGTACTACATATTGATTGTTGAATGTTGAAGATTGTAGCGATTGGTAAGTGCAATGTGGCTGCTGTAAAATACTGCTCGACTACAAATCAGTGTAGTGGTATTGCTTGATGATACGCCATGATAATGAATCCACAAATAATGCATCAACATCTGTTTTGTTTTAAAGTAGAGTAACTCATTAAGACGTGTTTGTTACCACCGCAAAAAGATAAAACGCGTTTCCGTTTAAAATGCAAACGAAATGAAGGTACTTAGTAAAGGTTCAACTAAAAGATCCATTGTGGTTAGTTCTGTTTATCAGTGATAGCATGTCACCTGGAGTAGACGCGTTTAACCAATGTAAACGTGTCAATACTGTACGTACTGACAATAAGGTTATAACGCTTGCTAACTGAGGACAGAGCAAGTTGTGTTTCACTCAAGTACAGACTCGGGCCTTTTCTGAATTTGGCATGTCACATTAGTTCTCTGTAGTTTGCTTATTTGATCAAGAGGACGTATTGCTTCAATCACGTACTTTTCCCGGTATTGCTTGAATTGATGAGGTAAACAATGGTGTATGAATTGAAAACGGACCGCAACACTATTGTTGATATTGCGGGCTTGGTATATTGGTGTTCCACAACGGCCTGGATGTCAAATGTGTTATATGAATTATAGTTTGATCGTACAAGATCACTCACGAGATACGTGTATTGTTTATGTATTTTAAGCGCTGAATTTTGTTTTCCACTCCCTAACATGGTCGTTCATCATAAATATATCGTCATCATTCAACGTAAACCCTCACGCAATCACGCGTATACGCACTCACTCACGCGCGCACGCAGGTACGCCGCACGCACGCACACAAACACACAAACGAGTATCAACGTTGCGCGTTTGATTTACTCCGTTTATACGATTCTTATAACCAACCGTGTGGATTCAGACGCGTTTTGTTTGTTGTCCGTAAAGCGCCTCTATTAACAAGAAAACATATTGAACGATGCAATATATCTGACCGGTCAGTGAGTAACTCCGAGTCGTAGGATGCTAAAATAGTTCCACTGAAAAATCATTCGTATCTATTGTCTCAAGATTGAGTTTCATTTCATAGGTAAACTGAACCCAATAAAAACGTTATGGTTCTATAATTCGCAGATATTGTTTGTGCGTGAGTACTGATGCATTTGCTTTTATATGAGTATCTCGGTTGTACACGTACTTTTCATCTGAATTAACTCGTCATGCGTGAACTACTTTTAAAAGTTTCGATATCTAAATATCTGAATTCGGTCAGGGCTTGAATAAATAACTATGCAGTCATGCTAGATAACCAGTACCATACGGCACAACAACCATTTCAATACCGCACAACCAAACATAGCAAGTTCGTACGTTATACGTAATACATACATAAACATTTTGTTGTTTGGAATCTTTCCTCGTATTTTGATTCATATAAGTTTTTGTTATATGCAAATAACGATATGCAGCATTAAACATTTGTAGATATCAACACGCTAGTTTGTAGACAGATTCAGTTGCATCATGGGATTGAATTGGCATTGGAAATGTAAACATACACAGTGTGTTTACGATATTTCATTTGCTTCAACCGATAAGTTACATTTTCTTCACTGATTTAAACTGATAACTTTGACGACATGTTTCAGTGTAGTTTATGTTTTATTTCATTTATTACATTAGCATAGCGAAAAATGTATCGTATATGATTTTTATTGCATTTCTTCTAAATATCTTTGTCTAAATGCTGTTTCTTTCATACGTGTTTAACTAAACGATATACTGTAGCACTATGTACCGAAATAGTTATTTACATTTGTCTTAAATGCTCATTTCACTGAAATCTAGATAAGTTGTATATGCGCTGGTTTGTTGAAGTTATACACTAGTCTTAGGTTATGTTCACTGTTTTATTACTATCTACTAAATTAATGTATCCAGCCATTTACTACATAAGTGATTAAAAAGCGCTAGTGTACTAAGGTGGTGTAGATTTGATTAACAATCATGATTAAACCAAAGAACGCGCGTTGTATCGATTTTTGGCGGTTCGAATGCACCGTCAGTGGTATGAGGGAAGATTTCAAACCTAACAGCACTATGCAACACTACGCTAGAAGAAGTAGTCTCTCATGCATGCCTTTAATTTGATGCCCTAAATAAGAAACAATGTTCATAATAAAGGCAATTTATTATTTATTTAGGTCCTACATACGTATTTTATCAAAATTTCACTAAATCAACTTTTTATCATCTGTTTAAAGGGTTATAACTCTGGTTATAATTATGCTACAAGCAGACGGTATATGTATCATAGAAAGTGTATCATGTTACTGAAAATAGAACACTGGCTCGCTGAAGGGCATAATATATTATATAGCGTGGAGTCTTGGAGTGGAGTGGAGTGAATAATTGGAGTGACCTTGGAGTCACATTTTGGGAATCTACGGAAGCTAATTCGGGCCATATGACTTAGCTAAAATATGTTTAAATATGAAATTGGTAATGAATATCAATCATCTGAAACATCACTGAATGTAAAAAACAAACCATGGAAGTTACATTTACAGAACTTTCATTTCCCATTCATTCCAACACTTACAAAAAGCACCGCCCATCAGTGCCTTCAGCACTTTGATTAATCACGTAATCTACCGTTACGGAAATACATAGCATGCTTAAAGGGACTGTATGCAATCTGAAAGATTAATGGGTGTCACTCAAAATACGAGTAAAATGAGCATCATGTGTTTCAGTTGCATATTCAATTTACATATGCACTACACTAGGCTCCATAAAATAATCGAGTCAATAATGTGTTAAAGAAATAGTTAGGTCCGCCAAACTCGACGTCTCGGCTAAAAATATGTAATTGTAACGAATTCTAAAATGTTATCTGCTGAAATCTGTAACATACTCTAGCATGCAAAATGGTGACGTAATTTAAGAATACAATCATTCATATCCATTACTTTGATGCGTCAAGGCTATAATAAATGGTTGTGTGATCTAACTACACTTGTATTACACACATATTTACAACTGCTAGCTCTGCGAACCATATATGGATTAATATTGATGATTTAATAACACAAATACATCGAATACATCGTATCGTGATTTATCAATCCAACCATTTTCATTAATAATTCACACGAATCTCTCATGTGCCTTATTCAGTTCTTGTGCACATTTCATATGAAACTGAAAGCACCTTATTATGTTTTCTCTTTTAATTATATTGGAACCGGTTACTCTTCCCTCTAGCCCCTTTAAAGCCTGGAAATACATTAGAGAGTTCGTGTATTTATTTATCTGCTGCTGCTGCTGCTGCTGCTGCTGCTGTTATTGCTACTCCTACTGCTACTTCTACTATTACTTCATCTACTACTACAAATAATAGTAATACAATTTTTTTATTAATAACATTATTATTATTATTATTATTATTATTAATAAAAATAATAAAAATAATAATAATAAAAATATTATTATTATTATTATTATTATTATTAATATGAATGATAATGGAAACTAGCTCTGAATTATCCATTTTTTACAGACTGACACAAGCACACCATTCGAGGTTACCTATCACCCAATTCTGGCCAACTTAAGCAACATTATAACCAAACACTGGCCCACGATTGAGTCGTCGGATCGTCTTAAACAGGTTTTCCCATAAAAACCGATCAATGCGTACAGGAGACCTAAAAGCCTTCGTGACATTCTAGTATAGGCCTAACTCCAACCGAACCCCAGCGGATGTCGAGATTGGCCAATCAGGCACATGTGGCACGTCTAGATGTCTGACATGCAAGCTTATGTCACAGGCCGAATATTTCTACCAGTCTACTATTGGAGCAAGGGTCGCCATCAAATGCTACACCAATTGCAAATCAAAGAATGTTGTATATGTTCTAACATGCAGCAAATGCAAAAAGCAGTATGTCGGCGAAACTGGTATGCCTTTACGCATGAACCTCCATAGGTCAGATATAAACACGCGACGATTTGCTAGCTCATCAATGGCAGAACATATTTTCACTGAACGTCTATCTTTTGAAGATACAACATTACACTGTATTGACCACACACCCAATTGTCCGACATTGAGAGGAAAACTCAGGAAACCTATTGGATCCGACGACTCAACACTCTTCAACCATTTGGAATCAACAAGGGAGAATAACTTTTAAGCCTTCACACATATACCGTCAAGTTCGTTTCCCGAAACTATACACTACTGTTAAATACGAAGCTTTATACTTCTTTTTCTCATTGAGTATATACCAATTATTAACTTCGCAGCATTGATCTATTTCTCCAAAATCACCAGGAAGATTGGCTTTTTGCGTGTTTACCCAAACTGTCTTTTGTTACGAGAATATACACTCCTGTGGAATACGATACTATACACTTATCGTTGAATGTACACATTTATCTGGGTGTGCATGCGTGTAGTTTGACCAGATAGTCTTTGCTATAACACCATTATGCACACAATAAAGTTGTGTCAGAACCATTATTTTTTATAACATATTTCTCTCTAAAACATTTTTTTCTCTTTTTAATGTTGTGTTTCTCTTAGACAGTATAAGTTTAAAATGTCAGTGTACATTTACATAGTCATTGAATCAGAAGCAGTTTATTTCTACGAACTCTAAGAATAGCGACAAAGATTGTTTCCTCAAACTATACACTCCTGTTAAATACGATACTTTAAACGTATGTATCATTACACCAGTAATTAAATACTAGCAATTAACTCTACAGCATTGATCTTTTCCCTTTCTAAATTTTTTATCTAAAAAATAATACATACAACCTACTTTACCCAGAAGATCAGATGTTTACGTTTTCACACAAACTGTCGGTCTTTAAGAGACAGTACACTTCTGTCGAATACGAAACTATACACTTATCGTTAGATGTGCAACCATAGTTATTGGTTGGTGGTGTATGCATGTATTTAGTTTGACCAGATATTCATTTTAACATTAAGCATTAAACTGTACACATCTTAACACCATTACACATACTATATAGGTTCATAAGAACTAATCTTTTTATAAGATATTTCTATTTTTCTATTATTCTGTTACTCCAAGATATTATAACTTTCAAAATGTCAGTGTCCTTTCACATAATCATTGAATCAGAAGAAGTCGTTTATTATTGCAAACTGTAATAATAGCAATCTGAACCTTTGACCGCGCGGCAAATACACTCCCAAAAAAATAATTTCACGCCAGTGTGTTAACACGTCTTTGGAATTGAAGGTTTTATATGAACAAGATTTAAACGTATAGCAGCGTCTGTATTTACACATACACTGTTATCACCTCACCACAATGACATGGGCGCATAACGCGCGCTTATAGTATTAATTGGTTTATGTTTTTGCTTTTCTGAAATGTATGTGTTTGTTTTTGTAACTTTGTGTATTTATCCTGAAGAACACGATAAAAGCCGAAAGCGCTCGATATTTGTTTGTTTAAGCACTGTTTGGTTGATAATTTGTCTAACATTTATCTTTTTAAATACACATCTTCCCGGAATCCTCGTGATCCAGTGCTCCAGAAAAGGTCTTGTAAGATGTATACTATTTCTTTTACCGTATATTTATATACGTTTGTAAAGTATAATGAATGAAGTGAAAAGAAATATAAAAAGATCGGACAGGGAAAGTAGCATTCAAGGAGGACAGTCAACCACAAAACACAGAAACAAACATGGAAACAGACAAACAAGAAGGAAAAAGTAATAATAAAAGTAAACGACATCACAAACACAAAAGGGTTGACAATAGGGCTACCGTATTGGAACGGTCAGTGGCAAAGTAGGCCACTGGGAGTTTAAACCGGTTCTAGGGTGCACCAAACCTCACACTTACCCTACTGTTATCCCATTAAAACAGGACAGTGTAAATCCCCGCCATGATCTAATATCTAACCAACAAGGCAGCATCAATAGGCAATATAAGTAAAACACAAATATGCTCGTGTAAATATAATACAAAAAAACAATAGCCTAGAAAGCCACATTGAAGGTACTCAAGTTATAGCTTTCATATGAAGCACGCAACATTTATTTTATTTCATGAAGCAATTTTATAACAAATATATAATCGATTAAAGACACATTTCGAGCCTTTTGTATTTTGGGGTGGGGAGAATTTCTATAGGTAACTGTAAATTGCTGTTAGAAATACATTTGCACAAGGAAATTGAGATTATTAGTTTTTTGTCAAAGGATGAGGCCCGTCCCATAAAGAGTGTATAATAATGTAGTAAATATTATAACCGTTTTGCATTTTATGTGCACTTGTATATATGTTAAAACAACTATGTATATAGATGGATTTTCTTAAAAGACCCGTGTTAACAGTTAATAGTTTTTGTATTTTTAGCACAATATACTCTATTATCAGTTACATCTCTGCCATGTTTTAGTAAATCTCAAATGCAAGAAACTCATCGGGACTTCAAAATTCAAAAATCGTTGTCATCTGTCAGTGTTTTTGATCACCTGAGCCGAAGGCTCAATGTGATGTTTTGGAATCACTATTCGTCCGTCGTCCGTCCGTTGTCTGTCGGTCGTCCGTCGTCGTCGTTATATTTTGCTTCTGACGACTTTTTCTCAGAAACCGCTTGTTGAAATTCAACCAAATCTTATATGAATTCATTAAACTGGATTTTATAGTTGCACCAACAGCTAAGGTCATTTGGCGACATTCCAGCTTTTTATTGATGGAGGAAGACCCAAGGTGCAAACCCGTGCATTTTTTCTGAGTAGAACCACCGACGTTCCGCAAGCAAGCTGGATAGCTTGATATTCACATATTAAACAGTCCTGGCCCCATGGGGAATCGAACCCACAGCGGTGAGGGACATGTGATTTCAAGTCTGAGACCACTCGACCACGGACGACCCCAAGTTTATGTGAAGCATCATTATAAGTTTGTTCGAATGGTGTACCTGAGGTCATAAATGCAACCGCAATGGGGCTTATCAGTTTCATTTAACAAATCTTAAAAAATCTTCTGCAAAAATACAAGATATAGAGCTGTGATATTTTGCATGTAACATCGTTTTATGGTCCTCTAACTAGTTTGTTCTAATGGTGACCCTGAGATCAAATTTGAACCCGCCCCAGTGTCCTAATCATTCACACCAACTTTAATCAAGCATACTTTTTAAGTTTTGCTCCGGACAAAAAGTGTGACGCACGGACGCACACACGGACGGACGGAAAAAGCGGCGAATATATGCTCCCCCATAAAAAACAATCTAGTGTTTTTAGTTACAATATATTTTATATCAAAAACTAAGGTAATAGTAAATGAAAAGAAAAAAAACTGTGATGGGGCCTCAATATAATGTCCCTGTGGTAATCAGTCAGCGAGAAGTAAGCAGTTAAAAAGCATGCTATCCATGATTTTTCAACGACTACATTTAGGTGGGAAATGTGTCTTTAAGTATTGTTGAAGTTCTATAACATATAATTTTACTTTTTTTAATTAATCAATATATTACTGAATATATGTGTGTATTCTTATTTATATATGTCTCGTCAATAAACATTGATATGTCCATGAACAACCATGCGCTAAGAACTTTAACAAACACTATTTCAAACAATTAATAGAGGCGACCGCTAATTGATTTAGTTAATATATATTGCAAGTCGCGTGCATTATAATGTAAAATACAAACAGGCAGTGTACAGTGTTATGGAGAATACGTTCGTAAAATCACGATCATTTGCCACATATGGGTTTCCACATCTACAAACCATCATGTATCTGTCTACAAACTAGCGTGTTGATATCTACAAACTCAAATTCGATTCGCACTATTACCTACGATGGTATATAGCCTACACAAGATACATATAAAATACAGTGAGAACACCTTACACAATATGCGAAAAATAAGGACGACAACAACATGATTTACAAAATCTACATTGAAAAATAGGTATACAAGTCGAACAGGAAACGCAGCTTTCACAGAAGGCAGTCAACCCAAGAACACGCAAAAAGACAAACATGAATGGCAATGTTATTAAGAAATAAAGGCACATGATGTCACAAACACAAACAGGGTTTACAATAGGGCTACCGCCTTGGAACGGTCAGTGGCAAAGTAGGCCACTGGGGGTTTAAACCGGTTCTATGGTGCACCAAACCTCACACTTACCCTATTGTCATACCATTAAAACAGGACAGTGTTAAGTCTATTTTGCTTTTCATATATTTCAGCCAAGAAAATCTTGCACTGAGTGATAAGCGTCGAAACAACATTATCTTCAGTAGATTGCACTGGAGTATACGAATTAGTACACCCGAGTTCATGAGAAAAAACATTGACATAATGGAGGCGTCAAACAATAATTATATTATTAGCTGCTTTATCAGCAGGAACTAATTCAAACTCTGTTATGAAGTTCCTGGATTCCCGATTTTAAATTACGAAATGAAAACCTAGGTCTAGTGGGAAGTAGGGAGGGGTTAGCAGTATAGAAGTTAATACGGGTATCTATGATGTTAAAAGTAGTTTCGAATTCCATCGAAAGCTATAAAAATAACACAAATATAATGAAAAATAATAGTCATACAATTAGCATTGATCGAAAACAATATGAAAATATACAAGCTCGTCGTCCTTTGCCAAAACAACTCGTTCCAAGTAGTATTTAGCCATACAAATTCAATAACATATAATATAGCCATGTACTTAAAATACCTGGACCTACCTTAGTAGGAACGTTTAAGTGAACATGCAGTCGTTTGCTTTTGTAAATGTTGACATGTAATAGTATCGTTGCAACTACAGTCTTGCTGAATGTTATGACATTTAGTTGTCAGTGTATCATATTGTGACGCTTACAATAGTAACCACATCCGTACTTGTGCAGAAACACGTATTTTAAAATAAGTTCCATATGTCCCTTGTTACATATCGCATAGCGTCTACAGTATCAAAACATTCCTCGCTGTAGAGGTTGTTAGACGAAGTATTTCGTGAAAGAGTATTTACAAAACCATTCTATTTGCATATAAATGTAGTTTCATTACGTGGTCCGAGTATTAACTTTCATACCCCATCCAACCCATTATCCAAGAAGAGAAAACGGGGTTAGCTGGGGTATGAAATAAAACCTTAATTTCGGTCTAAAATGTTTGCATATTGTAAAATTAAAACATTTAATAGGCAATTTTAAACAGGTTATCGCACTATTTCAGTAAAAAAATGTTTTATACGTAGTCGACATATCTGTTACAAAATCCTGCTTATATAAGTTTTACCACCACTTAAAGGAATTAAGTCGGGACCATGTAATGTGTTTGATTGCGGCTGATGCTCTGTTACACTCCAAACAGGTTATGATGTTGAAGTGGTTCTAAAGATGAAGTATCTACTGCAGGTATTGGAAAGAAAGCGCCTGGCAAATATCATTACACTGGCGCCTTGTATTACAGTTGCGTTACGTAGCGGTATAGCCTACATGATCTTTAATAGTGAATTGACTCTGACAGACAAGATCGTGCGATAATGTAAAGGCTAATACAACATGGCAATATGATAATACCGGTATTTCAATGCTTTCTTTGATACATTAAAAAATAAAGCAACCGTTATATTTGAACAATCTGATGGATACCTCCTTACATATACATGAAATAAAAACGTAAGTTACCGCTTATATTAATTTAGCATTTATACATTTGCTGAACCGTCTATTTTACTAGTCTCATACATGTAACGTGTATACGCATATTAATACATAATACTGAATTGACAATGCATCTACTGAAACACTGTTCTTGACAAGTAAAAGGCAAACTGTTTCAGTTCAACTTGTTACATGAAAATATATGAGAGCTTTAGTTAATACATATGAGGTTTAAATACAGAATGACAACTGAAACATGATCGCAAATAATAATATTAGTTATAGGTTTACATGTATTTTGTAAAACGCGTGTTAATTGTGCATTGTTATTGACATCGTTTATCACACGTTTTTATTTTATATAATTATATTCCCAAGTTGTTTGCTCTTTTCCGTAATTGTTGTAATCAACCTGATCCCGCAAACCAAAAGGCATATACGTAACGGTACTAATGTATAATGATACGAATTGTTTACCTCTTTTTTTAAAACGTTTTGACTCTGTTACAGTATAATCATCCCGTTTTTGCTAGATGGTTTACTTGCAAATTGCTACTATCAACCAGAATCAGTCAAACAAATGTTACCGCACTTTTTCAGATTGAGTACTAATGGTTCTTACATACGTTGTAGATCTATACCATTATGTATATTCAAGTGTTACATGAAATCATTGCATACTAAAGGACCAGTATTAACAATTCTTTATCAGTCGATTACATCTATTTTTTATTAAGTTTGTGTCTGTATAAACTTGGACGAATCACACATAAATTAAATGGGAAGTGTAGAATTAATACTAAAATCAGCACGGAAATGCCTAAAAACTAAGGAATTCATACATATGAGTAAACGCATGTAAATCAAGATAAAATGTAGACTAACGCGCAATAAAAGTTGTTCCTCAAATGGTATATACATTGATAAAACGTTTATTAAAGAACAAAATGTTTTAATGCGATTGGAATTGTAGTTTAGGATTTTTGTACAGAACTTAATACTAATTGAAAACTACTGGCTAAAACGGAATGGCAAAGAACTACTGTTATAATGACAATAATTCTTTTTCTGATGAAATGCACATATAACATTCATTATTTCACACCTGTATATATCTAACCAATCTCCTTCTGTCTTCTTTTTACCCATTTGACAATCCCATATTTCCACTATTGTACTTAAAACAAAAAATGTGGAGTCCAAAAAATCCATATTCCGTATTTGTACTATGTGATTATACTTGGGTCCAAAAAGTCCATATTCCGTATTTGTACTATGAGAAGATAACTCTAACAGTAAAAATTAACGAGTGATTCATGATTTACCTCACGACTTTATTTGAGTTGAAATTGAATTAAAACAGTACTGTTTTGATACTGTACGTGTGTTTTTCAAATTATATTTTGTACAGCTAATACATGTTGAAATATGTATTGGTTTACTGTGTTCAATTAAGAACAGACGTATCAAGTTGGAATTCAAATGTACAATGTTTGGTTAGTTTAGTGAGGTTAAGTGAGGTTTCGCCTAGTCCAAATAGAAATTATGTCTGCTGGGTACTCATCCAATAGAATTCAGTTTTGTAATCAACACTATTAAAAAAACTAATATTATACATTGATGCAGGTTGTCAGATTAATTGTTCACCATCAAAATACTTATTATACTAAAGTTCTAAAGGTTGTCTTGTGTTTTTGCTTATGATATACATTTCATAAACATCAATACGTATACAATAACTGCCGGTATTGTTCAGCCATGCTATAACTGACAGATTCGGCAGTTATACCACGGTGTACGCAACGACATTTTCTAGAAATCATTACAGCTATGGTAAAAAATGTGTATAGCATAGTTGTTTTGTATATGCGATTTATACTGCACGCTCGGGGCTATGACCATCAACAATCAGTATAAAGGGCATAACTAGTTATACTTTAAATATTACATATCGAATATAATAGTGTTTGTTAAAGAATTATGTCCACCATTGTTGTAGTAATATCATTTAACACATTTAACTCTTAAACATCACATGAACATGTATCAATATACATATATTTAAAATCGCTACTAAGTTGTATGTAAAAATAAGTATTATTTGCAAGACGTAGATACTATTTTTACCACTGCGTGATTGCACGGGGAAATGAGGTAAATCTGAATAGTATAGCTGCACAACTATTGCCAGATAATTGATCAATACATTTACATGTGGATTACTTTACCTGTTCAAAGTTTTCTACGTCATCAAATAACATCTTATTTCTCGCTTTCCACAGATATTGCTATGTGTCAATTGTAAATATATATTGGTGTGTATTGATTTCGATTTAAATAAACATAAACATGTTCATGAAACAAAACATGGCCGGAGAACTTTAAGTACTGACTGGCCGCTGTAAAATGTTGTCCGGGCAACACATGCGTGTAGTGTGTTTATTACTGGCACTTTGGGGGTAATATATCCAAATATGTGTGGCCTTAAGGTAGAATATCATTGAAGATGGAGAGGTTTTACATCCTGTATGACTTCTTTGTGTTTATTGCTTCCCAGGGTTCCCATTTTGATTCATAAAAAAACGTGTTGGAAAAAGCATAGAGGAGTTAATACACCAAACTAGTCACACACCACTACTTAATACGTTAGTCACAAACACAGTTGTATAAACATGATAGACCCAAACAACATTCATGTATAATAACAGTAATTTATAACATCAGTCATTTACATAGTTCCGAACAACATCAATTTATAACAACGGTTATGTAAATGATAGAACCAAACAACAGTATTGCATATTTTACGCTCATACTATATATTGTAATTATAAAACAATGTTGTTTACATTTTAGTATGTGTTTCTTTTTTTGTATTTCTTTTTGTTTTCATTGCCCTTTTGTTACAGAACAAACAAATCACTATGTTGAAGTGTTTCTAAGGATGGTGTATTAAAGTGCGATAGACTCAAATGATAATCAGTTTTGTATTATTGGTTATTTGTGTCTTAAAATATCACTGTCTGTCATTATTATATTATGATATTTGTACCTCACGGGCAGATGCCTATTTGATTTGAAATAAAATATTATATTATATTCTATAATATATTACTACATCTGTGTTTGTACAGAGGCGTGTACCTAAAATAAGCTGATATACACCTTGCTGCATATCGCATAGCGTCTACAGTATCATAATATTTCTCCCTCTAGCACCTGGGTATATCAGACGAAGTATTAAGACTCAAAGAGACGAAAGAGTAATTATTAAACATTGTTGTTTACATATTAGTGTGTGTTTCTTTCTTTGTTTTTGTATTTCTTTTTTTTTTCATTGCGCTTGTTCTTTTGTTACACAACAAACAAATCACTATGTTGAAGTGTTTCTAAGGATGGTGTAGCCAGGTACTGGAATTAAAGTGCGTCGAAAATACCAACGGTCATGTATAACAACAGACATTTACACGATAGACCCAGACAACAGTTTATAAACATGCCAGACCCAAACAAAAGTCATGTATAACAACAGTCATTTACACGATAGACCCAGAAAACAGTCTATAAACATGCCAGACCCAAACAAAAGTTATGTATAACAACAGTCATTTACACGATAGACCCAGACAACAGTTTATAAACATGCCAGACCCAAACAAAAGTCATGTATAACAACAGTCATTTACACGATAGACCCAGAAAACAGTCTATAAACATGCCAGACCCAAACAAAAGTTATGTATAACAACAGTCATTTACACGATAGACCCAGACAACAGTCAACATGTATCTACTTCCTTGTTAAACACGCTAGTTTCAAAGAACAATCATGGACAATCATAGTCACAAACAATAGTCAAAAACCCAACAGGGACCAGTTTACAATTATATCTTAACATGTAATAGTTAATTGTTCCGAAAGAGGACATATTCGATTCAAAAAACGAAACGCCAAGACCGGGTCCGACAAATCACATGCCCGGAGCCCGCGGGCTACCACAAGTTGATGTCCGGGCTACCATACATTTCATTTCTATACTGACTATAGAGAGTCAGTCGGGCTACTACAAATTTGCATTTGTAGTAGCCCGTCAAAACCAGACGAGCTCTAATCAACACCGCTGTTTTTTACAGCTAATTATTCAAGATAAGATTTAAATTCGCGCGTCCCCGCAATGGAAGAATGCTTTCATTCCCCAGATAACTTTAAAAAATCAAAATGCCCCCACCCCACTTTCGACACTAACCCAGTGAAGAATGAGACCGCCTCAAGCATTCCGGATCACAAAGTTCAATTTCTGGTAGCCATGGTAGATTTGTCCGACCTTGCAAGAGGAATGCATTTTCAGCTAACCTTTGTAAAAAACGAGAGCTTGAACCGAATGTGTTCCATAAACAAGCGCAAACACAAATATACAAATACAGTAGAGATGTATGTTTTAAATACGCATTCAATTATTCGGGTATTCTATATTTCTTTCGATTGGTAATAACAAACGGACGATAAATGCTGAGCAAATGATATATACATGCAGTTGCTTTAGATGCAGTATTATGCAATGCATGTTTTTTGCATTATGGAATATTATAGTAGTTAATTATGAACGCAGACGATCGTTTATTACCACCGAAACGAATTCCGTAGACAATTAAATGCAAAAGGAATGCAGATACTCAGTATAAACGCAATTCAAAGCTCAATAGAAGGCAAACGAAATTTATAATTAGATTCCTTTAACGCGTTAGATCAATGCTTATGCGAACATTTTCATTACGTGGTCCCGCCTTAATTCCATTAAGTGATGGTAAGTGAGGGGAAAGCTTTTATTAGCAGGATTTTATAACGGATATTTCGACAATAAAACACGTTGAAAAACGTATTTTACTGAACAAATGCGATGACCTGTTTACAGTTACCTATTAAATGTTTTAATATTACAATGTGCAGACTTTTAAAGCCAAAATTAAGGTTTTATTTCATACTCCAGCTAACTCTATTTTCCCTTCTTTGAGAAGGGGGATGAAAGTTATTACTCGGTCCACGTAATGCATGTGGAGTGCGTGGTCTTGTGGTAGAGCGCCGAATTCTAGATCGAGAGATCGTGGGTTCGATCCTCGCCGCGGCCGCGTTATTTATCCTTGAACAAGATAACTAATCCACTTTGCTTAGTACTGGTTCTACCCTGGAAGCCATAGAGAGTGATTAATCTAAGTTGTAATAACTTGTTTCGCAATCGATGTGAAAATAAATATGTTTAAACGTAATGCATGGTATTCGGACCTGATCACGTGTGTATAGTTGATGGGTATTGAGTGGGCGTAGCCATTAATATTTCTAATTAAATAACGGTTGGTTCTTTTTATCTATGGTATCATGTCGTTTAGAGCAGACGCCTTTAACAAATGTAAACTTGGCAAGACTCCGTGTATTGAAATTAGAGGTATACAGTTTGCAAAGACTGGGCAGGTAATGTTGTGTTTCTGAAAACCTGTGGGGTTTCCATATGTGCATGCTGCAACACGCATACATGAGTAGATTCTTTGTTTTGGAGACTGATGAACTCAAAGGTGAGCTGGAAACAGAAGAATAAACATATCACAGATACTTAATTTATTGGAGACGTGTATGTCAATATCCAAATGGCAATGGACTTGCCCAGAATATCGACGCACAAAGTCAGGGGTGATCCGTTAGTAAATGAGTAATTGCTATACCAATCATATACATAGTATAGGATAACGGGACTATGAGTCGGGTAATATGGACAACTTAATAGAAGGACTGAACTATCTCTAGTGTACTTTGATCGTGCAAGAATACTCCCGAGAAACGTATATATTATGTATTCGATAGGCGCCACTTGTGCTGTATCTACAATGGTTGTCAAATGTACGTATTCTTTCAACAGAGTAAGATGTACACACACGCACGCACGCACGCACGACCGTACGAAAGCTGGACGCACGCACGAACGAACACAGGCACACACAAACACACACACACACATACAGGCACACATACATACACACATACATACATACATACATACATACATACATACATACATACATACATACATACATACATACATACATACATACATACATACATACATACATACATACATACATACATACATACATACAAACATACATACATACATACCATACATACATACATACATACATACATACATTTAACTGTCTCGAACCAAAGCACCGTTGTATTTTATTTGTATGGCGGTAAACACAGTTGTCTTTTAAATGTACATATATTTGTTTGTTTATTTGTTTTAACGTCATTTTCAGCACATTTTAGGCTATAAACGGCGGTTGAGTTTAGTGCAGGAGGCAAACCATCGTCGTATTCCTTAGTGGAACGAGTATTGTATACCTCCCGCCATGCGTAAGAATCGACACATTATCTCTTTCAGATCGAGCTCGCAGTGAGTTTCGAACCCGCAGCTGTGACAGACGAGAGGGTGTCTAACACAGAATATTTATCCTCTACTCCACGAAGGAGCTTACCCTCTAGAGCACAGTTGTCTTTGAGCTATGTAAATGTTAATCATAGATGTATTTCAACTTTACGAGTTTAGAGGTAAATCAGAGTTTCATTTGAAACTAACGACATGTCCTGTTTCAGTGTACTTTTCGTTAAATCCGTTAAATGTGAACACTTTGCTTTTTGGTAGGGGAGATATATCCGACGCAGAAAATGAATTAATACTTAACGCTTTTCAGACATACATTAGAGAGACCACACGCTTCTAACACTTACACACGCTAACAATTTTCAAACGTAAATACTGCTCTGACTCACTGTATTGGCAACTTGTCTACTAACTTACCTTCATAACTTGCATACAGCTTACTCTTTTCATTTGCTATCCCAACAACGAACACAAAAATATCAGCATACGTATATGTATCTTTAGTTTGTTTACCATACTTAAACTAATATATGTAACTATTAAGTCATGCACATTTCTGTTAACTCATTGTATTGGGAGGGCTGTAACTAATGTTGATAGAACTTGTGGCCTAACTACTTTGCATACTTATATGGGAATAAGATGTATTTAAACCGATTTTAAATGTATGGAGGTACATCGCGGTTGACGTTTAACTATATGGAAAAAAGCACAGTTGTCACTTCACTAAACAAAGGTAAATCACAGTTGTAAACTAAATAGAGGTTAAGAAAAATGTATTTGAGCTATATAAAGGTAATTCACACATTGTTTTGTTAACTGTATAGAGGAATGGAAAGTTGTATTTCAACTATATAAAATTAAATTACAGTTTTCGTTTAACTACATACATGTAAACCACAGTTGTATTTTAACTGTATAGAACTAAGGAAAAGTTGAGTTTTAACTTTATGGAGGTAAATCATCACGGTTATCGTTTAACTGTATACAGGTAAATCACAGTTTTATTTAACTACAGAAGTATATCAAAGTTGTATTGGACTTTATAGAGGTAGATCATGGTTGTATTTAACTGTATAGAGGTAGATCACAGTTGCATTTAACTTTTTATATGCAAATCACAGTTGTATTTAACTCTGTTGAGGTAGATCACAGTTGTATTTAACTCTATAGAGGTAGATCACAGTTGTATTTAACTATATAGAGGTAGATCGCAGTTGTATTTAACTCTATAGAGGTAGATCACAGTTGTATTTAACTCTATAGAGGTAGATCACAGTTGTATTTAACTATATAGAGGTAGATCGCAGTTGTATTTAACTCTATAGAGGTAGATCACAGTTGTATTTAACTCTATAGAGGTAGATCACAGTTGTATTTAACTCTATAGAGGTAGATCACAGTTGTATTTAACTATATAGCGGTAGATCGCAGTTGTATTTAACTATATAGAAGTAGATCGCAGTTGTATTTAACTCTATAGAGGTAGATCACAGTTGTATTTAACTATATAGAGGTAGATCGCAGTTGTATTTAACTCTATAGAAGTAGATCGCAGTTGTATTTAACTCTATAGAGGTAGATCACAGTTGTATTTAACTATATAGAGGTAGATCGTAGTTGTATTTAACTATATAGAGGTAGATCGCAGTTGTATTTAACTCTATAGAAGTAGATCATAGTTGTATTTAACTATATAGAGGTAGATCGCAGTTGTATTTAACTCTATAGAAGTAGATCACAGATGTATTTAACTATATAGAGGTAGATCACAGTTGTATTTAACTATATAAAGGTAAATCACAGTTGTATTTAACTATATAGAGGTAGATCACAGTTAAACTTAACTCTACATAATGTTAAACTATATAAAGATGCATCACATATTTCTTTTAAGTGTACAGATGTGCAGCGTAGTTGTATTTTATCTGTACAAGGTGAAGCAAGTTTGTGTTTTAACTGTGTAACACACTGTATATATGTTGTATTTTAACTCTATGAAGGCAAACCACATTATTATTTAACTGTATAGACGTATGTACAGCACAACTGTATTTGTACTATATTAAGGTAAGACGCAGGTTTCCGTAACTGTGTAGATGTTTAGCCCAGTTGTCCTTTCTATATAACTTGTGCTTTAACTGTATGGAGGTAAAGCGCATTTATATTTTAACTGTATGTCGAACGGAAACACGGTTAGGTGGTAAAGCGAGCACATTTGTATTTTAACTGTATATCGAACGGAAACACGGTATGGAGGTAAAGCGAGCACATTTGTATTTTAACTGTATTAACCAAAACACGTTACGGATGCCTTGAAAATGCCTTTTAATGTATATATATATATCTTTATTTCCTCCATATTGAAGATTCACATATATAAGTACAAACACTACAAAGTTACACTTACACGTAATAACCATGTATATAAAATGAACAAGAACATATTTACAAGTATATTTAAAAAGTTACCTGATTTTATAGTTATTTCAAACTAATATAGAGTCTCAAGTAAATGATAATAGATTAAAGAAGTGATACATATACATCAACGATAAATGGCAAAGAGCATACTTCAGCAATTGGTGGTCATTAGAAAAACCTTATCGAAACGAAATTACAAGATTAATCAGACCCATTTAAGTACGCATAGATCTGCCTCCTGCTACATTACCACAACACACTTACAATATATAATTCATTAATACAATATAATGTATAAATCTAGATAATTAGAAGATTTAAACAAAACACGCTTTATATTATATATTAATACGCAAAACACGCACTATTTTAAACATGTAGAATATCAAATAGCACTGCAAGGTGCTGTGACAACACTATAAAATGAACGTGAACCTATGTACAAATAACTTTACAAAGTTACCTGATTTTATAGTTCTTTTAAACTATTGAGTCTCGAGACATACATGTATATATACAATGTATATACATATACGCATACACATATATATATACATACACATACATATACAAATATATATACACATATACACATACACATACACACACATATACATACACATATATACATACATACATACACATATATGTATATATATACATACGTATATGACAAAGAACATACTTCAGTAAAAGGTGGTCATTAGAAAAACCTTGTCGAAACGAAATTACAAGATTAATCAGACCCATTGATGTACGTATATTTCTGGCATTTACTTCCTTGCCCCAACACATTTTTATTTTAACATGCAGATATATCGATTATATCGCATTGTGCTGTGACCACATCAGACTAACATATATTATAGACATTTCTAAAAAGTTAATATAGTCATCTTTGAGCAAACGTTCTAATTCATCACATGGTGCGCCTAACATAACACCAAGTCTCGCATATGAATCCAAGTTAGTTATAAAATGCCAAACAGGAAAACCAAATGCTACCTTCAGGTCATACATAAATTTGCATCTGTATTCACATAAATAAACGCATTCAAACATAGAATGGTTAACATAACATCTATATAAGGCACCGCACTTTGAACAAAGCTTTTCAGTTTGAAACGAGCAAAGCATAGACACCATGTTTATGACATTTCTGCAGCTGCTCATCAGTTTTGTGTTATTACGACACATTCTCCATATTGGACTCTCGTTAAACACTGGGTGGACACTGTGAAACTCAAAAAGATCTGGATCGTTTGTCCGCATATACCATAAATATTCTTCGCGCTCTTTAACTCGCCGATTTATTTCTCGCTTCCAAACATATTTTGAAGGGAATACACCATTTTCAATATAATTTTCTAATATGTCAAATAAGCCATATTTCATCAGTACTGGTACAATATCGTGTACATACCCTTTCTGCGTATTTTCCGTCTGATTAAAATTGGAGCATAGTCTAAATAAAAATAAGTCTTTAATTCGAGAATGAATTTTCAGCCGACATAACTGACCAAGCAAAATGAGTTTTTTCTTATCAATTTCTGATTCAATTGAGTACGCACCAAGTAGTCCTAACGCAATGACTGTTCTTGTTCTCTTTCTCATGCCTTGAATATGTTTAATACAAAATCTGTGACATCTTTCTAAAAAGAGAATGTCACTTTCTTTGAGAGAGTACCACATCTCACATCCAAATAATCCTTTGGGAAGCACAATAGACTTATATATTTTCCTAGATGTAAATGGATGCAGCCCACCCTCCCGGTATATACCACTGCATTCGAGGCTTAAAAGAGTTCCCTTAATCCTTGCATTTGCTTCTTTCAAATTGTCTTCATGCTTCATGTATTTATCAAAGCGCACGCCAAGATGGTTATATGATGTTACTTCATTTATATTGTCATTGCCAATTTTCCAGATCCTTTTTGACTTTAGAAACTTAGACTTAGTTTCATTGCACACAATTACAGCAGACTTGGAAGCATTATATTCGTAACCCCAACGGCAAGAGTAGTCGTAGCAAATGTTTATTAATCTGTCCATACCAAGTTTTGTTAAAGAAAGGAGTGTCATGTCATCGGCTGCCACGGTACAAGGAATAGATATTCCGCGAATATTCAAACCAAATCTCGAAACTTCAATCTCCTTGATTAGACCATCAATGTAGCATAAATACAAAAACGGAGAGCTCACGCCACCTTGTCTGGTACCGATATTAACTGAGAATGTTTCTGACTTGTATCCCTTGTAGATAACACAGCTTTCAAGATTAGTATGAAGGTCAACGAATGCTTTCCAAGTACTTAGTTTCATCCCCATGTCATTTAGTTTGTAAAAAAGTCCAGAATGCCATACTTTATCAAAAGCTGTTTTTACATCAAAGAAGCACACATATAATGGACTTCCTTCCTCCTTCGTAATATGTACGCATTCACGAAGTAAAAATGACGTCATGAGGCTACCTATTCCACTCTGAAAACCTCCTTGCAGTGGGTTCACTTGTATATCAGATTCTGTCTTGACACGGTGTAGTAATAATCTTTCGTACAGTTTTAAAATGTTTGAAGATAACGTAATTGCACGGTAGCTGCTTGGATCTTCTTTTTTTTTGCGACCACCTTTATACAGTGTGATAATCAATCCCGATTTCATCGCGTTAGGAGTTTAAGAATAACAATACATTAAGTTCATGAGATGAAGCAATACCCTGTTTAACTCATTCCCTCCGTATTGCAAGTGCTCATTATAGATAGAGTCACTGGAACATGCTTTTCCTTTTTTTAAATGCATTAGTTCTTCGTTATATTCTTCCTGTGTGAATGGGATAAACGGATCGTTTTCAGTGCTGCGTTGTTTGAGAACATCAACATGAGATTCAATAGTTTGTCGGAATTCTAAATTGAATGAAGGCTTAATAACATCTGTATATAGTTCATCAAAGAACAATCCCCATTGTTCTGCTATTGATTTTGCATTTCGATATATCTTATTGTTGAACTTCATTTCAGAGCTTGTATGCATTTTGTCTTTGTTTTTCCTTGCCGCTATTAGCTTCCAGAAATACCCTGCGTCCACTTCAGCGGCGTTATCGATGTCTTCGTTCAGCGAATTTAGATATGTTTCTGAAGAAACCCTAAGATGTTTACGAAACGACCTTTTGGCGTCCTTGTACCTAGTATACGCAATATGTGCGTCATCCCTTGGTCTGCCATTCTCAATCCACAATTTCCTCAAATGTCGCATACTAGAATGTAACTCTTTGAGAGCGCTATTCCAATACGGCTTTAAATAGTGTCTAAACTTAGCTCGTTTAAAACTTTTCTCTGAAGCTTTAACTACATCAGAACAGATATCACAATACATGTTATCAATACACAATCTAGCCTCAACAATTGTAGTTGGTGGACAGTACACACGATATTTTAACATACAACTCAATTCATTTGTATACGATACAATTTCGTCACTTGTAACGTTTTTCCACTTAACTGTTTTACGAAAATTATCTGTCGTTCTACTTAAATAATCAACATGTGGCAATCTGAAAGCACAAACTAAAGGTCTATGATTTGAAACATTCAAAGAATTGTCATCTAAAATAGCACAACCAACAATCAAGTCTATCATATCGGTTGGCATTAAAATATGATCTATTAAAGACTCATTTCCACCATTATATGAGACAAATGAGGAATGTGCACCTTCACAGAGCGGTAATGTATTGACTGCTACAAGGTTATTGTAGATTAAAAAGTTATTCAAGTAATCACTTCTTTTGTCACTGTATCTAATAAAATTATCACCCTGCAAATGAGCATTAAAATCACCAAGGAATATAACTTTTCCCTTTTGCTCATGTATAGAAATGATTTCATTTACCTTTTCAACATAGTCAACAAATAGTTTGTGAGGAAGGTTACTACTAGGAAAGTAGACTTGCACAATTGTCAATAAACTTTCATTAGGTAACTGTATTTGTATGCCTACGAGTCTGTCATCATCAAATAAAACGGGGCTCACAAAATCATTTAATTGTCTTTTCCATATTATAGCTACACCACCCTTGCCATACCTCCGATTTTCTTCGGGTCTTGAATTATCTGAGACACTTAGACTAACGTAATCTCTATGAATCGAGTCTAAGAAGTGACTGTCCCTTTCTAAAAGCCAATGTTCCGAGAGACCACAAATATCTATGTTACTTTCAACTAATATATTACTTAAATAGTAACTGCTTGACATAATGCCAGTCGCATTCCAAGTCATGATATTTAATGTATGCATTGTGAAAATATGGAGGTACAGAAAGAGCAATATTAGTGACACCATTGTGTAAACGAAAAACATGCAATAGAACGTGAATTTGTCTAAACAAATGCTTCATTGTCAGAGTCACCAAAACGATGGTTTTGGTCCCATCGGTTAGTGGGATGATTATCATAGTTGTGTTCTCTTCTTTTTCTGTATGCGTTCCTGGTCACCCAAGGTCTGCACTCGACATGGCGTGGCCAAAACCCCTCAAATGTAACCATGTCAATGTTTTCATCAACTTCAACGTTGAGTCTGATCGTAACGCCGTAACTATCACGAATGGGATAAATAGTTACCCACGTGACAGTAACACCCCTTCTTTTACAATATCTAATGAGTTTGTCTTCTGTTATACTCGATTTAAAACCGCTTACATGATAACGTTTCACTTTACGTTTTACATAAACCGAAAAGTCTTCGTCGTCATTGTTATCTGTATCATTGAATTGTTGATGACTTCTGTCATCGGAATCGAAATGGTTTGTACTATTCTGTTTTTGCCGGAATATGGAGCACTGTTCACTACGACCGGGATGGGATTTCCTTTTTCGGCGTGGAGCGTATTCTCTTGATGTCCCACATTCGCTCTTCTGCTTTTAAGTGGTAATACAGTGGCTGGTGTGTTGGCCTGTTGTGTTTTGTGAACAGGAAGATTTAATACAACTTCTGCAAAGCTAAGTATAGACTTTTCTTTGGCGGCGGTTGCCGTGTAACCCGAAGGTCTTTGTATATCCTTGACTGTAGACGAGGCAGTAGCAACATATGCTTTGTCGAACATATCGTGACCCTGATCTCTTTTATTGGAAGAGTCAGATATTGCAGCACTGTTATTGTTTCCTTCTGTGCATGAGAATCTGTCGTGCTTTGTTCCACTAAGCGTCGTTTGATCTTGTACTTGTTTTGTAAAATCAGTACTGCATTTTTCCAGTTTATGTACGCGTTTCGTCAAAGCTGAAACCTTATCCATATCGCCATTGAATTGCGAAGCGTCCAATTTGAGCTTAATGTCGTCGGCAATGATATTAATGTCTGTTTTTAGTAACTTGATGTCATTCTTCAAGCTAGCACTACCATTGCTTTTATCTGAACACAATCTCTCAATTGAAAGTGTGTTTACTTCCACTTGCTCCCTTAGTTCAGAGATGTCTGTGGCAATCTCCGCAGTTGTTTTCTTAATGTTACTGTATATCTTTTTTATCTCCTCGCAATATTCATTTCTCAAATCAACGTGAGATTGCTTATTGGCAACCACATCAGCACTTAATTTGTTTATAGCCTGTTTCAAAAGTTCAATTTCTGCATTGCTGGATGAGATAGCACTACTATCGCTCTTTGACATGCGGCTGCCACGCCTTACATTTAAAACGTCTTTGAGATCGTTAAACTCTGACCCGTTAAGAACAAGTATCAATGTGTGAATGTCGCGCGATAATTTGATTTCAACTGCTTCACCATTTCTTGTATGCTTTCGTCTCTTCAGTTCGGAAAATTGATCAAAAGGATACCCTTCTGTTGTCTTAACAGCTTCATATATCATTGAACGCATGTTTTCCAAACTTATTATGTCTGATTTTGTATCAGCAAGTAACTGATTGATGAACATATCCGTTGTTAAATTGTTCGCTAAATCAGTCAAATGTGAGACAATTGCATAATCATCTTCTGTTTTGATTTCTTGTCCAGCGGTTATATCGTAGCTATCTTCTGTTTGCAATTCACTTAATATAGCAGTTACATTACCAGGCGAAACATAAACGCGTTCCGCTCTGCTGATACTCACATATTCCAATTCCCCTTTACTGTTCAACATAGTTGCATTTGAGTCTATTATATATGGTTGTTTCAAAAACGTCTGAGAATCGTCGATATTAGCAGCCATTTTTATTGAAATCAACAATATGTTATGCGGGGGAAAAAAAAAATTCTGACCAAAAGCCGGGACTCGAACCACCAAAAAGTACTATAAAGTCATATTTCAGATTTAAGAGCCAACGCCCTAACCGACTGAGCTAACAAACATAGTTGTGCAAATCTGTCAAAATGTATGCATAGAACACTGATCCGTCTATAATTGTTTTTGCAGTATCTTCTGATATGAGCTCATGCGTGACGATCACTGGACCAAGACCTATTTATAACTGTATAATTGGCTTGGGGTACCCCTCCCACTCTGCTCCGCATGTATAGTTCATAAAGATGAAAAGTCGCAACAACATACATTTCACAGACACAATTCACATTACCGCTAGTACTTCTGGTCTAGTTGCATTGATTCCACTCAATTTAGGTTTCTATATGTCTTTTCTAGGATAGAAAAATCAGATTTATATCAACGTTGTTTACATTGACATTGTCACCCGTTGGGCCGCTTACGAATATTTAACTGTGTAACACACTGTATATATGTTGTATTTTAACTCTATGAAGGCAAACCACATTATTATTTAACTGTATAGACGTATGTACAGCACAACTGTATTTGTACTATATTAAGGTAAGACGCAGGTTTCCGTAACTGTGTAGATGTTTAGCCCAGTTGTCCTTTCTATATAACTTGTGCTTTAACTGTATGGAGGTAAAGCGCATTTATATATTAACTGTATGTCGAACGGAAACACGGTGTGGTGGTAAAGCGAGCATATTTGTATTTTAACTGTATATCGAACGGAAACACGGTATGGAGGTAAAGCGAGCACATTTGTATTTTAACTGTATTAACCAAAACACGTTACGGATGCCTTGAAAATGCCTTTTAATGTATAAACGAAACAATCCCAGTTGTAATTCAACTGCGTTGGGGGTAAAACGTAGATGTTTTTAACTTTATGGAAGTAAAACATAGTTGTCTCAAACGTCTGTTCTCAAAATAAATGTCTATACAAACGATCATCTAAAGTCCATTACGTGGTCCGAGTAATAACTTTCATACCCCATCCAACCCTTTCTCCAAGAAGAGGAAATTGGGTTGCCTTGGGTAGGAAATACAATTTGAATTGCGCCTTAAAAAGTTTGCATATTGTAAAATTAAAACATTTAATATGTACTTTTTTAACAGGTTATCCCATTTATTTAGTAAAAAGTGTTTTACACATGTTTTTTGTCGAAATATCCGTTATACCATCCAGCTAATATAAGCTTCCAAATGGTTAATGGATTTAATGCGGGACCACTAATGCCATAATTTGGCAAACACAAGCTCTAATCTGTATCTGGTAAACGTATTTGCGAAGTTAACAGAAATGTTTGAAACAATGATTCATATTCATGCATGTGCATTCCCACAAAAGTAATAGGTTGCCGTAATCACATGCATAAAAAAATAATATATTGATGCAGGTTTTCAGATTCCCAAATTACACAACCTTATAAAGCACGTTTTAGTATTGTCTTGTCGTTCCCTCAATGGTTTGTTCTCTTGTTGCTCTTGTTTCTACCAAGTCATTGAGTACCTTCTTTGTGGCTTCTAGGCTATTGTGTTTTTTTTGTATTTATATATAGACGAGCATCTTTGTGCTTTACTTATATTGACTATTAATGCTGCCTTGTTGGTTAGAGAGTAGTTCATGGCGGGGTTTGGTGCACCCTAGAACCTGGTTTAAACCCCCACCGTTCCAAGGTGGTGGCTCTATTGTCAACCCTGGTGTGTTTGTGATGTCTTAGTTTGCCTTGTATTCACTTTTATATATGGTTGTTCTTTATTTCTGTGTTTGACTGTCTTCCGTGCATGCCACTTTTCTGTTCGAGTTTTATATCTATATTTCGTAATACTTGCACCACTTCAAATTAGGAAATAAAATATTTCCAGCGGGTTTATATTATCCAAGATCAATACCTGGTGGGCGGGACTTGAAGACCATCGATACCAAGGGCCGTATGCCCGCGGTTTCGCTGTATTTCAAGTCCCAACCACCAGGTTTTGATCTCGCACAATATAAACCCGCTGGAGTTTTTTTTTATTTCATCTAGACATGGATTTTTATGAATTTTATACACACGTTGTCGAGAGATTGAAATTAATACAAACACATTCTCACAACTTACATTGTACGTCCATCTCTCAACACCAAAGGAAGAAAATATGCGGCTGTATCTGTTTCAAACAAGTTCAATTGGTTGTTTGAACGTAACGTTGCCTTAAAATAACGTAATCGTTGCTTTGGATGTTTTTCATCGTTTAAAATCGTTTAAAATGACGTTCTAACGGTTGAAGGATGTGACGTCAGAGTCTCAGATGTCTAAACAGCTTTTTTAAAAAATGTCTCAGTAGCCAATCAGCATTAAGTATTTTCATAAACCATGTTTGATTATCGTTTCTTGTCTTTCTACCGTTAAAGACTACGTCATTCGATATCTTGCTAAACCTTAATAAAATTCGGGGAATTATTTTTGTCTATAAAAACATCAGGAGGCGTACTAGATAACAAGTGAAATGCACGTCAAGTTTCAACTGTGGGTGCAATTCGTATGCTTCTTGTTCCAAATACTTTTGCTAGAGAAATGTTTGGCATGTTACAATAATAGAGCGTTTGCTTATTAACTACAGTTTAGAGAATTACTCTATGCGGGCTAGCCAAGAAGATTGGGAATCACTTATATTTCTATTAGATAATATTTTCCTCAGGTATGTAATTACTGTTCAAGGTGATGGTATCTTTATGGAAATTAACTTTACACATCTTGCCGCAGACACTGCATGCTTGTTTTTGAATTGCTATGAAATAAGTTACGGTGAACCTTTCACTAGATACTGAGACAGATGCTATAGACACATTTACTGACACCCCTCGGTTACTGGATGATATATTAAGCATTGACAACTCATTAATTTATAATATGGTAAATAATATATTACATGAGAACATGCAACGTAAAAAAGGCAATATTTCAGACACCGATGCTTCTTTTCTCGATTTGCATCACGCAATTGAAAACAGAGAAATAAAAAGAAACATGTATGACAAGAGAGATCATTTTAATTTCTATATCGTTAAGAATACCTACTTAGACGAAATTGTGCTTAGAGAAACGTTTCGAAACTTATTATTTTTTCCTAGAGCTAGTAGTCGAATTGTGGACTTTAATATTATTAACCATTGTACAAAAAGCTACTCCATCAGGGCTACATTAACATAAACGTTAACAACCATTTGCAAAAGTGTAGTACCGTAGGCCTCATCGGCTTATAATTTGAGAACTATTCTTCGGCAAGGACGTTCACAACCTGACGTTTCTGGTGATTAGGTTTACAAACTTTCTAGGATGCTTAATTATGAACACATTCATGAAATCTCGTGTCTCCAATCTTGTTTTGTCGTGCCCTTCATGGTGTATTCTCTTGTTGCTCTGGTTTCTGCAAAGTCCTTGTGTACTTGCGTGTGGCTTGCTAAGATTTTATATTAATAGAGTTGTTTTCACTGTTTTAATTGTTGTTTTAGTAATGCCAAACTATTTGTTAATGAGTTGGACGAACAGGTGGACGAACTGTGAAAATTCGACTTGGTACATTCTCAAATATATGCCTATTGATGCTGTCCTGTTTTAATGGGATGACAGTAGGGTAAGTGTGAGGTTTGGTGCACCCTAGAACCGGTTTAAACCCCCAGTGGCCTACTTTCGTTCTAAGGCGGTAGCCCTATTGTCAACCCTTTTGTGTTTGTGATGTCGTTTGCATTTATTATTGCTTTTGCCTTCTTGTTTGTCTGTTTGCGTGTTTGTTTCTGTGTTTTGTGGTTTACTGTCCTCATTGAATGCTACTTTCCCTGTCCGATCTTTTTATATTTCTTTTGTTCGTTAAATTTAAACTACACGTAATTGAATCGAAGGCTTTATTTCTAATACGGTAGCTCAATTAATAACATTACACATCTTCCCTAAGGTCAACTTTACACAAATGTTAAACTAAAATATATGTACAAGTATAGAGCAACACAAAGGTATTACCAAAATTTCTCCTTTCATGCGTTTTATATATTGCATTGGCGTTTCCTGCGTAGTGTGGCGGCGGTAAAAAATCTATATATATATCTATCTATTGATACTTCAACACCCACTTTCGAAGATCATGTGCATGTTTCCTGGTTAGAACAAGTACTAAGCAATGTGGATTAATTATCTTGGTTAAGGATAAATAACATGGCTATGGCAAGGATCGAACCCACGACTTTTCGATCTGAAGTTCAGCGCCCTACCGCTGAACCGCGCTCTCCACTCCCAGTGCTTGCAATCAAAACTGTTATTTATTCCGATCTGTGGAGATCGATGAACCCGATATTTACAGATATCGTTGGTACATTCTCAAATACTTTTGTTTTCTTATTTGAATTTCGAATAGGTGGTTCCACTATTCCAGACTTTAAAGGTTCTAAGTAGTGTTTAATCACACTTAGAATATGTTTCCTGTTTTCTAATTTAGTAGTTTGACCTTTACGTGTGATACACAGGCCTCTCATGAACACAAAAAAACGAATGTGCTACTTTTCTCTCGGTTTATTTCGTTGCTTCCAAGGGACCACCTTTTCCTACAGCGGCCTTTTTTGCCACTGACCGTTCCAATGCGGTATCCCTATTGTCAACCCTTTTGTGTTTGTGATGTCTTATTTGGCCTTTTATTCATCATTACATTTTTTCTTTGTTTCTGTTTCTGTGTGTTTGTGGTTGACAGTCGTCCTTGAATGTTGCTTTTCCTTTCGATTTTTATATTTTCAGTATTTATTCATAACCTCTGCTCCCAAATAAATTCCATTTTGTTGATTTCGCCCATTATTTTCTCGTTTAGGGAAAAGCGTTTTGTTACTAACTGGGACCATACGCCATGGCCATGAAATGGTGTGAAAATACCGCCTTGAAGGTTCGATGTCCACCGTGATATGCATAAATGAGATATAGGGTCCTATAGAAACCAAAGCGTCCGAACGCAATGGCATCATAGGTCCGCACTGTACTGCAAACAAGGACTTGAAAATACAATGAAAGAGACAAAAAACAACAGAAAGGGTGGTGGAGACAGGTTTACCGACTTGGAACGGTCAATAGGCAATAAGGCCTACTGGTTAGCTTGAATAGATTTTATATGCGCACAATCCTCGCTATAATCCTGTCTTCAGCGCCCAAACAGACAAGACAGTGTAAACAAAACTACATCCCATCAAAAGAAATTCACTAACAATAAAGTCCACATCCAGAGAAACTAACTAAAGAAACACATACAAAAAAAATAATATATAATATAAAATCTCATGATGTATCCAGAATCGTACTGAACAACCATAGTAGTTGCAGCTAAAGAGAAAACTAATCTATGGTACGACCAGAAATCTCGAGGGACGAAAGCTCATGCACCCACCTCCCTTAGTTGGGGTTTCAGTAGGTACCATATCATCTTCGGGATGGCTTAACTATCTGTACCATTAACAGTATTAACATTATTAATATTGAGTTCTGCTCAACCGGGGACTATTGGGCGTAAACGGTAGCAAGCACTTTCACTACCGTTCATGAACTTGCTACCGTTCATGAACTGTCTCAGTTAAACCAAGTTTGCAATAGGGTGTGTATTTAACATGATTTCCATATATCTACTCTCATAATTGTTTTATTAGCATATTTGGCTTTGGAATCGTCAAGTTAATATCACTAAAGAGCGTAAATTGTTTGACCTAATATAACCCAAATATTTAAACCGATACTGCAATATTTGTTGTATTTATCGTGTTCGCCGATTTTCAAATGACTCATTGCATGCTCTTTTCAGTTAAATAGCAATGTAGATATGGTAGACTTAGGTGAGTGTTATTGTACTGTGCGTTTTTCGGGATGTTGCAATTAACAATACTTTAATTTTTCAGTGATTAGTAACGTGCCGTTTTCTAAGCATCTATTTCGCAACGTATGCAGTGCAGCTTGTAGATTGCTTTCAAGTGTAAATAATGAATCATTGAAACAGCCAATATCCTTAAGTGCCTTGTATGTAACTCGTGCTTTCGTTGCGTCAAAAATATAGGGATTAATCTATTCCGGCGCTTCACTAGGGTTGATATTTGACAATTGTCGACATTTTTACAACGAACACAATTAGCATGTCTTGATTTAAGTTTTTGAATGATCTAATCTTTATTGTCAGATGCGCATTCTGTTTAACAGACGCGTTCATCTTTCGTGTGCAGAATATCGGGTAGTGATCACTAAGATTTACATATGGCAAGATGTGTAAATAATGTGTTCATGAAACTTGGTATATATGTGATTTGTTTTTGTTTTCGAAAATGAACAAATGTGACCTTTAACAATTGTTAAAGAATGCAAGTAAACCTAAACATTGCTAAAATACAGTAAATCAGCACTTTAAAAAATTACTCAAATCATAACATGGTCCTTAAATTTAATTTGAGGATTATATAGTAACACTGTCAGTGTTGTGATCACTTGTAAACTTTGTTTCACTAAGTCATAATACACATATATTGTTCTGCGGTGTGCATAACATCATTTTAAACCTATCTATTTTTCAAGATTGTCTTTGAATTTGTAAGTGATAAGTGTCCAATATTAAGACCGCTCTTATACGTTTAAAATAAGTATACAAGTCGAACAGGAAATGCAGCTTTCACAGAACATAGTAAACCCCCAAAACACGCAAAAAGACAACAGGAATGGCATTGATAATACGGAATAACGGCATATGACGTCATAAACACAAAAGGAGTTGACAATAGGGCTAAATATAAGTAAATCACATAAATGATCATTTATATATAAAATAAAACAGCCTAGAAAGCAAAACACTAAGTACTGAATGACTTAAGGGTACGACACATCAAGATCAAAGCCAGAAATCAAACGCTACCGTACTATAGATATTTAGGTGTGTTGTTAATACGCTTATTAAAACTGTTATTACCATGAAATAATCGTTATTATTTAAATTACAATAATAATAATGTGAAAGTCGAACAGGAAATGCAGCTTTCACAGAACACATCAAACCGAAAAACACGCAAAAAGTCAAATACGAATGGGAATGTTAAGACGAAATAAAGGCATATGACGTCACACAAACAAATAAGTGTTGACAATAGGGCAACTGCATTGAAACGTTCAGTGGGAAAAAAAGGCCGCTGGGGGTTTAAACCAGGTTCTAGGGTGCACCAAACCTCACACTTACCCTACTGCCAATAAAACGGGACAGTGTAAATAAAGAAATCCTCGTCAGTATTGATGTATGAATTAGGTGTACATTGTGTATGTTCACGTGAACGTTGTAGAGGTTAAATAATATGAATTGTACTACATATACAAACAAAAACATTGCAAATCCTACAAATGATTTTTGGAATATTAAAATGTTTATAGTCAGTGATGATTCCCTCTTTGATGGTCTTGTGGCTAATCTCATGCTAATTCCAATACTCGTCCGACTTTTTCACAACCAAAATATTGTCATTGAAACCTTGTCTCGTGGTTGTTCATTGTGCGATACGTGCTTCGACAAACTTGTGGTCCATCTGGTCTGCGTAAATGCGACTGAGATGAATAGAGATATGGTTATACATTGTCGCTTGCTTTTGAAGACAGGGTTACCGACTTGGAACGGTCAGTAGGCAATAAGGCCTACTGGTTAGCTTGAATCGATTTTATATGCGCACAATCCTCACTATTATCCTGTCTTCAGCGCCCAAATAGACAAGACAGTGTAAACAAAACTACATCCCATCAAAAGGAAATCTCTAACAATAAAGTCCACATCCAGAGAAACTAACTAAAGATATACATACAAAACAATAAACATCTCAGGATGTATCCAGAATCGTACTGAACAACCATAGTAGTTGCAGCTAAAGAGAAAACCAATCTAGGGTACGACCAGAAAACCCGAGGGACGAAAGCTCATGCACATTTAGTTGGATTGCTTACCTTATAATCGAGTGGTGTAAAACATATAAACAAAGTCATATACTCTTTAGGTGATAACTGATACCTTTGAAACTATTCTTGAATACTGCTTATGACACATTAAATACAGCAAATTGGATCCTTCAGAGGCTATTAACACGGACAATTAACGGACGTAGCAGACTCGGTTTATTGAGTGTTTTTTTCGTAAGAGATAATATAATAATATACTGAAAGGAAAAACAAATGCATAATCAAACAATTGCCTATACTACACTATTATACATACCTAATTCCACGTAATATTCCAGATAGATCTCAACATACTTTGTACAAAAAAGTGGCTACAACTAATTACAGAAAGGACTACTCTGTCATGTAGTAGACCTTTTAATCAAAGTGTACTTTATTACACGTAATAAATGTTGAAGTTTCACTTGAAAAAGTCGTCATTGCAGTATTGTGTTTGATGTTAAGAGATTGCAATGTTTAAAGCCTAAGTTTGCTCACCTGCTTGAGCCAAATGCGCAATCTGCCGATAATGAAACTCTAATGGGATAACCTTTGGTGTGTTCGATACTGTTTAAACCTTCCTTCGGAAAGGACAATTGCATATTAAACATATAATATCAAGTGGAAATACTCATTATGCGTTTCTTGTTCCTTTCAGTATATAAGATGTAAACCCTCACACACAAACTACATTCTACTTAAAGGCACGGTGATTGCGCTGGATGATCCCGAAGGATCAGTAAGTACTAACACTTCTGATTTGTAGAGCGGAGATAATTTTGACTTTGAATTAGATCTCAAGTTTAAAACATTGCTAAACTTACAATTTGTAAGTGTGGCTCAGTTTATGTTATGTAATCCTGATTGAACATGTGTTTAATCTAGCTTTGTAACACGGTGCTTCTACCATTAATAGTAACACGCCGTGAGCGTTTTTATAGAAAGTATGCAAATTCTGTATTACTCACTATGTTATTAACGGCAATATCAGTAGTTATGGGTCGTGTTTTCTCGTCTTAGTTAAGCACACAACTTTAAGAAACTGTTAAACTAGTGTATTGAATTTATTTTTATTTGTACATTTTACACATATCTAAAGCTGTATCTGTTGGAGAAGGAGTGTTGCTGGTTACATAATTTGTGACTTCCCACCAGTGTTGATGGTGGTAAATGTACCGGTATTGTATAACGGTAAATACGTATTTCTAATTATTATAAATAATATGAAAATTCAGATAACGAGTATGTAGTAATAATTAACTATGGGTTGCTTTAAAAAAACAAATGCACATACTACTGTATAAATTTGAAGACTTCTTGGTTCACTGTTCTGGAAATTAGAAAGTAAAACATACTGGTCTGAATACGCAACCGCTGACGGGTTGATTTATTGTAAAACAGCATGCATATAATAATATAATTAGGTACATAGAGATTATTTAACTGCTGGGATATATTATATGGAAATTTTCACGAGATGGTAGACGTGTTATTCTTTTCACGAATGAGCGTATGCGAATGAGTGAACAAAAAAAAACTACCATCGAGTGAAGGATTTCCCTATAATCGAACCAAGCAGTTAAATAACCTGTTTATTACATTCTAAATCAGTTTATGTATAATTTTAACTTAAATTATTCGCATTATTGAACGTTATCGACGGATGACGTAGACGTCAGAAACACTGTATTGTCGTCATAACTAAACGTCACAGTTAGTATTTTTTTGTGTTCGGAGTTAATAATATTTAGTGATTATAAATATTCATTCACTGAGAAATCACAATCTTTCACCCTCAAAAATGTAATAAAATTAATAACGTATTTTCTTAAATTGGTAAAAGTTGTTTGTTTGAACATAATTGGAATGAATTATTCGACATCAACATGAGACTTATTTCACTGACAGATACTCGTAACCGAATGGTAATAAACACATTGGAATGTATGTTACACACGTGAAACAATTGTTTGGACCTGGAAAACGCTAAACGCCCTTATCTACTCTCATTTTGAACAATAACAACACATGATGTCAACGTCCGATAACTACACCGGGCCACCACCCCTTGACTGGAAGGTATGTTTGCTTATTGTATTAGTGAAATATAAGTACTAGTCTTATATTTCTGGTTTACAGTTAGTTAATACTATTCTAGGATGTAGTGTATGTTTGTGACGTAATATGCTTTACGTTTGTCAATATAGGAATTGTAGTTAGTTGCATGTTGCTTGCAGGACCGTTTTGATTGATGGATTAATAAACAAGGTCAAACCAATACAGTTTGTTATCAATTATATCGATATGTATTTATGTGAAATATTTGTTTCTTGTTTATTTTCGTTCTTGTAGAGGACTTTCTGTAATTACATGGTGCACGTAGAACGGTCTTTATTGGTGTAATTAATGGCATTTCCTACAATTGTTTATGCGCATCATTTTCTGTCAAATACATAAGCAAATAGTTTTTTCGAATGTTTATGTTTAGTTTCATTAGTTCTTATAGTTGAAAACCTTGTTAACCGTTTAGGAATTGAAGACATTTGTCGAGACACTGAAATGAAGTTGATTAATTGTTAAAGATCACCGAGAGATATATTGTGTTTAACCGCTATAGCTTTCATAACGCATTACTCTGAAACGTAAGAATTAGTTTCCAACATTAAATATTACCGACTTGATGACTGTGTACTATTTTACCCATGTAGAATCCATTTTAATAACAAAGGTATGTATAAGTTACCAGTTAAAGAGAAAGCATGAGCTCTATGTTCTCCAATTTGTAGAAAATTTACGGTTATTATTTGTTTTCTCTTGAAAATATGCATAGATACATATGTTTTTTTTTTGATATCTTAAATAACTCGATCTATCATTGTTTTCTCGAAATGTTTCTTTTTTACTCCCAAATATATTAAGGTTGAATAAATCCTACGTAATCTGATACGATTTCTGTTATTTCAGTTTCTTGACTTTTGGAAAAGTAAGGTTGTACTGAAATTATACGTGAAGTTTAAAAAAAAAAGGTAAATGGGTCATGTATTTGTGTTAGGATATCTCAAAACTCATGTCCGCCACATATTATTCATTAAAGTGAAATATGTTTTTAAAAAAGTTTTGACTATTTACCAAATTCAATAAAACATATATACACAGGAATAAATGAAGGAGAAAGATTTATAGGATAAACTGTTTGATTAATTGAAAGAAGACATACGTGTACTTTTTTAAAAGGTATTTCATAATACTCACTTTCCTATAACTCTGACTGATAACGTTTTGTCGGTAACACATTTGCAGTTGTAGGTGTTCATAGTTTATTGAATAGTCATCATTTGATTACAATCTTTCATTAAAATGTAGTTTTGTTTGTTTTTTTATGTTGCAGCCATATGACACGGCAGCAGCGGTTATTTCCTTTCTGCTTTGTATTCTGATCGTCTGTTGTAATGGAATTGTACTCAAGGTACTTTTACAGAAGCAGCACCGAAAAGGTCGTTTACACTTCTTCATCATGAATCTGGCAATAGCAGGTACCTGTACAATTACACTTTTAAAGTATTTTCAGCGCATTTTAGGGTATACATGATTTTGTCCCGGGTAGAGACAGTGATGTATACCTCCCGTCATCCATAATAATAAGTTTATTAAAGTATGTCACTTCGTTACACAAAGTACTCATAGTAGAATATTTCATATTCAGTAACATAACGAACGGTCAAAGCCTGGCTATGTGTAATAAAAATCATAGTTTTGCTACCCTACAATGTATTATTTCGTCAATGTGATCACTATCTACCCGGCATCAAAACTTATATGAAAACTAATTTGACAACTCCTGTCTCGGTTCTGAAACTAGTTTTGCATAGGTGATGCCATGTATGCGAATATCACCTCAGTTACCTGGCAGGGGATGTTGAACTACCATCGCATTCAAGCATGTCAGGTATCCACAAGTTATTACGCATAGCTGGTGAGTTGCATATAGCTGGAAAGTTGCATATAGCTGGGAGTTGCATATAGCTAGTTAGTTACATATAGCTGGTGAGTTACATATAGCTGGTGAGTTACATACAGCTGGTGAGCAGTATATAGCTGGTGAGTTTCACACAGCTGGTGAGTTACATATAGCTGGTGAGTTACATATAGCTGGTGAGTTACATATAATTGGCGACTTACATATAGCTGGTGAGTTACATATAGCTGGTGAGTTACATATAAATGGCGACTTACATATAACTGGTGATGTACATATAGATGGTGAGTTACATATAGCTGGTGAGTTACATATAGATGATGAGTTACATATAAATGGCGAGTTACATACAGCTGGTGAGGTACATATAGATGGTGAGTTACATATAGCTGGTGAGTTACATATAGCTGGTGAGTTACATGTAGCTGGTGAGTTACATATAGATGATGAGTTACATATAAATGGCGAGTTACATACAGCTGGTGAGGTACATATAGATGATGAGTTACATATAGCTGGTGAGTTACATATAGCTGGTGAGTTACATATAGCTGGTGAGTTACATATAGATGGTGAGTTACAAATAGCTGGTGAGTTACATATAGCTGGTGAGTTACATATAGCTAAAGAAGAAAGTATAAAAGTCGAGCAGGACGTGTAGCATTCAAGGACCACAGTTAACCAAAGTCGCGCATTGAAAACAACTACCATTAAGCCAGTAAGCCGATAACGTCGACCAAAGTGTGTTTTTTCTCTGCATGACTGTATTGTATTATGTCATTCAATAAAATTAATATGTGTTGCTCTGTCATGAATAACATTTAATTTCATGTCAAAGTGATTAAACTTTTATATTGTTTTTTACGTTTCACAGTCTTTTGTGAACTTTCCTCATTACAATGTGATATACCGTTCATTATTCAATGCAAACTGAACCCTTTCACAGGAATGTGATGGATTACATTATGATAATATCATATGTAGTAATACTGACGAGGAATTTTCATATGCAGTTAAGTGTGTCTGTTTTCCTGTTTTAATGTGGGTTTTTTAATTAGTGCACGTTACATATGTATTACTTCTTTACAGAGTAACTGCGTGCAATACAAAGTAATCGCACACAAAGATCGTGAAACGCAAACAGTTATGTCTAAATATCATACATACATACATACATACATACCGTATGTATGATACCTTCAAAACAATAGTAATAACGAATAGTTTTCAGTATCGAAAGCCTAGCGTACAGCGTGTCGTGTTCCTCAATGATAGAAATATGTGACCAAGTTTCCACAACGATAACAGTTAGATAAAATATAACCTCTGCTCCCAACTAAATTCCATTTTGTGTATATCACCCATTTTCTTTTTCATGTATGTGTAGGTCAAAGCATTTTCTTAGAAACTGGGATCATACACCGCTGGCCATAGAATGGTGTAAAAATACCACAATGAGGGTTGTTCCATGTTCACGGTCATATGCATACCATCTCCGAGAAAACTAACATGTTCGCACTATTGACATGTTAAATATTGAGTTCTTCTCTGCCCTGTGAACGGTAGCAAGCATTTTCACAATCGCTCATGACCAGTCTTAAACCCAGATAGCAGAGTTTGTATATTTGTCGCGTTTGGCGATTTCCAAATGTCACCTTTCATATTATTTTGAAACTTCATTGCGCACTATACTAATACGTTTGGATCTGTGTCTACTAGTGAACCCATCTCAGTTTATGTTTAAATCATTTAACTAAAATTATGTATGACCACAATGAGGTCAACCACCACAACAACCTTTAACATGGCATCTTTATAAAACGAAGTATTTTTGTTGTTATTATTTTTTTTATTATTTTTGTTGTTGTTTTTTTGTGTGTTTTCTAATATATATCCATCCCGTCACTGCTATGTTAACGGGTCAATTATTATCTACAAAACTGTTTGATACCAAAAAATAGCAGTCAAGTCTGTGCTCGATAGTTTGGGTGTAAGGATGTGGTATGTTTATAAAAAGCAACGCAATGTGTTGACAACATCTGCATTATTCATATAGCGTACATACGTTCATATGAAAAGTTCTTATTATTCATTAGGGGTCATACACAAGAAGCGCGTTATTTCGAGGTCAAACTTTAAGGTTGCAGAAAACTAAATACTTTCCCATAGACCTCCTGTTGCACCTGTCAGCTAATATCTCAAGAATTATACACCAGATTTTCTTTAAATTACCTTATTTCATAGATATTTCCATCACAAAGCCTTTGAAAGTTTGAAAAAGACAACTTTTTCAGTTCAACCTCTCTGCACATGTCTGTGTTTACAAACACTACTGAATCCGCACTGAATATTGACATGCAATTTCAATGGATGTTAAATTTTCAAAAACATTAAAAAATATTTTTTTATTTCATTTAAGGATCCTAGCTGATGGGGATTATTTTACCTATAGTTTATCCTTCCTGAAAATGCATATTGAATATTTCAAAGTTATAACTGCTGACCTCTGTGAACTCTGTGAACTTTCACTTCTGTACTGAATCGTACACAACAAAAGGCGGGGCTTCAGCCAGGCTATATTTAGCTGTACGCAACTTATAGAGAGACATTCGGACCTGACAGAAGTTATTTTTTCTGGTTAAATCTTTTGATACATTTAATCTGAGAAAAATTAAACCATTCTTTTTTAGAAAAAAAATCCTTTTCGACAAAATATGAGGGCTTAAAATAGCTTCGGCTATGGCAAAATTCCTTCGGCTTTTACGCGTAAATCCAGAATCTGCAAAATGCCATATATCGACAACCATTCCAATCTTTTGCTTCAAATAAAGTGATTTTAAATTGATTTCATCAACAACATGTTATGTTTAACCAGTTGAAGCTATCTTGAAAGTAATATCTACTCAAAAATGATATTTGTGATTTTCAGGGGTCAAAATAGCAGATTTTACCATAAAAATGCCACTGTTTTTGTATATATTCAACATCTGCCTTCAAATGAATTAATTAACATTATTCTGCAGTTTCTATATGTGAAACCATCAAGAAAATGCAACTTTTCAGTTTAAAAATGACAAAAAATAATTCTGAGACTATCCTCCCCAACTCCATTTTTAGGGCTATGCCATGTTTTACAATATGCTCATTACACAAGATTGAATGTAAATGTACTATTTATTGTATTTGTTTTATTAGATATTGTTTGTAGCATCTTTACAGGTCATTTTCATGCAACCATGCAGCCAGTAAGCACTGTTTAAAGTACAGATCCATGAAAATGCATTAAAATGAAGGGGGTGGGGTAAATAAAAACTTTTAAAAAGCATAGAAAAGGTCATATTTTTTGCCAACTAAATAATTTAATTTGTAAAATGTATTAAACCGCATTAAATATTTGCATATCGACACTTACCGTATAGATGCGATGAACTCAAAGTCAGAGTTTACCTCAACATCTTTTTCAAAACAGACATAAGCGGCTTTTCGACATCTTTTCAGAAAGATGTAGATTGTCGCTTACTGACATTTTTGCCAAACAACGTATGCAAAGCCCTCAGAAATGAATAAAACTTACTAGATATACCTTTAACTGTGTCAAACATGTGCATTACAGGCCAATTGTGTATACCAGGTGTCAGGTATGGCTAATTTTGTGTCCACAACCTTTAATAAAATAATGTAAAATACCTATTTTGCATCATAAAACTTTGAAATATTTAAAAATCATTAAAAGAGTTATAAGAAAAGTCAAAATACACCATAATTTAACATTTCTCACACTTTCAAATCATTTTGTTAGAAAAAAAGTATGTCTACTTTCACTTTTACCATATGCAGAATCTAGCTTATAGGTTGCAGAAAACTAAATACTTTCCCATAGACCTCCTGTTGCACCTGTCAGCTAATATCTCAAGAATTATACATCAGATTTCTTTAAATTACCTTATTTCATAGATATTTCCATCACAAACCTTTGAAAGTGTGAAAAAGACAACTTTTTCAGCTCAACCTCTCTGCACATGTCTGTGTTTACAAACACTATTGAATCCGCACTGAATATTGACATGCAATTTCAATGGATGTTAACTTTTCAAAAACATTAAAAAATATTTTTTTATTTCATTTAATGATCCTAGCTGATGCGGATTATTTTACCTATAGTTTATCCTTCCTGAAAATGCATATTGAATATTTCAAAGTTATATCTGCTGACCTCTGTGAACTCTGTGAACTTTCACTTCTGTACTGAATCGCACACAACAAAAGGCGGGGCTTCAGCCAGGCTATATTTAGCTGTACGCAACCTATAGGTTGCAGAAAACTAAATACTTTCCCATAGACTTCCTGTTGCACCTGTCAGCTAATATCTGAAGAATTATACACTAGATTTTCTTTAAATTACCTTATTTCATAGATATTTCCATCACAAAGCCTTTGAAAGTGCCAAAAAGACAACTTTTCCAGCTCAACCTATCTGCACATGTCTGTGTTTACAAACACTATTGACTCCGCACTGAATATTGACATGCAATTTCAATGGATGTTAAATTTTCAAAAACATGAAAAAATATTTTTTTATTTAATTTAATGATCCTAGCTGATGGGGATTATTTTACCTATAGTTTATCCTTCCTGAAAATGCATATTGAATATTTAGAAGTTATATCTGCTGACCTCTGTGAACTTTCACTTCTGTACTGAATCGTACACAACAAAAGGCGGGGCTTAACCCAGGCTATATTTAGCTGTACGCAGCCTATACCAAAACTTTATTTCAAATACCATGACCAATGTGCCTTGTTTTTACAATTAGTACCCCTATGTCAACATCTATAACAAATATGAAGACTGCATTGTACCAAAAAATAAATGTTTAGCTTATTTCTTTGTCAACATGCTGTTCTCAAGTGAAAGCAGACTGAAATAATTGTTTTTAAGATTTCTCAACACTTTAATCTTGTTGCAACTCAATAAAATCTGTTTAAATTGCCTATATTCTTGTTTGATTTTATACATCAGAGTGTTTTATTCACAAAAATATATATATATATGTCAAAATGATATAAATATTTATATTTTCAAGTGATTTTCTAAAGTACCCCCCCTCCTTATTGAGTATATATGGAAAATCATTGGATTAAGGGTTAAAAGAAACCAATCCAATACAATTAGAACATGAAAATAACAAAAAAGTCAAGTTTATTAATCTATTTATCAACACAAACAGATAATTGCCATGATTATGAAGGCAATTACTACAGCACATAAGTTGCCAGCAGGGCATGTGCACGCCAAAACGTCATGTGGCGTCATGGTTTTGTTTGTTGACGTGACGTCCCATTGCAATGTTGATGACATCATTGAGTGTCTTTGTACGCCAAATGGAAATGAACATAAACAAGATAAGCATGTGTTGTGTGCTCCTAGGTTGCAGTATAAACAAGATTTGCAACATACTAGACAGTCTCAAAAGAGGATTCCTAATAATGACTTTTAAAAAAAAAGATTTTGACTATGCAACCTTACATAGGTTTGAAAAAGGAAGAGTGCCTTACAATAAGGGAACTTCATTGCAAAGAAGCCCCGAAAATGTGCGATCAAATTATGTGCGCTTAAGCAGGGAGATTTTTGAAAACGTAAAAAAAAACGAACTTCCAGGCAACCCCAATAAATTACTACGCCCAAAGAAGGACCCTAAGCCCGACGTATTCGAAAGTGCAGAGTCCAATGCAAAGTAAGCAATTAATATTATCATTACTATTATTATCATTATTATTTTTATTATCTTTATTATCATTATCTTTGTTATAGAATTATCTCCATCCATTATCTTTTGCATCATCATCATCATCATCATCATCATCATCATCATCATCATCATCATCATTATAAGCTATTATTATTATTATTATTATTATTATTATTATTATTATCTTGCTTACTATGAATACTATTTTCATTATCATCATTTATTACTTATCATTATTTTCATCATTATTTTTAATCATCATCATCATCATCATCATCATCATCATCATCATCATCTTCTTCTTCTTCATTATCATTATCTTCATTATCATTATCTTCATTCTCATAATTATTATCTTCCATATCATTTTCATTAGCGGCCTTAATATCATTAACTTTATTGTATTATTATTATTATTATTATTATTATTATTATTATTATTAATAGTAGTAGTATTATTATTAATATTATTATTATTATTATTATTATTATTATTTTACCCTTGCATGTTATGCGCCGTACCATTATGTACCTATTTTATAGTTCGCAAAATATTTTTGTGTCACTTCAGGTCTGAGAACGAAACGTACAGGATTGTAAATGTTAAGAAAAATGCTGAAATGTGGAACCAGGTCTTCCGCGACCACGGGAAGTTCTCTCCAGCCTGTCAAGGGTTCCTGAGTTGGAACCTGGCAGCGGAGCAGAGACGGGGACTTGGCTGGAGAGAACAGGCCATATGTGATATATGTGCATATAAATCAGACATGCATAATCTGTTTGAAGAAATACTCACCGTCGGTCGCGGGAGACGTACAGCTGCAATAAACCGGGGCCTACAAGTGGGGCTGACTCAAATGCCGATCGCAGCTACTAGCTTTGCTAAGCTGTGTTGTAGCATTAACCTCCCTCCGCCATCGTGTGCTGGAATGCAGAAGACCGCGAATGAAGTTGGCAAAATAATTGAAGAAACTAACATAAATGATATGAAGCAAAGGCGAAATCAATTAAAGGAAATAAATACAATGCGAGGGGCACCGCTGAATATAATAAACGCGCAATGTGATGGCGTTTATAACAATGGCATATACTCGGGTATAGGAAAGACGCCATTTCAGCCTGCAACACAGACTACATACCTTGTTGCGGAGAATTTGACAGATACAAATCAAATAATTGCTGTAGCCACCAAAAATAAATTATGCAGCAATCGTAAACATAAATTAGATTCACTTCCAGGCCATCACATGGGAGAATGTTCAGCAAACATTCCAATGACAACTAATATTGGCAACGAAGAGAAATGGGCCATGGAATGCTTTACTGATCTCTCAAGTGATGGCCTGGAATTGGAATATATAACCACTGATCCCGACTCGTCCGCTTATAGGGCAGCAGTTAGATTATTTAACAGCGGTGCCACTAACACTGAACCCAAGTCTTTACTTGATACGAGGCATGTATCCCAGAATCACAGGAAGTTTGTGCAAAATTTATCAGAGTTAAACTCTTTGATGCCAGCCAGTACTAAACTGGAGAAACAAAAACTTCAAAACAATTTCGCAAACGACCTCTCACAAAGATGTCAAGCTGAATTTGAGCAGGCGATGAAAACACATGCTGGTGACTTTGCCAAAACCAGGTCTGTTTTAAGTTATGCCTGTGATTCTGTGGTACATTGCTACCATGGCAACCATAAACATTGTGCTCGATATTCCTTTGTTTGCATGCATGACAGTACTGCCACATGGCTACAGAAAAGCACTTTTCTACAACCCAGTTTCAAATTATTTCCCTCCCCTGAAAGCGAAAGTCTAGTTAGAAAATGTGTAAATTATCGACTCGGCCCCAGTATGCTTGAAAAAACCAAATTAAATTCAAACACGCAAAAGGTAGAAGGCAGTAATCGTAGTCAGAGGCGATCTTTACCCAAAAATGTAACATTTTCCAAGAATGTCATCGGGCGGGCGCACACTTCTGTTCATGCAGTTAATAATGGTCCGGGTGAATCAATCTACAAACTATGCAACGCGGTGGGTAGCTCTATAAAATGTGGTTCTAGTGTCGCGCATGCTCTTAAAGTCAAACAAATAGCTAATATTAAAGATAAGATTTATAAAAAGTCAAAACAATACAAAGCAAACAGAAGTAGAACTAAGAAAGAAATGTACAAACTGTATCGAGAATTCCAGGAAGAAATAAAATATAAAAAAAATATTCTCCTTCCTGTAAAACTCGAGAAAAAAACGACTCGTGAACACAACTATGCAAAATTAGGTAATTAAGGCGACACTGAATTAATTTCAGTCGGTCAATACTTTCATTATAAGTAGCATTCTTATATCATGCCTACCTCTATTAAATTCCACGGTTCAAATAAGGCAGTGTGGTACATGTAATTTCAAACAGCGCTTTTGCTGCTTACAAGCCATTCGCTCATTGTTGGTTGAATGGCTCTCAAGCACTAAATGAGCAGAATTGATACATTTTGAGTTATGACACAGGTGTGACACCTCTAAAACACTTCCCATGCTATCATGGTGATTCATTTCATCCCTCATAATCCTGTGGGCAGCCATGAAGGCCACACGATGAACACCCTCAATGGTGTGTGCCCCATTTGGCCATGAAACCCTGATTTGCCCATAGTTTCTGCTGGAGGCCCCTGTCCAGACAATACAACTGTAAATGCCTTGATTAAATAAGGCTTTTTTGCCATACAGATGCACATTTACCCGTCCCCAAAATTGTTCCAAACTCAATTCCATAATAAATGTGTACAGCATTAAAGACTTGCAGGACAGCACGTGATATAGGGAATTCCCAGGGAAGTCCTTTAGGTTGCAGAAAACTAAATACTTTCCCATAGACTTCCTGTTGCACCTGTCAGCTAATATCTGAAGAATTATACACTAGATTTTCTTTAAATTACCTTATTTCATAGATATTTCCATCACAAAGCCTTTGAAAGTGCCAAAAAGACAACTTTTCCAGCTCAACCTATCTGCACATGTCTGTGTTTACAAACACTATTGACTCCGCACTGAATATTGACATGCAATTTCAATGGATGTTAAATTTTCAAAAACATGAAAAAATATTTTTTTATTTAATTTAATGATCCTAGCTGATGGGGATTATTTTACCTATAGTTTATCCTTCCTGAAAATGCATATTGAATATTTAGAAGTTATATCTGCTGACCTCTGTGAACTTTCACTTCTGTACTGAATCGTACACAACAAAAGGCGGGGCTTAACCCAGGCTATATTTAGCTGTACGCAGCCTATAGTCATGCACGTTATAAACGTTCGTTCAAATGACGTTAGATCACTTTACGGTAATTCAGGAAAATATTAGTTTAATGTCGTAATTGTGTTAAAATCGAACGCGATCAATTTTGATAGTTGTTACTTAGCTGCATATTATTGTGTAGATGTCATCAATGTTCAGGTTAGATGACGTCAAATTTAACATTATCACTTCCACTGTATGTGTTCCACACGTTTCGTATCGAATCAAACATTGTTACACGGGTGTTACATATTATGGACGGAATTTCTGTATTAACATAAGACTAACAACTGTATAATCAACTCCTATTACATTTAATAGATAATTTTAAACAGGTTATCGTATTGTTTCAGTAAAACATGTTTTCTTGTCGAAATGTCTTTTATAAAATCCTGCTTATTTAAGCTTTCCCGTCGCTTAATGGTATTAAGGTGGTGACCACGTAATGCCAACACCGTATGCCTTTAAGACGTTACAGAAAACGTCAACGTAAGGTACATAGTTTATTTACTGTGTATGTTAATGAACTTAAGCATGCTAAGCGTAAGGTTTACGGGGAAAATAGATCCAGCTCAAACTTTATTTTCCAGAAAACATAATGTGACATTGTTCTAATGCCAACACTAAATAACAGACGTTATTGTTCATATTACTGCCAACACTAAATAACAGACGTTCGTGTTTTTATTACTGCCAACACTAAATAACAGACGTTCGTGTTCCTATTACAACACTAAATAACAGACGTTCGTGTTCCTATTACTGTCAACACTAAATAACAGACTTTCGTGTTCCTATTACTAATGCCAACACTAAATAACAGACGTTCGTGTTCCTATTAATGCCAACACTAAATAACAGACGTTCGTGTTTCTATTACTGCCAACACTGAATAACAGACATACGTGTTCCTTTTACTGCCAACACTGAATAACAGACGTTCGAGTTCCTATTACTGCCAACACTGAATAACAGACGTTCGTGTTCCTATTACTGCCAACACTGAATAACAGACGTTCGAGTTCCTATTACTGCCAACACTGAATAACAGACGTTCGTGTTCCTATTACTGCCAACACTGAATAACAGACGTTCGTGTTCCTATTACTGCCAACACTGAATAACAGACGTTCGTGTTCCTATCACTGCCGTACGAGTGCACGTTATTTCTTTAGCAATGATGTTAAATGTCATGGCCTACATTTCTGTAACATAAGACTATTCACTATATAATCAACTCTATCACCGGTATACTCTATTACCGGTATACTCTATCACCGGTATGCTCTATCACCGGTATACTCTATCACCGGTATACTCTATCACCGATAGAGTCGGTATACTCTATCACCGGTATACTCTATCACCGGTATGCCTTTAAGATGTTGCGCACGTTTCAAAGACACATTGTATTCGTTCATTTGTCTTTTTGGTTCTTTTCAAGTTTTATAAAGTAGCAGTATGTATTATTGTGTTTAATATGCAACCGTCAACCTACATGTTTATGTAAGAACAGCTGCCTTGCGTTTTTCAGAGCACGTCAAAATAAGGTTAGCTTTCTGTGATATTTGAATACACCTTAACATATGATTGATTAGAAAAATTGACCAAGATCAAACAGGATAAAGCGATCATTATTCTCAAATGTTAATACTGAATAACAAACGTTCGAGTTCCTATTACTGCACAGCGCGTTTTCAACAATAAATGGCGTTCGTGTGCTTTCAAAAGCTCATTTCCGTACAATTATGCGTGGGTTCCACCAACTGACATGATCACGTTATAATCTCGAAATATTTAACTCAAGCAGTTTATAATTATGAAGTTATGTAACGTTTTTGAAATTTGCGTTTCTTTTTAGGTTCAGTATATTACCCTATTATCGAGTTTGGTTTTGATGTTGATACTTTAGGCTACTAATTTGTTTTCAGACTAATAACTAGTCTAACACACTTCATGTATGTCCTGCATTCTGACTGGCGTGTGTCATAAAAACATGTTCGGCTTATAAACATGAATATACCGTCGCAAATTTAACGCGGTTCTAATAAAACATTCTGACTAGTAAATAATATAACTATACGTTAGACGACGTCATAGTAACGTGAACGACGTCATAGTAACGTGAAACCAAACAGATGTCAAATGCATCAAGATGGCTGCACTCATAGAATGACGTTCGGCCGTTGATGCTGACCGTTTTAACAGCTTTATATGTTTTCCCTGGTTAACGTGTGTTAGAACAGGTTTGAATAGTTTATACTTTTTAACGCGTCACCGTTGCAACTTGTTCGTCCTTTTAACGGTCCATATAGGGTCTAATAAATAAAAATACAAATGTTCTAACCCTATAATAGCATTGGTATAATGACTATTGATGCACAATATAGAAATAATGGGTTTGTTTAGGACCTCGACGACTATGAATTGCATTGTATGGAAACTTACAAATGTGATAATAACTTATTTTTCAGACTTGCTCGTTGGAGTCATAAACGTGTTTGGCGATGGTTTACAAAGCTCGATGGAAGGTGCGTGGTATGGTGGAGATGTATTTTGTAGAATCTGGAGATATCTTAAGGTTGTATTGATTATGGCGTCTAATAGCCTGCTAATTGGTCTGAGTGTCGATAGATTTCTGGCAGTAGCATTTCCGATGATGTTTATGAAAAAAGGTGAGACAATAGCTGAACAAGCTATAACTATAATTGTAAATGCAATACGAATGTCAGTATATGATATCACAATGATATTTATAGTGGAATAATATGCAAACAGCTGTGTTTACTGTTATTACACTGTCCCATTTATTGGGATGACAATTGGGACAGAGTGAGGATTGGTGCACTCTAGAGCCTGGTTTAAACCCTCAGCGGCTTTGATCCAAGGCGGTAGCTCTATTGTCAACCCTTGATTGTTTGTGATGTCTTCTCTTGCCTTTTATTCATCTTATCCAAAGGTCCACTCTCATACTCCTTTATCTCTAGTTATTCTTTGTTTCTATGTGTGTTTGTGGTTGACTGTCGTCCTTGAATGCTACGTGTCCTGTTTGACTTTTATATCTACTTGTACTATCTAAATAAATCAAAATGAATTGTATTTTAAATGCATCAGGTTATATACATATCCTGGTAAATACCTAAATACCCTGGTAACGGTTTGAGATACGTGAAATGCAATTAGCAATACCGTAAAAAATGGTTTAAACACCCTGCGGACATTTTGACATTAACCGTCGCAAGTCGAAACCCATATTGTCAACCCGTTTATGTATGCGGCGTCTCAAACATTGCTTTTACTATCGTCGTAACTGTTGTTTGTTTTAATGCTTATTTTTGGTTAACTCTATTCTATGAATTATAAATTTCCCGTTTGAATTTTATATCTACTATTTAAACAAAGTTCGCCTGTCAGGTGTTCCCTATTCCTCATATACGTATCCTAGTTATGACCTATCTTTAGTCTAAGGTAATATTTCAGTTGTTGTTGCTGTTGTTGTTGTTGTTGTTTTTCATCCAATTTGTAATGTAAAAATACTAGCCAGTTGAATCGTTTGAATTACATTTATAGGGAAAAACATTGACCCGAACATATTTCATTGATCACTTTAACAAATGCAATAAGTCATGTATTGTCTAACTCAAGGGACAAAACTGAACAAGGGACTGGTGTTTGGCTCTTGGATTACTAGTGTAACGACGGGTGTGTTCTTCCTAATTTATGCCAAAGGTGTTAATGGGACTGTGCAAAATGGAGGACGCTGCGACTTGGAATTCCCAGCTGCATGGTGGAAGGTATATAAATGACAATTTTCAATTTGGTTTTATAATTATTCGAAGAGGAATGTATGATATCATGAAGCTCAGTAGAGCCTGATATTTTCACTAATTGCTTTCCCATAGTCAACAATACAAGCTTTTCCGATGGTAAAAAATCAAACAGAACATAAAAATTCAAAAAGGTTGTGTTTTATTTTCAAGATAAATCCAGAAGTCCAATGTGCTAAAAGTTAAAATCCAGCATGTTTCCCCTAAATATCTTTCCATGCGAGCCGCCACATGTGTTTACATGCATAACTGCAGTAACGATTTACCTGTTTTTGCGTGGGGGTTAATTTCACAATTTTATGTTTGAAAGATACTTTTGGTAAAGATAAAGGCTCTCATTTTATTAAGGTGTCTTTCAAACTTATCTATTAATTCAATAACAATTCTAAAATATATATTTTGAAGCATTTATGTGGCATGTTTTGATATGTGTGGCCTATCATTTCTGGCTCAGATCACTCATGGAATGGGGCGTGGCTCAGCCCATGCTATATTTAGAATACCGCAACCAATAATATTGTTTAAAACACCAGGCGTGGGTGTGGTGCAAAAGAGTATACACTTTGTTATCTATGCACGTATGTTTGTTTTTGTATATGTATTTAGTCAACGTTTTACAATGTCCTGTCACATTATTGTTTACAGGGTATACGTATTATAAAATAAACGTGTTACTTTCGTATGTTAATGTGGTTATTAAGATTTTGTTTAGATGAATAAGCATGCCTGACAACGGTGATAACGGTCTGTTATCATTGATAGATGTTGTTACTTTAACCGTATTTAACGATGATAACGGTCTGTTATCATTGATAGATGTTGATACTTTAACCGTATTTAACGGTGATAACGGTCTGTTATCATTGATAGATGTTGATACTTTAACCGTACATAATACGATGCTTACACATGTATTCAAATAGCAACGTCATACTATATACTAATATTAGGTTGACTTTTCAGCCGTATTTCATCACCTTGCTCGCAATGGTGTATGTTATACCACTGTCAGTGATAACCGTATGTTACATTGGGATATGCATTGTAATATGGCAGAAGTGGAGAGACAGTGTACAGCTCTCTGCATCACATGGTAAGGATTTGTTATCGTCTTTTAAAAATAAGTATAAAAGTCGAACAGGAAATGCAGCTTTTACGGAACACATTAAACCCAAAAACACACAAAACGACAAACAAATTATATTACTGAATAAAGATGGTTGATAGTCAGCATTCAGTTTACCTGATACGGTCTAGTATGGTAAACGCTGAGTAGACCTAAACCTGCGTACACCTAAATACAGTACACCACCTGATACATGTTGTATAGTTGATAGCATTCAGTTTACCTGATACGGTCTAGTATGGTAAACGCTGAGTAGACCTAAACCTGAGTACACCTAAATACAGTACACCACCTGATACATGTTGTATAGTTGATAGTTAGCATTCAGTTAACCTGATACGGTCTAGTATGGTAAACGCTGAGTAGACCTAAACCTGAGCACACCTAAACACAGTACACCACCTGATACATGTTGTATAGTTGAGTTGCGTTCGATACGTATTGATTATTGTTGAGGGATAGGGAAATAACTAATATACTTAATAGCTGTTATTTAAGGATATCCAAAAAATTGCACGAGGAAATTGTGTTCTTCAAATCATGTCAGATGATGTTCACTAAAACATGTACTTGTAGTAAACATATTAAAACAAAGTAACTTTATCTTTCCCCATGTGTAAGAGCAGGCTTTCAATCACAAATGTAAAACGCAAATATCCTTACCCGTTATGCAAGAAGTATTGACACTCTTTGTTACAAAGTTTAGCCCTATACTTTATACATTGCAGACAAAGAACATCGGAATGCGGGATTGCTGCCGAAAGCAAAAGTGAAAAGCATCAAGATTACTTTGGCAATATGTCTAAGTATGTTCATATACAAACTCAGTCTGGGTTGCTAAAGGTTGAGTAGATGGGTAAGGCTAGGTTTTCTAGCTGTAACTGTTCTGCCCGTAATTGCAGGCCGCTGGAATTTTACCAACTTCTGGTCCGTACATAGGCACAGGCGTCCCGAGCGTTTAAGTTTGCTGGGTGCACACACGGCGGAGCGACGACGGTTACATTCAGTACATGTTCTGTACAACAATTACTTTAAAAATGCAAATTACGTTGACAATCAGTCTGAATAATAATGATTAAATTATTATATAGAGATATCGGTGGTACATTCACACATAATGTGTTTTCTCACGTTAATTTCGATTAGGTGGTACATGTACCTCCAGACTTTAAATGCTCTGAGTATTGTTTATTACACGTGGGAAATGTTGTCTGCGTTATTTTGACTGTTGTCTGTGATACGCAGTCTTCATAACCTCGAGCTCTGCACTCAACTAAATTCCATTTTGCTCATTGTTTTCTCATTTAGGGCAAAGAATTTTGTTAGAAATTGGAACCATGCGCAGCTAGCCATGGAATAGTATGAAATTACTACCTTGAATGTTGCATGTATAACGTCATCTGCAAACCATTTTCGGGATGGCTCAAGATGACTTTAGTAATATTCTCTTTTTATATTTATGGTGTTCGGCGATTTCCACTTTTCTCCTTTCATACTCTATTTGCATGTTTTAGAAAACCAGAATTACTATAATATGAAACTACGTCTGGCTCGTTGGTACACGGAAGAAAAGTAATCTATCAATAGTTTACTCCAACTTGCGATCAGTTATTTGTAAACGGTTGATCTCAATATATATGATCCGGTTCAGTTATACTGAGGAATGTGTATTTTGGGAATAATTGATCGTATTATTACTTTCGTAATATCGATTTACTGAATTAACTGAACATCAGTTGTTTCTGGACGATACGTGAAATACTATGGCTAGGGCAATAACAATGTATAGCTTGTGTGGAATCTACAGTATTAGTGACATAGCATGGCGAGGATTTCTGTATTTACCATGTATCGTTTTAATGAGTAAGAGTGGGGTTTGGTGCATCCTAGAACCAGGTTTAAACCTCTAGCGACCGTTTATCCCCAACTGACGGTTCTAAGGCGTATCAACAAGTATATGTCATTATCCTTGTATTTTGTTCATTCTTGTAACTGTTGTTTGTTAATTTGCTTTCCTTTAGCTGTGGTGTTGTTTTAAATATAGCACATGTACACCACTCCGGACAAATCCTGTCTTAGAACAATGCATTTTTTCTTTGTTTGTTTTGACTATTACTACTTATATAACCCTTTTCTATTTTCAGCTTTTTTCCTTTGCTGGACTCCATACTTTTGCTTTGCTCTCCTTGATCTGTTCGGCGTGAAGAGTATTGAGCAACGCCTATATATGGTGCTGCAAATGCTGTATCCCTTAAACAGTGCCTGTAATCCAATCA
>JAWPHD010004282.1:0-192197 GCA_037043455.1 Cyrtodaria siliqua | reverse complement strand
CACCCACCCCCACTCTCTCTCTCTCTCTCTGGGGTGTCTCTAAATAACCATATATGTGTTGATGAACCATTAAACAACATTCACTTCTGTTTGTTTAAAAGTGCATAATGAAAAGTCTCACCCACAAGATAAAGGGTAAAACTATGCATTTTCACAAACTATTTTGGAGTAAATACGCATACTGAGATCAATGACGACCAGTTTAAGGTAATACAACTCTTTGTCACTGTTGGCATTGTTACCCCTTTAGTGGCAACAAACCTTTTATTCAGGTACCTGTCATTTTGAGTTGCACTTCCGTGCGCAAAAAAAGAATTGATGCTTATTAACAGTCCCAATCGTAGGTTAATTCCATACTATAAATCAAGTACGTAGGACATCACAACTTATATTAAGCTGCAGATCTTAATCAGGTGCTATTGTAACAACTGCATCAATACTAACAAATAGTTACGATGGTAAGTGGTCTGGGTATTGCCCTTAAACTTCTTCGTCGATTCTATTTTGACCATTGAACAAAATGGCTCATGTAAATGCATAATAGTTTTACATTTCATATGCAAAATTCTTTTGATTTATATGGGTGGGGAAATTCAGGTGTTAAAATCCTTAAATATACATATATTGCTATTAAAAAAAAGAAATTCTAGAATCCTTTAGACTGTTCGTGTCGTGTGTGCAGTAGGTGTATGTCTGAATAAATATTTGCAATGCCATGAACGATTGAACGTTGCATAGTACATCACTTTCAGTAATCTATCCTAAAAATCCCTAATTCATTTAATAATGTCATTTTAATCATCGTAGAAATGTTGTAAATTATTGCTTCTTATAAGTTTACACATATTATACAAACAATATTAATTAAACTAAATGCATAAGAAATGTGTCAATAGTGGGTGGGGTAAATTTACAATTTGAAGCAAACTAGAGATTTTTTTAACATAATTCAACGCTAAACAGAGCTTATTTGCTCTTTATGTAACTGAATGGATTGTAAACTGAATTGCATCTTTTAAATATACCTCTATAGTTATTCACACAAGCATGACAATCATAAATGAACGTCAAACAATTAGTTGCAAGCGCTATAATGATAACCGATTAATGTTCGAGTTTGTTTTATATAAGCTACCTGTTCCAGATTGCTATCATGAAAAAGAATATAATCAACTTACATTGCTTTTTTCAAAAGGTGATGGTAGAATTAGTCCCTTGTGTTGGTAACAATATCGAAAATGTTGGGTCCTGGCTCAAGGCCTATATCGGTTACGTTGTACAAGCGTGGCGCGCGTCAGATACCAGTCAAAACATGTTTGCATTCAAAATCAAAGTTCTCTTCAACATTAAACTTTCATCTGTATAGTAAATATAAACAGGTAACGCAAATCATACATCAATACGTGTGGCTGACGGCTATATTGTTTATATAGCAACAGCTTAGCAACAGTGCAATATGTTCGGTGCCGTTGGCTATCCGCTAAAAAAATGTCAATTTTGATCATACCGAAGCTCGATATACACACGAGGTAAGATCCCGAAGAATGATGGGATTGGCCGAGTTTTCACGGTTGAAATCCAAGCATAACCATCCCGAAAGTGTTGGAATTCCGAGTATCGACACAAGCCCCTTGGTGCTTTCTTCGTCAATTCTTCGTTCCGGTCAGTCAAACATAAAATAGCATATTGAACCAAATATTGGTGAAAAAAGAGTAAGAAATAACGAACACTAGGAATATGGCAGTCAAACGTGCCATGAGCGAATAATAAACTGAGATCCTAAAGATAGATTCAAAAGACAAACACGAAGCGGAGTATTCGCAGAATTCACCATCTAAACTATGCATTTTAAACATCCCATATATCAATATATTGTACTGAACAGAACTAATGTCAGATGTGATAACTGAGGTTAATAAGAGAAATGTACACAGGTTCAGATAAAATATTTAGTTTCGTTTCAGAATGCAAAAGAAATTCAATCGTTCTTGTCGGAGATGTTGTCCTTAAAATTACATGTACTTTGATCTTCGATCTTTGGAGATCGCTGAGACAGATACTTATATTTAGTTATCGGTGGTACATTTTCAATTTCTTTTGTTTTCTTACTTAATTTTTGATTCGGTGGTTCCATTACTCCGGCCGATAAAAGGCTCTGAGTATTGTTTAACCACTTATAGGATATGTTGTCTGCTTTTTAATTTAGTCTTTTGTCTGTTACTTGTGATAGGCAGGCTTCATAACCGCTGCTCCCAACTAAATTCCATTATGTTTATTTCGCTCTTCGGGGCATTTAATTTTATTAGATACTGGGACCATACGCCGTACGACATGGGGAAGCATATGACTCCATGTCCACCGCCGTATCCATGCCAACTTCGGGATGGTTTAAATTGTGTACTATTGATTTTATGAATATTGAGTTCTGCTCAACCCGGGGCTAGAGGGCGTGAGCGGTAGCTAGCATATTACACTACCGCTCATGCACAGTTTCTATCAAACCGAGACTGCAATATTTCGTATGTGTCGTGCTCGGTCGTTTCCAAAGGTTCATTATCATACTTTGTTTTACAGACGCTTTATCTCGCACACTTTCATCTACCACACAGTTTGATCCCACACACACGTTGGTGTTATATGCTTTGATCTCACACACGGTTATTGCAACAGCATTGCCTGCTTTAATCCACCTGATGCAAGCAATTATTTCCAGAGTATCGTTTTAACTGCTTTAATCGTGCCCCTGCTGGTCCATTATTGAATATCAGAAATAGACTATTCTCAGAGGATGCAAATGTGTACGAAGTAAGGAATATGTTTTGATTGTTTTCTTAACATCGTTTTTAGTTGATTAACTCACTTGAGAAATCGCAGAAACATGTATCCAGTTAGTAAACTATCTTGGCCTAAGGTCTTACCGAACTCACAAACAATCTGTTAGCAACATAATTCTGCTGTTTATAGTACGGTTAGAACACTATCTATCAGACCACATGTTGTCCTCTCTTCTAAATGTTGGTATAGCAACAGTTAAGGATGAGTTGTATGGATTGGTTCCTTCATTTGAAGACAAAATCAACGATTATGTTCAACAAAATCCAATTAAATGTCTATTGTAATGCCTTTAATTGTATTTTTTCTCTATTTTAACGATGTTCAACACAAGTTTGAATTACCCCACCCATATATATCACAATAAAGGAGTATGCTTATGCAAATGAAAACTATTACATGCATTTGCACGAAAAACATCGAAGAAGAAGCTTAAAGGTAATACATAGACTACAGTAACTGTACTAACTACTAACCATGGCACTTATTTGTTATAATTGGTACTTATTACAATAGCACATTCTTGACATATTATTTGCATTTTAAACTGTCTCTCATTGATCTCAATATTAGTATTTACTTAATTTGTGTTGTTGAAAAGAATACTTTTACCTTTAATTGTGTGTGTGAAGTTATTGAAGCTACACTTTAAAAGAAACAGAATTGAATGAACTGCATGCTGTTAAACGGATTATCAACACATTATATGTTATTAAGACCCGGAATCCGGAAACCTGTTATAATTTTAATAACAAATAGAGTATTGTAGCTCTTTAACTTAAAGGATAGACTCCGATACATTGGACCGCCCAATTTACGTTCCGATCAGACTTACGAGGCTACCTCTGTCTTCACGAGGAATAATTTATTGCCAACTAACACACCGACGAAACTCAGTGGTGCCGGCGAGACTTGAATCAGGGTTCTCCAGATTTCAAGTACACCGTGCTGTCCACTGGGTCACAGGCTGTATGCGCTCAAGGAGGGTGACTGCGTTGAAATGTACACATTTAAAATGTAAAACATTATTATTTTAATGATACGGTTTAATCCAAATGGCTGGGATTCACAACAGTCATTCTTTTCTAGCAAGACAGTGTGTTTATGTGTGTGTTGTCTAAGGAGTAAACTCACTCAGCCAATGTCCAAAGAGAAGAATCTCTCAATGGCACGTTAGTATGTTTGGACTATCGCAAGTTTTAACATGTCTGTAAGCCTTATATATGCCCATCCCATTGCTACGTTTTGATTGGCAATATCAATGAATGGCAAAGTCTTTGGAATAATAAAAGACAATTAGTAGTACTCATATCATTTCTCGTTTAAATAATAGTTAATAGCATTACTTGAAAGTACAATGATGAAGTTGCCACTGACCGTTCCAAGGCGGTAGCCCTATTGTCAACCCTTTTGTGTTTGTGATGTCGTTTGCATTTATTATTGCTTTTGCCTTCTTGTTTGTCTGTCTGCGTGTTTGTTTCTGTGTTTTGTGGTTGACTGTCCTCCTCGAATGCTACTTTCCCTGTCCGATCTTTTTATATTTCTTAGTTATAACAACAACAGCAACAAACTGGCAAAAATACGCTTAAACATAAGGATCGGTATCCACGATATCGGGAGAGTACACCTTTGAACACTCAGAAAACTATGTCTGACATACCAGTACTAACTACTACACTAATATGGTTTTCTTGATAGTACTTTGTGCGAATTAAGGGTGTACATTAGTAAACCAAACAACTCAAAATCAACAATCTAGGCCATTTAAACCCTGAAAAGGTAGGTAGGTGCATGAACTTCCGTCCTTAAGTTTTTTGATCGTATCTTAGATTTATTTTCTCTTTGGTTGCAACTGCTTTGGTTATTCAGTAAATGTATGGATACATTCTGAGGTGTCTCTAATTAAGTATTTTTTGTATACATTTACAAAACATTTAAGTGTATCGTTTACTATTTTTCTGGGTGTTGACTTTATTGTTAAAGATTTACTTTTGATGGGATACTTTAATTTACACTGCCTTGTCAAGAAGGTTTAAAAGCGAGTTTGTGTACACGTAACATCAATTTAAGTTAACCAATAGGCCGAATTGCCTACTGACCGTTCCAAGTCGTTTATCCTGTATTCATAACTTATTATGTTTGTATATTGTCCCATTCATTGACTATTTAATTTGAATTTGTTTTATTTATTTTGTTGTACAGTGTTAGCCTACGGTGCAATTGCCTTTGAGTGTTGTGGTTTATATAGGACTATTTTTCTCATTTTATATATAGATGCTGACAATGCTGCTGACAAAGTTACAGTAGTCAATGCATTTCATCCAACGATTCATGTGAATACCCACTGCCATGACAATAAAGTGGTCTCCTTTGTGGTTTTAGTGGGTGGATTTATAAAAGTTGCGACTTGTAAACATCGTTCAAATAGATATGTACTTACGATAACATTTGCATTATTTTTAATTAATTTAGGGCTTTATAAAGTAATACCTCATCAAAACAAAAGTCACATTCTTGATAAATATTGCTGTTCTTAAACCTAAATCTGAAGTGGTTTTATCAAAAAAGTGTACAGCGAACAGACTTAGTAGAGAACTTAAGCTTATGCTACATGCAAAATAATAGACGTCTATCTCTGATAGTTTTTAAAATGTTTATATATAACTCTACGTAAAAATGTGACCCCTGGGGTGTGGCTAAACATGACCACAGGGTCACCATTTTAGCCAATTTAGTAGAGGATTAAAAGCTAATACTACATGCAAAATATTAGACGTCTAGCTCTTGTAGTCCAAAAAATGGTTATTTTTAAAAGATTGTCCCATATAACGTGAATATGTGACTCTAGGGCGGGGCCAAATATGACTACAGGTCACTCTTTTAGTTTATTTTTGTAGCAAGCCATAAGCTTATGCAATATGTAAAATATTAGACCACTAATCTTAAGGTTTCAGAAAAAAAGATTTTTGAAAGAACCCTGATTTGTATTTAAAATGGGGCGACAACTCTAATAACAGTAAACATCTACTCTGTTGTCACTGCAATCATTGCTTTTTTCATTTTTCTACAATGTACTCCATAACATGGTACCAGTAAGAATATGTCACCTGAAATGGTAGCGAAACATTTTCTGGCTCATAGTCTAATATTGACACTTTCGATTCCGATTCGTTACCCTTCGTTCAATCCGCAAATGGATGAAGAATTTCCTAGGTGGTATGGAATATTTAGATAAGCCAATGTGGCAGAAACGAAGAATAATGTATATCTGGCCTAATCGCTGAGAGAAGTTTACGCACGGAAAAAGTATATAGCAAATCCGGAAATAACGAGTGAGTATGATGATGATTTATGATTATTATGCCCATACTTAAGTTTAAAATGTAAACGTGTAGTTAATCGAGAGGCACATACTTAATGCTTCCACTTGAATCACTTTCCGCATAGGTCACATACATATTTTTTAGACGTTTGTGCACATCTGAATGAATAACTGACTGAATGAATGAATGGTGTTTTACGGCACGTCGACACAAAAATAGGTCATATTTTGCGCAAAATTTGATGAAAGATGAAGAAATGAAGTAGTAAATACAAATTAATGTAAATATATAAAGATAAAACTATTTACAAATAAGGAATGATATGGTAGTAATATAAACTATGAATAATTGTAAATTTGTCTAGACTTCCTTTTTCAAGTTACATTATATTCAGAACAGGTGAACATGGACTTATCATTGTTGCTTTTGTCTTTTGTTTTGCATGTATTTTCATGTTTCAAACTGTATTTGAATGCGAATTGTACTCCACAAACACTGTATTTCACTCGTGTTTTTAAGTGGCCCGTTAATTCCATAATTGCTGACAACTTCTGTTACATGCTGAACATATGAATCTATATCTTTGTTCATGCTTCATGTTCATATGGCATCTCATTCGTTAAATATTCTTGAATATTTTACCGCATTTATCGCATACAAGTCGCATGTTGCTGTTTTCGTTCGATCTACACGACAGTTCTTCAATTGCACTTCCAACTGACAGTGTATGAATGGTCCGTGTATGACATTTCAGATTGGACTCCCATTTATTAGTGTATGTGCACAAATTACACCTGGCAAATGACTTATTTCTACACATAGAAACTGTCAGTGGAAAAGTGTCTCTAGGTGTTTAAACCAAGTTCTATGGTGCACCAAACCTTTTTCTGTTTTCATCCCGATAACACGGGACAGTGTAAATAAAGAAATCCCCGCCAGGCTATATTCTCTAACACACTAGGCATTATCAATATGCAATATTAGTATAGTATAACACAAAGATGATTATGCATATATGAATGTTAAAATACATAAAAAATATCAAACACAAGAGGTCCAAATGACCCCGAGTCGCTCACCTGAGTATGTATGCAAAGAGGAAAAAGTGCAGTTGATTATTTAATTGAAAACTCTGTAGGACATAACGTAAAAGAAACCCGATGCACAGCGAATTTTTACCCTAGGAATTCGTTTGTATAACTGTTGTAGTCTATGAGTTGGCGATAATTTATAAACAAAAACTGTCAAAATCTGTTCAACGGTTCTTGAGAAGAAGATTGTTTAAGGTTTGGATCATATATGGTAATAGCGGTCATCTTTGATGTCGCATTGACCTAATTTATATAACTTTGGAAGGCAATGACCACCTCCGTATCATCCACGTGATATTTGGTCAAAATTTGTCAAGTGGTTTCTGAGGAGATGTCGTTTACAAAATTTAATGCCCTTTATAAGTCTGTGTATAACATGTAAAATCTTCATCTACAAACTTTGGAACCCCGGGACATTTTTAACCTCAGGAACTTCGTTTGTACAACTGTTGCAGTCTAGGAGGTGGCATTCATTTATAAACAACAACTGTCAAAATTATTCAGCGGTTCTTGGGAAGAAGTTTTTTTAAGGTTTTGACCATATATGATAATAGTGGACTCGTGGATGTTGCATTGATCTAATTTGTACAACTTTGGAAGGCACTGATCTCAGTATTGTTCACGTGAAATTTAGTTAAAATTGTTCTAGCGGTTTCTGAGGCGATGTCGTTTACAAATTCCCTACTTAAGTCTATGTAAAACATGTAAAATCTCTATATACACACTTTGGAATACCGGGGCACAGCGATTTTTGATCTATGAACTTCGTTTGTACAACTTTATTAGTCTAAGATTTGGCTATCATTTATAAACAAAAACTTTCAAAATCTGTTCAGCGGTTCTTGAGAAGAAGATTTGAGGTGTTCACCACATATGGTAATGGTGGTCATTGACCTACTTTGTATAATTTTGAAATAATTTGACCTCAGTAACATCTACTTGAAATTTGGTCAAAAATTGGTCAAGCGGTTTCTAAAGGATATCGTTTACAAATAAATATAAGTCTATGTAAACATGTAAAATCTCTATATACAATTTTTTGAACCCATGGACACAGCCATTTTTTACCCTACTTGTTTGTACAACTGCTGTAGTCTAAGAGTTGGCAATCATTTATAAATAAAAACTGTCAACATCTGTTCAGCAGTTCTTGAGATAAATACTTTTTAAGGTTTTAAACATATATGGTAATGGCGGCCTTATTACCATCCATCCTGGATGTCGCATTGACCACATTTGTATAAATTCGAAAGGCATTTATCTCAGTATTGTCCACGTGAACTTTTGTCAAAATTGGTCATGCGGTTGCTGAGGTGATGTCGTTTACAGATGCCCTATATAAGTATATGTAAAGAAATATAAAAAAAGATCGGACAGGGAAAGTAGCATTCAAGGAGGACAGTCAACCACAAAACACAGAAACAAACATGGAAACAGACAAACAAGAAGGCAAAAGTAATAATAAAAGTAAACGACATCACAAACACAAAAGGGTTGACAATAGGGCTACCGCCTTGGAACGGTCAGTAGCAAAGTAGGCCACTGGGGGTTTCAACCGGTTCTAGGGTGCACCAAACCTCACACTTACCCTACTGTCATCTTATTAAAACAGAACAGTGTAAATAAAGAAATTCCCGCCATGATCTAATCTCTAGCCAACAAGGCAGCATCAATAGGCAATATAAGTAAAACACGTATATGCTTGTGTAAATATAATACAAAAAACAATAGCCTAGAAAGCCACAATGAAGGTACTCAATGACTTGACAGAAGCCAGAGCAGTAAGAGAATAAACCATTAAGGGCACGACAAGAAAGATCATGGACAAACATCAAACGCCACCGTCCCAATAGGCTTAAGGTAGGCGTCATCATAGGGTCCACAGCTTATCCGGTCATCGTACAATTAAAGAGGAAAGCATAGTGGCGAACTGTAAAAGGGTACACCACCAAGCATGCAGTACGTTGCAAATATATAGGGTCATAACCTCTTTTGATAAACTTTTTAACAAGTTTAACAAAGATAGTATGAAAGTGATCTTGACCAAGAATCTTACAAAGTTTATAAATCATGTAAAATCTCTATATACACACTTTGGAACCGCGGACACAGACATTTGCTTATAAAAAAAGTGTAGCTTAGGAGTTGGCAATCGTTTATCTATAAAAACTTTCGAAATCTGTTCAGAGGTTCCCGAGACGAAGATATTTTGGTGTTGACCATATATGGTAATGGTGGCCATTTTGGATGTCGGATTGAACTAATTTATAAATATTTGGAATAATTTGACGATAGTAACATTCAGGTGAAATTTGATCAAAATTGTCCAAGGAGAAGTTGCTTAACCACGAGCTAACGGACGGACGGACGGACGACGGAAAATATGTCACAATAGCTCATTTTGAGCCTTCGACTCAGGTGAGCTAAAAACACTATAAATACAAAATTATTGCAGTCTCGGTTTGATTGAGACTGTTCATGAACGGTAATGAAAAGTGCTTGCTACCGCGCACGCCCCCTAGTCCCGGGTTGAGTAGAACTCAATACTTAAATAGTGTACAGTACAGAAATTTGAGCCATCCCGAAAATGAGATGCAGCTATGTTCATACCATTCCATGAACTGTAATTGTAGCAACAAGTAAGCATGCAGTCGTTGTAAACAATAGGGTCATATCCTCTTCTGATAAATGTTTAAACGTTTAAGAAATACGGCATGAAAAGGATCATGATCAAGGGCTGACGGAAAATGTAAATGACGTCGCCATAGACGTCAGAATGTGATTGCCATTGTGCTTATCGCAGAATATTTCCTAAAGTGGAGAAACATACACTCCATTAGATGTTTCTCTAGAAACATCCCCGTCTGAGCAGGAACAATTACTGATGATCACCATAACAAATATAATTACCATCAGATTATACAAGTACGGTCAAATGATTATTAATCACTATCAATCATCACAACCAACACTCATCATCTCCTTTGAGGATTTAGATGGACGTCATCATAGGGTCTACACCCTGTCCGGTCATCTTACAATCAAAGAGAAAAGCTTAGTGGAGAATTGTAAATGGGTCAACCAGTAAACTTGTAATGTGTGTTTTAAATCGATAAGGTCATAACCTATTTTTATAAACGTTTATATAAACCATAATAAACTATATTAGATTTGTAAATGACGAATGCCAAAGCCATCTTAGTTTCTTATTGTACTGCACAATCGTGGCAGAGGAGAACATATGTGGCACGTGTGCATAGTTCACAGTTTAAAACCATCTCATCCCATCTTATCCTTCATATTCATAGGCTAATAACTCACGCAAATATTACGTTGTTTGTTTTAATTTCGATTTCTAAACTATGTCCCTGTACATTTAAAAAAGGTTATAAGTCCACCAGGAAGAGTAGCATTCACAGAATACAGTCACTCCAACAAGTATTACAATGCAAAGGTGATTTAAAGGTGATTCAAATTACATCACAAACACATTCAGTGAAAAAGCACATCACAAACATATACGGGTTGACAACAGGGGTAACAACAAGGAACGGTCAGTGGCTAAAAGGACCATGGGGTAGTTTTAACCGGTTCAAGAGTGCACAAAACCTCATTCTTACCCTGTCATCATCCCTAAACAACAGGACAGTGTAAACCTCGGATTTAATGTATTATGGGTGTAATCCTGTTTTTGCACATTATTAAAATATAAATACATCTAGCGCCCCTTATTATAAAATAATAAATTTCAATCGATTTACATTAACATCGGCCGTTTGAAAGAAAACATCGAGTTGCACGTGAGTCAATATTGAAACTAGCTCTTCCGAAAATGAATCGAACTCAATTTTGTCCAGTAATGTTGAAATACGGTTCAAATGTACCCATACGAATTTTCATTACAGGGAAACGATACATGTGTACATATTCAAGATATTAGGACTTCCGTTTATATATGGACTTCCGATCTAGGTCCAACGGGAATTAAAATTAAGCAAGCTTTTAATTATTTATATTTTATGTGTTAGTTTGATATAAAAATCCGGATGCACCATCCAAGTCCAAAATGTGCTCGAATGTTGAATAATTTCGCACAATGGAAACAATGCATTATTCAGATACAAATGGTTTGGTGAATTGGTTCAAATGAGATGATTTACACCACATAGAGTTTTTAATTATTTGCGAATACACGATAAAGTTGAGCACCTACATCGGGAAAACGTGAAAACTTCCTTCTGCACCATTTACAACACAGTGGTATAATGAACCCAGTTTTCATTAATACACATAACGTCGTATGATTTGTAATTCATTTTATATATTTTTGACATTTGTCTTCAATAAATGTCATGTTCTTCTGTACATGTAAGTGAATTCATGCAGTGAGAATAAGGATTTATTTATTTGTTTGTTTGTTGTTTTTTTTGTTTGTGTTATTCCATTTTAATTGTATTGAACAGCATTTAACTTATGTGTGCTTACTTTGATGTATGTGGATTTCTATTGATTTTCATTGACATTACAGTTAAAATATTCTTCAAATACAAAATGAAAAATGTTCAAATGATAAAGTATCACGCTTGGCTGTAATACCAGAACATTTTTGAAATTGTATTCAATTTGTGTTCGTTTTGAACCATTTATTTCCTTCTCTATTGACTTCTCTATGTGTAATCTTATCTGAGGTAGTATGGTCGGGGATTTCTGTATCCAAATCCGTAGTGTTAGCTATTGGACATCTGGTATCCGAACTGTCAATGACAAGAAACATATTGTCCGCTAATTACTCTAATCAGGGTTATGAATATATGTGGATTCCGTGCAAACACGTGCAGATACCGCAAGCAGTATACTTCACACAGACAAACAGTGGATATAAGTTGATATATTAAAGTAATACTGTATGCTAAATCTATGCACACATAGCTTACTACTTTTAAAATCAGTTTTGCCTAGTTCCGGGTCGTGAGAAAGTGTCCATATTTGATGATATGGATACTTGTTTCTAGCGACCATCAATGACCTACCAGTGTCTACATCATCGGAGACTAGATTTGTTGACGATATTGGACTCCCCTAGAAACGCATATGATCTACAGAAGACGCAATAGCCTTTAAACGATAGCTAGTTTCATCGGTAGAACGGGGAGCTAAGTCACTTTGGCAGATATGTTTTCAGTCTGAACATGCCAGGTGATTCGCGCATATGTACCAACAAGCGGTTCCAAGTAAAAGCACTATGGACAAGGACTGAGCCAAATAATTCGGAGACGTAATTGGAAAGCCCAACTTTATAGGGCCCATACCTCGCCAGGATATGATAAGGTTGACAAGAAAGAAGACTGAAGCACAGAATAGCTATGCTCTTGGGAATCAAAACGGCCATGTATTTTTGCATCACGAAATGTGCTGCGAACTACTGCAATCAAACCACTGGACGAGGTCTCCGATAATATTAGTTCACAGTCCCTCAGAATGCCATCAAGCAATGAGTGCAATGCTGTGCCAGCTTCAATCATCGACATCAGCTCCTTCGTAGAAGTGAAGGTTGCTTAGATCGACACACTACATTTTTCTTTTTTTTCCTTTTGTCACTTTTCTGCCAACTATGTACTGGATTCCTAAATTACAATAAAATCCTTATAAGGCCCGCTTTATTTCAAATTCTAGTGCCTGCACCACCACAAACAACTCCAAATTGCTTGTCTTACTGCTGTTTACGTCTCACAACACAGTTAATTTTACATAGCTTTGCATATGTAGCAGGACCCACCTCTGGACCACTGTAGAACTAAATGAATTTTCTTAAACATATTTTCTTTGTGAAACTTGATGTCTGTCGCGCGAAATATCCAGCAAAAAACACGGCTGACCAAGTTGCTTTTTTTAATATCAATAGTTTGAAGCGATCCAATTGAATTTGTTAATTTCACTGACATTTTCAGATGTATCACTACCCAGTATTAGATTCTCAGATCTGGGGTCACAAACATTCAGGCATGTTAAAGCCCTTCATGAAATGGCCTCATTTGACCACATCGGGCGACTATTTGTGAAATTATAGCATAAAGTATGACAACGTCTGCATTCGACAAATTGAGATCTAGGCAATTCGAAAATGTATAGGATTGCATAAGGACGACAAAGGTGTATCTTTAATAACTCCTTCTTTAGTAAAATAATTATCAGTATTGTCATTTCTATGTTGAGCGTTATGTTTTCTTTACCTAAAATATGTTTCATATTTAAATTATAAGGTGTGTAAGTCAAGTCAAGTTCATGTCAAGTTCAGTCAAGTCAAGTTATGGTGAGTCAAGTAATAAGGAAGTTATGGTGAGTCCAATCATAAACAAAGTATGCAGACTTTCAGCAGCTGATTCAGTCTAGTCTAGTCAAGTCAAGTCTATTTAATTATAGTCTAGTAGAGTCAAACAATAGTCAAGACAAGTCAAGTCAACACCAAAGTGAAAATGTATCCATATACAATTTACTAAGTATATTGATCCGAAATTAACTAAATTCAATACAATAGTTTCACACATTCATGTAAAGTTCAAGTCAAGTCTAAGTCAAGTTCAAGTAAGGTCTAAGTCAAGTTCAAGTCAAGTATAAGTCAAGATTAAGTCAAGTCAAGTTTTGGAGAGTCAAATCATGAACAAGTTATGTAAGGTGTGCAGTTGCGTCAGTCAAATTAAGTCTAGTCAAGTCAATAGTCAGTCAAAACAAGTCAAGTAAAGTCAACACTGAGAATGTATACATTAATAATATATTCATCTGAAATTAACTAAATTCAGTACAATAGATTCACACATTCTCGATAACTGTCACAAAATTACAAAACAAAACGCTTTTACAAAATGTCATGAAACGATGAGAGAAGACAAGCGTACTCGACTGACATAATTGAAAAATAATTTCTTTTACGTAAAGTTATAAATTTTACATGACGTTGTATACACCCAACATTCTTGACAAGTGACAAATAAAATATTTTACGTAAGCTTTTTTAGAGGGTCCCAAAGGGCTTTTGCGTGAAAAAGTGATCGGGGTGTTTTTAAAAACGTGACACGTGAAACAAACAATATTTTTGCGTGATTGCGTGAAAATTATATCAGCGTGATCCGTGATTTTGGTCTTGGTAAAACGTGATCGCGTGATATGGTCACTTGAAACGTGAATTTTTAGTCCTTTTCAGTAGTTTTAGTGTCCCTCCTCCCCCCAGGTATTTGAAATGTTCTCTTTTTGTCATAACTTTTATACCACATGAGATGCCAGAATGCTGTTGTCAATTTGAAAGCCTCAGAATACATCTGACGGCTCAAGTTTGTGTGTGATTGTGTGTGGTTTTATTTTGTTGTTTTGTTGTTGTTGTTGTTGCAACCAACACATTGTACTAGAGAAGCTCGAGCCTATAGCGCTTCACGTCAGCTCATCCACATTTAACGTGAAATGTGAAAGTTCTGCTATTTTCACGTGAAGACGTGATCCTTGTTTTATTTTACGTGATCACGTGAACACCCCCCCCCCCCCCCCCCCCCTTTGGGACCCCCTTTTTATGCAAGGCAGTATGCGACCGACATAGATCTATTTAACGAGTGAGAAATAAATTATTGTACGTAATGTTATTTTACACAAGGTTGTATGCTGTGCTGACTGTGCTATGTGACCAACATTCTTGATGAGCGACAAATTTACATTATGTTATGTAATGTTAGTTCGCGTAAGGTTGTATAAAGTTAATAGCGACCAAGTTTCTAGAAAAGAACAAACAAGTTATTTTACGCACGCAAGTTTTTTAACGTCTGATTGTATGCGACCGAAATTCTTGACAAGTGACAAATGAATTATTTTTACGTATTAGGTTACTTTATGTGAGGCTGTATTAAAACAAATATCTAGAAAAAAACTACATTTTTGGCGTTTAATAACAGCAAAGTTCTTTTTTACTAAAGGCAGTTTAGACAATTACACTATGTGGACTTGCCAAGAGGCACTCACTTTCCTATTAGATAATATTTTCGTCAGGTATGGAACTATCGTTTATAGACAAATTGTTGGTATCCCTATGGGTACGAACTGTGCACCTCTTGTCCCAGATTTGTTCTTGTATTGCTAGGAAAGAGATATCATGTTGAGCCTTTCATCCGATACTCAGGCAGATATAATTGAACCTTAATGACACCTCTTGGTATTTGGATGACATATTGAACATTGGCAATCCTTTATTTTCTACTATGGCTAATAATATCTATCCTAAGGAACTCCAACTGACACAAAGCTAACATTTCTGATACTGTTGCTTCTTTTCTTGAGTGATGATATTAATTTTGATATTGTTAATTATCCCCATTTAGATGGAGATTTCCCTAAGCTACTTATTATTGGGTCTATGCTTATCAACTTAATCGTTTCTCTAGAGCTTGTAGTCGTGTTGAGGAATTTGATATTCGTAATATTTGTATAACTAAAAAGCTTAAAACTTCAAAAAAAACTTTGCAAACATGTATTATCGTAACTATGATCTAGTAATTTAAGAACTCTTCTGCGACAAGGAGTATCACAATCTGACTTCAATGGTGATGTGACTTATAAACTTGGTAATATCCTTGGTCATAATCACGTTCGTACACACTTTATTAAACTCGTTAAAAAGTTTATAACAAGAGGTTATGACCTTAACATTTTGCAACGTGCTGCATGTTTAATGTTTGACCCATTTACAGTTCGACACTATGCTTTCCTTGTTGATTGCGCGATGACCGGACAGATTGTAGACCGTATGATGACATCTACATAAATCCTTATAGGACTGTATCGTTTGATGTTTGTCTTTAATCTCTTGTCTTGTCGTACCATTAACAGTTTGTTTTCTTGTTACTCTGGCTTTTGCCAAGTCACTGAGTACTTACTTTGTGTCTTTCTAGGCTTTTGTTATTTTATATTATATGTACATGATATACATGCTCATTAATTTGTTTGTTTTACTTATATTACCTATTAATGCTGCCTTGTTTATTAGAGAGTATAACCTGGCGGGGATATCTTTATTTACACTGTCCCGTTTATTGTGATGATCATAGGGTAGAAGTGAGGCTTGATGCACTCTAGCACCTGCTTTAAACCCTAGCGGCCTTTTTTTATCACTGACCGTTCCAAGACGGTATCTCTATTGTAAACCATTTTGTGTTTTTGGTGTCTTATCTTGCCTTTTATTCATCTTTATATATAGTTGTTCTTTGTTTCATTGTGTGTTTGAGGTTGACTGTCGTCCTTGAATGCTACTTTTCCTGTTTGAATTTTATAAATACCTTTCTTCCAAGCGTCACAGCTACCATCATGGTCATATATATAGTTTTATATTGTTTAATAAATATTTTTTTTAACATTTCTTAACATTTCGGGAAGGCAAAGGTATTATCGTCTCTGTTAACTGACCACTCAATGAAGAAGAAGAAGAAGAACAACAACAAGAACAAGAATAAAAGAAGGAGACAAAGACGATCAAGAAGTAGAAGAGAAATAAGGTAACCCGAGTAATGGTCTGCGTAACCTTCTTGCTATATCCCACATTATGTGTGTAATTTCTGGCTAGCTACATCTACCTTAGTGCGATGCATAACAAAGCCTTTTACTATCAAATATATGTCAGTCAGTAGTCTCCTTTTCAAAGGTCATAAATAAGTATGTAATACTGAACGGAGAGGAAATCGTTCGCTGTTTAGGGAGCGTATATTTTCAACTATTTACGTACTAACTTCTGAGAAATTCCTTTTGACTTTTCATCTTTTTGTTGAAAATGCAATAGCTGTGCATGTTACATGAATCAATGACATTGTTTGTTTTTGAGAAAGTATAAGTATTAGTTTATTATAAACGCGTATATTTTATTTTATGACTTACGTGTGCTTAGTTTACAGTCCAAATTTGAGTGCGTGTGGAGTCCATGAGTCCATTTTTCATATCAGTATAGGTGTAGACGTCGTAATACAAAACGTCCGTATCAGTCAGTATTTTTCTAAAAATATTCATTCTAGGAATAACTTAAACAGTGTCAAGTAGTTATCACATTGACAAGGTTAAATGTATGTCAGGAGCCTTTATTAAGTGCTAGTCAATGTTTCACATGACCGTTGTGATTCGATACTGTAACCATCCTAACGTTCACTGTATGCGTCTGTTTGAGAAGGTAACTAGGTTATCGTATAAACTTCAAGGACGATTTTAACGATTAATTGCAGTATAATAACTAGCACATGCGAAATCAGAATTGACACGCATGCTGCAAGTGATATGTTGGCCGGATGATAACATCTGAAACGCGTTTATTCTCTAAAACAAATGTCTACATTATTGCATACGATGTATATACTTATTTGGGACAACCTTTGCCTTAATACGAGTATACCTTTAGGTGAGAGGAACTTGTAAATCATTAATTTATAAATCTGACTGTTTAAAAAGCAAACATGTGTATAACACAAGTTATTCAATACGTGTTCTCATTTCTGAGCTTTATATACTGTTTCGGAGGTTGTTCGTCTTCGACTAAGTTTTAAACCCCGAGCGGCCTTTTTACCGCTGAGCGTTACAAGGCAGTACCCCTATTGTCGACCCGTTTATGTTTGAGGCGTCGCTTACTTAGCTTTCCCTAGTTATAATCGTCTCTTTTGATGGCGTGTTTCTGGTTGGCTGTGGTCTGTGTATGATCTATTTTCTGTTCGACATGTATACCTACTTTAAGGTTCCCCAAACACGATTTGCACAGCGAATACTCCATTCTTTGCTGTTTATCATAATATAATTATCTGAAGAGGGCCAATTTTAGCGGACCCTTAAAATGCCGATATCTTTTACCTAAACCTTCATCTTGATACGGTGCACCACATATAGTATCGCTAACTGACATTGATAACATTGTAAAACTGTCAGAAATTGTATAATTATTTATCACATAGTTTGTGACAGCCTCGCATTATATAAATTATAGCCAGTGAGTTTAATAAATTAAATATTAAACAGACACTCGTAATACCTAATAAGTATATTTAACGAATATGCCGTAGTTATGCTTTTCAGTATCATACATTATTACAAATAAAATCGTAAGTGATTTTATGCAAAATTCATCATGTATAATCAGGTCAGTCATGTATAAGTGCTATAACTAAGCGGACAGTATCCATGTGGTTGCCATTCTGGAATTATGGCTACTATGGACATATGCATCATTCAGCTTTCAGTCCTTGTTAGCGTACATATTAAATTATGCACGAAGCTCGTGCATCTCAGTAAGGGTATTTCCGTGATATGTAAATTCTTCTATCTCGGGAGAAAGTGCTTATTTGGTTTAAGAACCTCGTTATTCGAACTCGTTATGTTATAAAACGTAGATGTGAAATGTAGCATTCAAGGACCACAGTCAACCACCAACAAAACAACTACAAAGATGAATAAAAGGCAAACTATGATATCACAAACATAAAAGGGTTGACTGACAATATGGCAACCGCATTGGAACGGTCAGTGGCAAAAAGGCCGTTGAGGGTTTAAACCAGGTTCCAAATGATCACGGACAGAGTCCATATCAAATATGTTCATCAATATTTAATTTATTTACTCTTATAACTGTACTAAAAACATTAAGATATGTAATCGCTACTTGACACGTTGGTCAAAGTATTAACAGATAAACATGTTTCATGTGATCATCGTGATAAACTAGTCAGCTAAAGTAAGCATATAGAACATTGTACCAGAACGTGGATAGTTTCCAGTATGTCTGAAGTTGAAGGTCATAATACACTAAATAGTTTTACTAATCGTTACATAGTAAAATGAACAGTAACCTCGTATGGCTACTTGGAAAAGTTATAATTCTATGAAAACAAATAATAATGGTATGCTATGGAACATGAGCCAGAAACGGGGTTTTAAAAGCATTTTCAGAAAGCACGCATACACTGGGTGATATGTTAATATGTGCACAGTAACTCGTAAATGCATACCGCCCTATATTCATAATTAACTTGTAACTTTAATACATAAAATTGTCTGAAGCGTAATTAGATGCATTCAACATATAACATCTCATTGACAGTGACTTATAAGCCCAGTGGGCCGGGTGCTCTTTCATTTTGTATAAGTACTTGTTTGTCATTTTATGCACATGTTACTATAATACACTTACTTGCTTGCTCATTGACTGACTGACTAACTGACTGACTGACTGACTGACTGACTGACTGACTGACTGACTGACTGACTCACTCACTGACTCACTGACTCACTCACTCACTCACTCACTCACTCACTGACACTCACTCACTCACTCACTCACTCACTCACTCACTCACTCACTCACTCACTTCTTCAAGTAACAGACGACGCTTTTAAACAACTGCGCCCTTTGACAAGTAATAGCACTCTTTAATGTATTACTTCATAATACACCAGTCTGAAGCAAGAATATCCAGAATATTTGGACTTCTGAAATATATAATATAAAATAATAAAGATAAACGGTTTAAAGGCACATACGACAATCTTGAAGGGTTTACCAAACATTGAAAGTATCGTTTGGGTTTATTTTCCAATATCATGTTGACTTTAAACCTTCTTGCATATACACAAACAAAACTTTTGAGTTTTATTTTGTTCGTCTTATTTTATCATAGGCTTAAATATATTATTTTGTGTGCAATATTGTCAACAGTTAATAATATGCAAAGCAGTGTGCTTTATACTATTCTTTTGATTAATATTAATGATGGAAAAAATGCAAGTCATGCAGAAAAGCTAACGGGACGCCGTAAATTTTTAAAAATAAATCAAGATTGCCATTTGTCCCTTTAATATGTATCATTAATCAAAAATGTGTAGATTATAAATTATGACATATCTTTCATTCAGATAAAGTAATATTTCTTCTATAGAGATACAATACAGTTTGATTTAAAATCATAACTATTAAGGATAATGATAGCAATACCAACATCTACAATTTAGATGCGCATATGAGAGTAAGGACATATAATAGAATAACCCCACATTTGGCATATTTTAATAAGATTTAAACTTTCGATTTTTAGCTGTACCTCTACTGGACAGGCGAGGTTATAAGATGACGAGTTGTAAACTTGATATATTAAGTAGCGATTTCCGATATTCACATAGTTTGAGATAAAGAGATAATATTTTATTTAAGGGGGAGGGCGGGTATGAGTGTCTGACCAAATAAGAGATTCCAGATTGCCTCGTGGTAGCGACCTGCCGAGTTAGCACACTATGCACGGGGATTTTCTTACCTCCGGGTTTTGCGGTTGTTACTGTTTTTATGCATATTTTACACAAAGGTAGAACAATATGTTTGTGATCGTTTGTATCACTAAAGACAGTTGATTACGGTTACTTATAACCGTTGTTATATAACAATATATATTTGTTTCCGTATTAAGTAATCCGTCTCTTAATTTAACAGTGTTTAAATGTTTGCATGCGTATATACACTTTTTCTATGTTATACTTATGTTATAAGAACATTATAATTGTGTCATGTGTGTAAATAGCTCAAGCACAGAAATCGCCCCTGACTTCACTCGGATAGACACTATTCTGAACTGCAAGAGCGCTTTCGGTCTAGTGACCTTCTTCAGTTGCAACATGAAATCCTTAACGATTTCTATTTAATATATATAAGTTTTCTAATTTACTAATGTAATGAGGTTTTACTTTATGACTGTACACTGTGATCGACCAAATAAGTATATATAGTTATCAATCTGTCCTAATTAGGTTAAAACACCGATTGAATACTTTATACATACGCGGTTCTTATTGAAAATTATATTTCAAAGTACAATAGTACCGTAAGACATGTCCTTGAAGTTACATATGATATCAATTAAATAAAGTTCAACGAAAAAAATATTCTTATTTAATCAATAAGCCACAATGATTCATTAAAGCTCATGTAATACAGCCTATTCTTTAATATGTGTGTGCGTGTAGTGCGGTGGGGGCGTGGGTGATTGGAGTGTGTGATTGGAGTGGGAGATACTCTCATTACAGTAGAATTATGATATTGAATATAGTCATAGGTTTAAAAAGGATACCGTTTTGTGAGGATTTAGCTTCATTACGATATTGACGAAATCGATGCTTTATAGAAAATTATTTGCAATGTATATGCTTTTTAAAAAATAGAAGGGTAAAATTGAATATATAGAGATTATTTAACTGCTGCGTTCGGTTATGATTAAATCCTTCACTCGATGTCATGCGTATTGTTTTTTTCACTTACTCCACGAACGAGCGCAAGGGAGTAAGTGAAAAAAACAATACGCCTGACATCGAGTGAAGGATTTAATCATAATCAAACGCAGCAGTTGAATAATTATTACATTTCTTAACATATAATTATTTCAATTTAAAATGTATTTTTTGTAAGTTTTAGTTAAGATTTTACTTGTAGTTCAAACCAAAATAACGGTCAATATAATTCGAGTATGAATACAGAGGCGTGGCTTATTTAATATGATTTCCTTTTAAGGCAATCGTTGTACTACGATTTCCTTTTAAGGCATATCGTAAAAATTATCCATACGCGAAGATAGTAAATCGCCTGACATTAGACATTATTAACTTCAAACTTCTCGCTTTAAATACAACAACAAATATATGTAACATATACATTTGTGTACAATGTTGTTTTTTTTCCATATCTCTCACTTAAAAAATCTGCATTTATTTAATAAATGCCCAAAGTGTTTATTGTGTACGTAGGATAGTGCCAAATTAGTGGCATGACGTCCATCGCTTCAAATTCAGTCAGAAAATCAAGGGAACATTCCTTCATCGTGTTTTCAGACATGAAATTTAAAACAAATTTAAGACGCGAACAGTGTGTTGGTTTAGCTTAAGATTACCCAATGATTGAATGAAAATACATGGATCTAAATAAATTATTGGATCAGTCGACAATTTGCTAATTTACCGTCACTAAGTGGCAAGTAAAAATGGCGACATAACTGCATGGTTTCGTTCAGTTGTGACTTGTGTAGAAGCTGTGTGTGTCATAATTCGGATATCCTATGGATCATAATTAATCATAGGTTTCAGCGTTTTAGCATAGCAGTAAACAAGATATTTATTCACAGGAAATGATGATTTATTAGCAGCCATTTCGATCCTACCAAAGGCAGTGAAAGAAGAAATTGAGTGGGTGGAGAAGTGGCCTTGGACTTGGAGAAATAATGTAAAACAAACACAAGCAAGAATGCAAAAAAAAAAAGAAAAAAAAAAAAAAAAAAGAAAAAAAGAAAAAAAGAAAAAAGAAAAAAAGAAAAAAAAAGAATGCAGTTAGAGAAGAACTACGGTTGAACCATTGTAAATGGATTTAATAACCGTGTTAATGTCAATTAAAAATGACAAAAAATGTTTGTATGATGTGAATGTTTAAAAAAACAATAACAAGTTGTTCTTTCCTTTGCATGCACCAAGTACTCGTCACCGTCAAGATCACAAGCTACTTCGATGTCCACCCACTTCAACTGCTTCTGCTCGTTTCCTTCACGCATACCGAGAACTAATGAAAAGTTCAGATGAAGCATGTTTATGACTGACGTTGGCGTGTATAAGCCTAGAATACCTTCTTTAAATAAAATGTCTATGTCCTCATCTGTAAGTTCATGCGATTCATTAGGCTTATTGCCAAATCCTTTTGCTTTCAAATCTTTCAGTTTGGCAATCAATGAAGCATTGCTGTGAGGAAACTGTGGATTATTCAAAACCGGTATGTGTGCCATGTTTCTTTAGATGTCTGTCTAAACTTGACATAAATCCTCGTAAACTTGACGGCTCATATTCGCTATGGTCCCTTGCTTTCCTGGCTCCCAGTAGAAAGTTTCCAAATAACCTATCTAGTTCTTCTGCTATCAAAGTCTCAATCGGCCTTTCTTGTTTTTGGCATTTTAGAAACTCCCTAAACTGGTTCATGTCACTTTGAGTTTTTTCTTTGTAGCTGCATTATCTTGTTCATTTATGAATTGTTGCGCTTGTTCAGGCTCGTTCATTACGAATCTAGAAGTAGGACCTGCGCCATCACCTGAAATGATGAAAATAATGTTGTTGCATTTCTATTGGTGAATTTAGATTTTAAAGATAAATGTCTCGGAGAAAGAATATTGAGTAATCGCTTAAATTATTATACACTGATTTCAAATGTAATAAATATATTATTTAACTGCTGTGATAGATTATTGGGTAATCCTTCACTCGATGGAAGTCGTGTTTTGTATTTCACTCGCTCGCATACGCTCGTTCATTAAAAGAACAACTCTACCATATCGTGAAGGATTTCCCTATAATCCATCCCGTTAGTCAGACTGTTACAGTTTTTATTCATTTTTATCGGTGAAAGATTGGGATTTCTCAGTGAAAGAATATTCATAATCGCTAAATATTAATAACTAACTCCGAACACAAAAATAACTAACTAACTGTGACGTTGAGTTATGACGTCAAAATATTGTTGCTGATGTCAACGGCATCCACCGAAAAGGTTTTATAAAGCGTATAATTCCGGTTAAAATAATGCATTAACTGATTTAAAATGTAATATTGGTAATAAATAGATTATTTAACTGCTGTGTGCGATTATAGGAAAATCCTTCACTCGATGGTAGACGTGTTTTGTTTTTTCACTTTGTCTACCATCTCGTGAATGATTTCCCTATAATCGATCCCAGCAGTTAAATAATCTCTATTTATCAAACCTTCGGCTTGGTGTCGTTTTTAAAGAAATTTGAGGGCAAAGGGCTGTAACGTGTTTTTTTTAGAAAATTTCCTACTATTTTACAACGCTAAAGATTATTTAACTGCTGGGATCGATTATAGGGAAATCCTTCAGGAGATGATAGGGTGTGATTCTTTTCACGAACGAGCGTATGAGAGTGAGTGAAACACATACACGCCTACCATCGAGTGAAAGATTCTAGGGCCTTCATTATTAATCGAATCTTTACGAAACTTTGCCAGTGTCTTTATATCAATGAAAGCTCGGACAACTTCGAAAACCAACCGGATCGAATAAATTTTACCGGAGTTATGGCCCTTGTTTTGCTGAAAAATGCCAATTTCCCAATAATCGATTTTCCAACAGTTAAATAATATATTTATTACATTTGAAATCAGTTTATGTATAATTAAAATGGAATTATTCGAATTATTGAACGTTATCGGCAGATGACGTCAACAACACTTTATTGACGTCATGGTCCAACGCCACAGTTATAAATATTTAGGTATTAATATTTAGTGATTATGAATATTATTTCACTGAGAAATCCCAATTTTTCACCAATAGAAATGTAATAAAGTGAAATCCTTCACGAGATGGTAGACGTGTTGTTTTTTCACGAAAGAGCGGGATATGTTATTTACTGCTTGGTTCGATTATAGGGAAATCCTTCACATCTCGTGAAGGATTTCACTATAATCCATCCCGTTAGTCTGACTTTTACAAATAATCAATTTATTAGATTGATATGAAATAGTTATTAGATTCTCATCAAAATTATAGTAAAATGTGGGCTGGGGATGACATTTTTTTCAGTTCAAAATTATAGAGAAATGTAGGTTTGTGGTTAAAAGGTTGTTTTATTTTTATCAGTTTTTATCCAAAATTGCGGTCATTTGAAATAAACTGAGGGAACAACCTTCATTGAAGGCTGCTGAACAAATTCTTTCATCGCATGAAGAATATCTTAAGCTTACTTATAATGGAAGACTGTAGACACTGGTAATGAATAAGTGAAGACAGTACATGTATTTACTGGTAATTTTATTACATAGTCAACTGTGCAAAAAACACCCAGACCTTTCCCGGACTCCTCTCCCCCCCCCCCCCCCCCCTCCCCACCCCACCCACTCAACCCAACCCCCAAACACCTTCAAAGTGTCTGATCTCTTCTTTAAAACAACATTATTATTTACCAGGTGACTGAAATCAAGATACTGCATATAAGAAGCAAGATGTTTCGGGCAGGAGAACCTCAGAACTTCTGACATGCAGGATTGTTAACCATTGAACTGACTAAAACCTTTTTTTTTATAAATCAATCAATTGATGAAATATATATTATATACTTATACCATTTGGGTTTGTGGTCATTTTAGTGACATTTGTTGTTGGAAGTTCCTGGTACTCTGGAATCTTAAGCAGTTCGTGTATCGCTTCCCAGTCGAAAGTACTCAATAAATCAGACATGATAGCGAAAGACGCTGTTTTTGTTTACATATAAAAGTAGTCCCGTCAGATGTCAAAACTCGCGCTTGCGCAGACGTAAAAAAAAGAAGTGCGCGAGTTAGTTATTTTCAGTGTTCCGAGTTAGTTATTAATATTTGCGATATATGAATAATCTTTCACTGAGAAATCACGATCTTTCATCCATAGAAATGTAATAAAATTGAATGTAGGGGAACTTGATGTCACTATTTGTTAATTGGCATTTTCTGCATTTTTATTATACCATTTTTTCTCAATAGGAAAAACAAACATAATATAATTCTATATTTGTTTGGTATGAATTATCTTTTTAGCTCGATAATTATATAAGGAAATATTTCAGGGTTTTCTAAGTTCTGTAGTTTAAGCTACCTCTGATAGTGGATTTCAATAAACGGCCATGTATTGCATATTTCATTGTATCTTTAAACATTCGAATACAATGTTAACATGGACTAAATACAATTTTATATTATCTATGTTTGTATGTGATATTTCTGTGATAAAACATTGTAGTATATTTAATTAAATCAAGGGCATAACTCTGGTGGTACTGGTTCGATTTATCTCGTTTTCGAACTTGTCCCAGCTCATTCTGGTTAAGTTTAATAACAATCAGATGTAAAATAAAGGCATTGTCGTCTTAAGGATGTTTGCTGGGCATGTTTTGACATCTTCAAGTCTACTGTGCTTTTCACCAGGTCCAGAGAACGATTTTCAATCTATGATATACATCAATAGAAAGATGGGTTTTTGACGCTTTTAACGAAGTCAACTTTTTTTCAATCGGTCCCTTTGGAGCCTCACGATCTGTCAAATTCTATTTTGCCCCTTCCTTTCCTATGCAAAATGTAAACAAACATGGCTGCCGTTTGACCCGGAAAAACAATATGTACGCATGACCGTAAGTCGATATGTATGGGAAGCCATAACCGTCAAAATGTGGATATTTACAAACCATTCAATGGCAGGCCATTTAATTCAACATGAAGTCATTTGATGACGTACATATTGATTCAATGCGACGTGTAAACTCGGTTCATTCGTTACAAAGTGAATTGATACGGTTCAAAGTGAAATGATACGATGTACAATTTCAAACCATACGACGCAAAGTCATTTGATGACGTACATATTCATTCGATGCGACGTGTAAACTCGGTTCATTCGTTACAAAGTAAATTGATACAGTTCGAAGTGCTATGATACGGTGTAAAATTTCAAACCATACGACGCAAAGTCATTTGATGACGTACATATTGATTCGAGGCGACGTGTAAACTCGGTTCATTCGTTACAAAGTGAATTGATACGGTTCGAAGTGAAATGATACGGTATAAACTCGATTCATTCGTTACAAAGTGAATTGATACGGTTCGAAGTGAAATGATACGGTGTAAAATTTCAAACCATACGACGCAAAGTCATTTGATGACGAACATATTGATTCGATGTGACGTGTAAACTCTGTTCATTCGTTACAAAGTGAACTGATGCGGTTCGAAGTGAAATGATTGGGCGAAAACACAGTCGGTGCGATGCAAACACAATCCGTTCGACAGAAACTGATTTCATTACGTGCAAAGTGAAACGGTGCGACATCTGGCGGCGATATTTGCCACATCACTTGCAGGGTTATTTCCCCTACATAACATATATATTATGATAAATCAAAGTACTAAAAGTACTCGGAATGCAAGGTTTGATAGGAAAGACTGTATGAATATTTGCACGATCAAATTTCCATAAATTTTACATAGTTTTAGCCAACTTGGCGATCTTTGGCGACCTACCAAAATCTTAGAGGGTCAATCCATCCCAATATATATTGTGAACAGTTGTCATGAAACTGTTTCAAATCTAGACTAGAATATTATTTTATGAAATTGCTGATGACAGATTTGTGATTTGTGTTCATGGCCAAACTGTCACTCAAAATGACCTCCATGTCTAAAATTATGTCATTTACAGAGTGGCGTAAGAGGGCCTGTATTACTCTACTGGCTCGAATAGTCTAAGGCCGGAAAACAGTTTTTGTCTCGCCTATTCGAAGAAAAAAAGAGACATAGGTGTTGCTTTTCCGGCGGCGGTTTAGGTCATTTTCTCACAAACTGTTTGCACTAGACCTTTCAAACTTTACTTATAGTTGTATCTTGAGTGGTACATCACAACATGACAAAGCAAATGTGAAATTGACCTTGACCCTCCAAGCAAATGGCAGATAACTTAATTTTTACCTTCAACTTTTGCGTTTAGGTCACTTTTTCACAAACTGTATGCACTAAGACCTTTCAAACTTTGCTTATAGTTGTATCTTGAGTGGTACATTGCAACGTGACAAAGCAAATGTGGATGTGACCTTCACCATCCAAGCAAAGGGCAGATAACTTTAATTGTTACATTTACATCACTCTCTCATGAACTATAATTATGCACTAGATGTTTTAAACCTAATTTATAGCTTAATCTTTGGAAGAAAACATATTCTATTTTGACATAGTTGTGTCTTGGGTAGTGCATCTGTTTGGATGCATGGATTTTCATCTATGACCTTGACCTACTTTCTGGAGCTGATGATTTTAGCTCTACTGGCCAGGGGCCTTCATTTTTCAACCGATCTTTACAAAACTTTAACATATTGTTAATATCAACGAAAGCTCGCACAAGTTCGAAAACAAGCCAGATCGGACTAGTAACAGCGGAGTTATGGCCCTTCATTTAGTTAAAAAATGCTATATTTTGCCTCGTTAATACGACGGGGCTTTCATTTTTCATCTGATCTTTACCAAAATTTACCAGATGTTTTGCCTTTTTTATTAGTAGTATTTTTTTATTATTATTTGTACTTTTTTTTTGTTTAAATTTGTTTTAAATATATATATAATTTTTTATTTTTTTATTTATTTTTTGATTATTTTTATTTTTTATTTATTTTTTTGTATTTGATATATTAATTGATTTACTGTTTTAAATGTTTTTTTTTTGTTTTTTTATTTCATTGTTTTTTTCGGTTCGTTGATTTTTGATGGAGTTACGGCCCCTTGACATTTTTACTTTTAAATTTCTTGTCGGCTCTACTCCTCCTAAAGCCTTGTTGGATTTCGATTTCGACGAAACTTGGCAGGAAGCATCGGTAAGATGTCTAGTTGTGCATATCACGCTTTTTCCCAGTTTGCTGATTTATGACAGAGTTATGGCACTTTCACATTTAAATTTCTTGTCGGCGCTATTCCTCCTAAACTTTCTACAAAATTTGGCAGGAAGCCTCAGTATGATGTCTAGTTGTGCAAATCACGGTATATCAATGAAATCTCGGACATGTTCGAAAACCAGCTAGATCTTGTTAGTAACGACAGGTTATGGCCCTTGATTTGTTGAAAAATGCTATATTGTATTTCCTTTGTTAAATCTGTAGTTACTTCATTTTTTATCTGATCTTTACCATATTTGTTTAGAATGTAAATATAACCCCGTCCCCCACCACCCCGCCCCATTTTTATAAAATTTCATTCATAGAAGTGGAACAAATTAAAAAATACCCATGCCAGACTAGACACAGCAGACTTATTGCCCATGATTACCAGGTGAGCGATCTAAGGCCATCCTATCCCTGCTGTTTTTGCAATGTTTGAAAACAAATACTGATGGGAATTTTATGTCGACAACCCTTCATGTAAGAGACGTTTTTAGCCAGTAGAGCATCCACAGGCCCTCTTGTGCCTCTTGTTTTTAATAGAATGGCATTTTACTTTTAAACAAATGCACTTAAATGTCATCTCAGCAAACGGCAAACTCCATTGTTTTTAGTTACTAAAATGTTTACAACCTCATTTAAGCATCATTGACCGTTTTATTTTTAAGTCCAGCCCCCGTTAGGCGAGACATGTGAATCCACGGATATCTTTTTATTTAAAAAATCAAAGGCTATAACTCTGATGTGTCTAGTCTGATGCAACTGGTTTTGAACTGTCCAAGTTCAGTGGCGTAACCTAGAAAACGTCTTCTGCTGCAGGGACAAATAACTTAACAAGAGGCACTACCCGTTGATTCAACTTCTCTATGTCTGTCCCACACATTAAAAAGAAACTTTACTGTAGTATTTACTAAAAAAATAAAATACAAATTTATTGGTGGAAAGAAGAATTGAAATTGACTATAAGTAAATACACGGGTAAAAGTGGCCATAATTTTGATAAATAAACAACAACAACAAGAAACAGAACAGAACCTAGCTGGACGAAGTAGGTTAAAATGCTGCAGCCATGTGCAGTTTCAAACGGTGTCCGGTTGGGGCCAGATACAATGTCGCATTGTCGTGGGCAACAATGCGACACCCGACAACGCGACATTGCGATATGACAATGCGACATTGCGATACGACAACTTGACATTGCGATACGACAACTCGATATGAGATACAACAATGCTACATTGCAATACGACATCGCGACATAATTGTATTGCAATGTAGCATTGTCGTATCTCATTGTCGAGTTGTCGTATCGCAATGTCGAGTTGTCGTATCGCAATGTCGCATTGTCATATCGCAATGGCCTTAGACTATTCAAGCCAGTAGAGTGATACAGGCCCTCTTGTACATCTTGTTGCCGGAAGACTACTTAATACACGCCACTCTGTACTGTAAATGACATAATTTTAGACATGGAGGTCATCTTGAGTGACAGTTTGGCCATGAACACAAATCACAAATCTGTCTATCCATCAGCAATTTCATAAAATAATATTCTAGTCTAGATTTGAAACAGTTTAATGACAATTGATCACAATATATTTGGAATGGATTGACCCTCTAAGATGTTGGTAGGTCGCCAAAGATCGCCAAGTTGGCTAAAACTATGTACAATTTATGGAAATTTGCATTATCAGTACTTTTAGTACTTTGATTTATCATAATATATATGTTATGTAGGGGAAATAACCCTGCAAGTGATGTGGCAAATATCGCCGCCAGATGTCGCACCGTTTCACTTTGCACGTAATGAAATCAGTTTCTGTCGAACGGATTGCGTTTGCATCGCACCGACTGTGTTTTCGCCCGATCATTTCACTTCGAACCGTATCAGTTCACATTGTAACGAATGAACAGAGTTTACACGTCGCATCGAATCAATATGTACGTCATCAAATGACTTTGCGTCGTATGGTTTGAAATTGTACATCGTATCATTTCACTTCGAACCGTATCAGTTCACTTTGTAACGAATGAACCGAGTTTACACGTCGCATCGAATCAATATGTACGTCATCAAATGACTTTGCGTCGTATGGTTCGAAATTGTACACCATATCATTTCACTTCGAACCGTATCAATTCACTTTGTAACGAATGAACCGAGTTTACACGTCGCATCGAATCAATATGTACGTCATCAAATGACTTCATGTTGAATTAAATGGCCTGTCATTGAATGGTTTGTAAATATCCACATTTTGACTGTTATGGCTTCCCATAGATATGGGCAGTACTATTTACGATGAACGGTAGACAACTTACGTTATACAGTTTTGAACTAGAGCGTATTTTTCATGATCACAATGTTTTTTCAACAATTAGATCTAAAAGAATAATATTGCTTTTTGGGCTTAGTACATAAACTTAATTATCACAAATGAAACAAATCTTTTCATACCATATACAATCCAAAGTTACAAACATATAAATCCTAAGTTTGTATTGCGATAGGCTACATCACTTTTTCTTTTAACTCTGTTTTGCCCTACTAAATAAGTTGTTGTGAACTCAATACCTTCGTGATGTAATGCGTGTCAGCTGTGGTGACGTAACATATCACATATGACGTCATCTGTTCCTAGAAATTATGAAGCATAGAGGGGCGTTAACAATGCAATGTATTGATTTAGGTTATGCAGTCCAAAAAATACGACTAATTGAAAGTGCAAGTGAATGGGGCCTAATGGTATAGACCCGACCCACCCGCCCTGACAGTTGAGAAATGCATTTTTCATGTTACAAATGCTTAGTACTCGTTACGTTTAATGTTGCCAACATTAAATGTAACAAGTAGATCTACAGTACTAAGCATTTGCAAACATAAAAAGTATTAGTTCTGTAGCAAAGTCAATCTCTGCCAATCCAACTTGGTATAATACTTTTATTGACAAATGCAAGGATTGTACGTATTTAATTTACAGCCGAACAAAAACGAATGAAGTATATTATTACTTCTTCAATAATCCGAGCCTTCTCTGACCTTACCAGCCCTTTTTACGATTTTGATATTTCATCTGGCTGTGTACCTAAAAAGCCACAAAAATAAGCTTTCATGGTCAGTAAAGGCTCACATCATTCCACCAAAAATCTGTTTTACTTAAATCGACCTCCATGTTTTTAGCTGGAAGGATTTCCATCACATATTTTCATCGTGCGACAACCATGCCCACTCACACACACAAAGTAAAATTCAAAAAGAAAATGAAGGGAAACGGAATATTAACAAATAACAAAAAAGAAAGAAAGAAAAAAGAGTAAAACATGTGAGTGAATTGCATGTTCAATTACACACCAGTCACTTATCCTGCACCTCCACCCCTCCCCGTCACCCTAATCAAGAATGTGGTCAGTGATTGAAATGCGAACTCAGATAAGAATATATAAAAACATCAAAATTACCAAGATGGATGCCTTCTACTTAATGACTATGGCCCCACAACTACCATGTATATGAATTATGACAGAATACTTGTTTATTTACAGTCAGCGGCGTAGCGTGGCATACGCAGATACTCACATGAGTAACATAAAACATTGGTCGAAAAAATGAAAGTCTAAAAATTTGAAAAACGCAATAAAAAATGAAATGTAAGTGGATACAGGCCCCCGTGAGTAACATTGAAATTGGTCACGCTACGCCCATGACAGTCGATATTGTGTGTGTGTTTGTGTGTTTGTATGTGTGTGGGGATTTTTGTTTTTGAATCGAGTGTTTAAGGCCGTTACATCGTTAAGCCATTTACTTCTTTTTTTGTGTGTTTACCTTCATTTAATCGGCGAATTTCGGTAATTGTTGAAGAATTTGCTAGTTGGTATGGCATATTTAGGTAAGCCACGGTTTCAAAAACGAAGCATTAGGCCGCCCTTACAAAATTGTTGGTTGGCTGTGCTCCGACCGAAAACCCAAAATGTTTTAGGTGAGTAGGTAGGTAGGTGAATATTTGTTTTTTCCAAAAAACATAAGAATTCTTAAAATAGCAACAAAAAAAATCAAAAAAATAAATAAATGGTAAGAAAATTGCAATAAAATGTTTTGGGTAACTTAGGGCTATTTTTAGTGAGTAGGTATATCTGACCTGATCGCTAAAAGACATTTACACACAACTAATAGCAAAATGAAAAATCCGAAAACAAGAGTCTATTTTTCTCTCCGCTATCCATCTATACTATCGTAATGGAAGTGCAAATCCCTGCATTACAAAGCCATCACATCACGATTATACAGAAAAAAGTCCATCGCAACCCAAACTATTATTTACAGGCTTAAAACTATTCAAATTGCCAAAATATATCTGTTTTAATCCATTATGTAACTACAAAATGCATTGGTGAACTGTTCCGTAAGTCGTTCCATCCGCCATCTTGGAAATAGTGTAAACAAAATTTACATGGGGATCCAGGGGGTAAAATAAACTTTTGTGGATTGTGGGACGATTTGTCAACCGATTTAGATGGCATGGAAATCGACGAAAGCGTCAGTAACCCACATTTCTATTGATTTTAATATGAAATTTCCCGTAACGAAAAAAAAAATCGATTAAAAATCGTTCTCTGGACCTGGTGAAAAGCACAGTAAGAATATTATTTTCTTAAATCATTGTTTTTTTTGATAACAGAATTATTTATTTTTTTGATTTCTAGTGTATGATGTGACATAATTTAGGATTTAAGACCGTCACATATCAAATTTTAAGCAAAATAATTGTTTTCATATTTTTTCCGTCATTTGTGATCATTTTTTGTTGTCAACAAAATAGGGGATTTGGGTAGCTTTGAGTAGAATTTATCATTTTGCTATAGAAACAATAACAATTTTGTTTTTCATTAGTGGAATACATATATACAATTAGATACTGAGCTAATTTTGTATTCGACATCTATCAGTGTCTATGTAAAAATTATGTGCACAGTATATTATAGTGAAAATTTCATTATGACTGCAAAATGTGTTTTATATAAAGAATTTTTAATAAAAAATCATTAGAAGCCAGATGACATATATATTTGTTTATTTTTTTTGAAAGAAATGTCATAGAACCTTGTCATATACAAGTTTTAAAAAATATAAATTAACAAAAAAATAATTAGCACTGCGTCCTTTCCCAGAAAACATTAAAGAAAAAAAATATAAAAGTTTTAATAATAATCAAGGGCAATGACTGGTGTTACTGGTTTGATTTATATGGTTTTCAAACTCCTCCTAGCTTTCATTGATACCAACATTCTGGCCAAGGTTGGAAAGTATCGGATGATAAATGAAGGCCCTATCGTCTTAATGAGGCTAAATATAATATTTTAAAGAAAATCCAAGGATCATTTTTTCTGGTATTACCGGTTTGATTTACCTGCTTTGCAAACTTGTCCAAGCTTTCATTGATATCAACAATCTGAACAAGGATGGAAAAGATCGGATAATAAACAAGGCCCTATCGTCTTAATAATGCAAAATATAACATATATAAGAACAATCAAGGATCATAACTCTAGTGTTACTGGTTTGATTTACCTAGTTTTCAAACTTGACATAGCTTTTATTGATATCAGCAATCTAGTTAAGGTTGGAACAGATCGGATTCAAAATGAAGGCCATATCGTTTTATTGAGATGCGAAGCTCGCTTTGACTGTTAAATCACACTTTGACCTGACAGGAGGCTAATCTTAAACATTGCCGAAAGTTAATCAAAATGGCGGCTTGCATGATTTGGAAAAACTATTCAATTGGACGCATTATAAAAATTAGTTGTGTTAGTGAGTTTACTATATTTATTCGTGTACATAAGTGTTTTATACTGTCTTTACATGTACCTTTATCTAATTTAAATCAGTTTCTCAACATTAATCATGTATTTTTAGTGTATTGCTTGTTTGAGCGTTGTTATTTTCGTTATATAATGTTTAATAACAAATGACACAAAATGTCACGGGTAGAGCGTACTGGTCGTATATAGCTCTTGTAAGTTATCGGTTACACCCAAAATCTATTGTTCGGTTGAAACAATTTCACAATATTCATGATCTATTCATGTAACACGTAAAAGCGTGCACATTTTAAGTGGCCGCCAGAGAGGCCGTGTCATAAGGTTAGTTTTGTGCTAATGCATGTAAACGTATAGGTATATTTTCCTTAAACGGCAAAATTGTATAAGGGGCCTCTCGTGTAGATTCAATACTGTAGATTTAGCCACATTTGTCACGGACTGAACGGGGGAAATAATGATTTGGGCGTAATGTTTGCTATAAAACCCATTGTCTTCTAGCTCTCGCCGGGATCATCGATAGTACTTTGTTGGAACAGAGATTGGACGGCAAATTTCATAGGAAACATGTGGTTAGTAGTTTTATTAAACTTTTATCGTACATTTGTATTCAGTGGGCGGCGCCATCTTGTTTGGCGGTTACGACATCCGGTTAGCATTGATGTTTCTCAAACATAACTTCAGACTAGCATATGATTTTGAAGTTACTTTATTAGATGTAATTATTGTAATTGATCATTAATTGTAAAACAATATTAATTTGATAACAGTGGATAATAGGTGCATTAGTTAACGTTGTCGTATAACTCAGTGATTGTAATACACGGGTGTTAACATTAGTTAACAATGAGATGAGTTACAAGAATAAGTTGTAGAATATGTATACATTGCTACTCATCATTAGTACAGCTTACATATATTTATTGAATAATGATTTGTTTGGGTAATGATAATTATGCAAAATTGTTATGTTTGTCAACCGACATCTAAAACGTATGTATAATTACAGCCTAAGCCATCCAGGATATAAGCCATCCAGGGTTGGAGTAAGCCATCTAGGTTTGGATATCCAGGAGTGGAGCTAAGCTTCCACGAATAACGTTTACAAGCGGTGGAGACGGTCCCCGTACCTGCGCAGCCAGGTTTTACTAACGACAACCCCCGGGACACAAGGTGGGCCCGTTACCAATCCTCACTGGAGGAATATTACTCACAATCTCAGTGGAGGTTAACTATCATTGCATCGCGTCATCAACCCTTACAGAAGGAATTTGATGACAATCATCCATTGAATTCGCGCATCATCATCTTCATGAGCTCTCGCGCATCACAGTTATCGCGCTAGATCAACATTGTTATAGCTTTAACAACACTTTAGTGTCTTAGACATTCAGTATTTATAACAATACTAAGAACGTCTTAAACGTTCATGAGAACATTCTTTTCATAGTTCATTTGTGTATTCGCTTGTTTTTTTAGATAATTGTATATATATTAAACATATTTTAAAAGTTGCATTAAACTTATGTAAATGCATTCACCGTCATTGATTCTTTCCTGAGTTAGCCCAACCACTAAGGTCATCCTGTGACAACTGGTTTTCAGAGTAGTGGGATTTTGGGCGACTACGGAGGGAAAGAATCAATAAGTGATCTTTATGATGATATACTAAAGCTCTACTTATTATTTTAGAATTGTGTACCACCCTCTGATCCATCAAGGCGACTGTCGACGATCACGGCTACAGCTTGGAAGACAAGTCAAGACACGACAAGGGTAGGGTGAGTCCAAACTGTTGTTTTGTCCGTTCTTTCCTTGGCGCGAGGTCGCAGTGGTCTACACGAGTGGGTCTGAGGCACTTTTGCTCAATAATTTGTGTGTTTGTTTTTACCTCCCTTGATATACACATAGTATCCAATTAGGTTGGCGAACAAGACGTTCTACTCATGTTGTGACACTCGAGTATACTTATATTAATGGGAGAAGTAAATATACATGTACATGTTATACGCATTTCTATGATTGATTAAGGTTTATGTCCAATATCAAATTAAGATATTTTATGTAGTGTATATCTTTTGTGGAAGCTAGATACTATCTCTACATAACCGTTAGTAGTTAGCGCTAGTACAAATGTGTATGTAACTTGTCCTATGACGATGCCCAGGTATTTACTGAGGACACAGTGACTTACCATTAGTAGTTAGGTGAGTAGAATTATTAGTGACGTGTGTATTGTAATTATTGTAGTTAGTAGTCCACAATGTCCATAGACATGACGTCCATAAAGGATCTTACGGAAATGGGTAAGGAGTTAGGGTATGCTGGAGAGGAGCTTAGAACCTTTGTTAAAGACGAACAGGCTAGGGAAAGGGAATTAAGACTTAAGGAAAGAGAATTAGCAAAGCAGGAAAGAGATGAAGAAATTAGAATAGCTAAAGAGAAGCTAGAAACTGAGAAAGATAAGCTAGAAGTAGAAAGTAGATTAGCTAAAGAGAAGCTAGAATTAGAAAGTAGATTAGCTAAAGAGAAGATAGATGCTGATAAAGAGAAGCTAGAATTCGAAAGTAGATTAGCTACAGAGAGGTTAGAATTAGAAGCTAGGTTAGCTAAAGAGAAGCGAGATGATGAAAGTAGATTAGTAAGGGAAAAGAAAGAGGCGGATAAAGAGCAGATAGAATTAGCACGGCAGTTAGAACATGAGAGGTTCGAAACAGATGGTAGACTAGCGAAGGCTAAGACAACGATGGAGAGGGAGAAATCCGAGTTTGAGCATAAGTTATCTTTAGAGTTGGAAGCAGCTAAGACACATAGTAAGGAAAGTAAAACTGAAGGGAAAGATAGTTATTCTGGGAAGTTAAAAGGTTCGAAGTTACCATACTTTGATGCTGACAAAGATAACATGGACAGTTACTTGTTACGGTTCGAGCGTTATGCTGAGTTACAGGAATGGACCAAAGATAAGTGGGCAGTTCATTTAAGTGCGTTATTGAGAGGCAAGGCCTTAGATGTATTTTCTAGATTACCTAGTGTAGATGCTCTTGACTATGACAAGTTAAAGGATGCTCTTTTAAAGAGATTTGAGTTAACTGAAGAAGGTTTTATAAAGCGGTTTAGAGCTTGTCTGCCTGAGAAAGGCGAGTCATTTATTCAGTTTATTAGTAGGTCTAGAAATTACTTAGATAGGTGGTTAGAGTTAGGGACGGTAGCGCAGTCTTATCAGGGCCTCATAGATTTCTTGTTGCGGGACCAGCTATTCAATGTTTGTAGTAGAGATCTGTTCTTATTTCTTAAAGAAAGGAAACTTACTAGTGTAGATGAAATGGCAACTCAAGCAGATCAGTTTGCCGAGGCTAGAGGTGGAGCTCATAATGTAGTGTCGAAAGACAGAACTTTTAGAGATAGGCAAGGGGACGATCATAAACAGAAAGGCCAGAGTGGAAACTATAGAGGTGGAGGTAGTTCGATGGGTTCTAGAGGAGGTAGCAATAGTGGTAACATAGGTAGAAGTTTTATTCGTTGTCGTCACTGTAATGGGAATCATGCTTCACATGAGTGTAGGAAAGCGGTGAAAGTGTCCGCTGTCGTAGACAATTTTAGTGAAAATAGTAGAGTGGACAACAATGTAGGGAGTCAGAACCAAGGTTTTAACAACCCATGGAATTTCGGTAGAGGTAGAGGTGGTCAAAACCGAGGTAGAGGTAGAGGCAGAGGTAGTAATAGTCCGGTTATTAAAACCGAGAGTAGTAGCTGTTGTGTTAAATCGGATGGTGTAATGGCGAAGATCGGAACATGTCTCTTTCCGTATGCAAATCTTCAAACGGCAGATGGTAGAGTGAATGGCACGGACGTAATTGTAATGAGGGATACAGGTTGTACAGGTGTGGTAGTTAGGCGTAGTTTAGTTACGGATGACCAGTTGGTAGGTAAACAGTCACCGTGTATGTTGTTAAATAAGTCGGTAGAGCACGTGCCAATAGCGAGAATAGATGTAGATACACCTTTCTTTAAAGGGACTACAGAGGCACTATGTATGGATGACCCGATGTATGATTTAACGATAGGGAACATAGATGGTTCAGCACTTCCGGTAATGTCCGATCATGAATGCATTTGTACTTTAAAGTGGCACATGGCACTCCAAGTAATACAACGATCATGCCGATATATTAATGACGTTTCGTTTTTACTTTAAACCTGCTTGCAAATAAATAAATAAAAAGACATACAATAAAGAATGAAGATCTCGATTATTCAGCCATCTGTCTAATAGTATAATACGTATGTTATCAGTAGTCAATGTATTCTGCTTTGTGTCGTTAAACTATTTACTGATAAATTAATAATAATGACAATATTGAAGTTACCTATATAGAGAATATATAGACGCTACTTTATTGCAGTTAGTCCTTTAAACCCTGGCAATACAAATAACAAATGTAAAAATTATATTTGTCAAAATGGCCCACATTATCAATATAAATTACATAGATGATGTTATTAATATCAATATAAATTACATAGATTGTCATTATCAATGTAAATTACATAGATCAACTTAAATTACATAGATGATGATAATGCTATAGTATCAAACATAAACAGTGTTTAATGTTATGAAATCTATGCACTGCCTCTACTCCGAGACTCACTGATTTTTCTGATTTTTTTCTTTTTCTTTGGAACTTTTTATTAATAATCCATCCTGTGCAATAAATAGAGGATATTTGTTGTTTTGTCGTGAATAACAGATTTTATTTCATCGAGAAGTGAGAAAACTTTATATTTTACGAATGCGAAGCGTGAGTGAATTATAAAAGTTTTCTCACTTCGAGATGAAATAAAATCTGTTATTCACGACAAAATGACAAATTTTCTTTTTATCTCATGATTTTAGAGAAAATGTTTAGGGAAACTACCTTAGAACAACAAGGGAGGCAATTTCAATAACTAGTTAAGCCGCTTTACACATTTGTTTGCCATACTACATAAAATAGACCAAAGTTATTTTATTTATACCCAAAATGAACAATTCCTTATACATATTTAAAATGGAAGTAATTTCCTTTAAAAATCCATTTCAAATCATTGTTTGAATAGAATATACCATTCGAAGTGTTTTTCTCTGAAATGTTTACATTTGCGTAGGAATATATTGTGAGTCGTGTTACTGTGCATCTGGGTTTGGCAGTGAAAAAATAAAACTCGATATTTCACAGGTGTGAAATAACACTTTTATTTCATTGCTAAAATCCACTATTTCACTGCTTATCATAAATTAAATCTTTATATAAACCATTATCAAAGGATAGTGTTTCACGATAGATTTTAAATGAATAATGTACAAAACTTCCAAAACTATTATTTTTCTAAAACAACCCAAGAAGGTTTATTAAGAAAGACCAGATAAACTGTAAGCACAGACATATACAGTATTAGGTCTGTGATATAAGCAAGCGGATAAAAGTATGCTATTTCCTGATTAGTAAGACACGATTTGAATGTCCCACTCTTAATCTGTTAAAATATGAATTACTATTAATTCGTATGCAAACCCGAATGGGTTTCTTACTAAATCACGAGTACAGAACAGATTAAATTAAAACCAAGTGGAAATTAGCATGGGAAAGCAACCAATTTAAATTATTACGTATACAGTTTTATGTGGATCTTGACAATATAACCGATATAAACTATAGTGATACGATAGAAAAAAGAAGAATCTAATCAAACTTTGGAAAAGTAAATACTTTACACTGATTGTTAAACTAACAATAATTAAACAAATACTTTTACAACACTATTACATGTACCCATTCTTATCATTTGCCAAAATAATTCAATTATTAAACAATAAATGACATGTTTTATGATTGTTTATGGTAAAATTTAATTAAACAATATAATGAGGGTGGTCTGCAAATAATTAATATCCAAACATTCATATATGGACTTAATGTTATTTGGATTAGATTTCTTATTTTTAAAGGTTGACAATGCTAACATATAGTTACCAGTATTATAAACTTTTCTAATAAACCTGGGGGTAAAGTGTTTCAGAATTGTTAATAAAAAAAAAGACTAAGATATTTTGGTTGGATGTGTTGAACACGTACATCAATATTTAGCGGCGGCGTCAACATTCGACTTTTGTGCTTAGGTCACTTTCTCACAAACTGTAGGCTCTAGACTTTAACAACTTTGCTTGTAGCATGGTCGGCGACATTTCCTTTGATGAATGCAGAGTATTAAATCGTTCAATTTAGGGTAACTAAAGGGGCGTGGCTAAGCCGTACTACAACTACCGGATATTGGAATTTAGAATACGGTCACTATGACGTCACAGTGTTACTAAGTACACCATGCTACAAAAAAGATAGAGTCTGTCTCAGCTTGTTGGTTATTTAAACACCTCGATGGTTATTTAAACACCTCGATGGGCTACGCCCATCTCGGTGTTTAAATAAGCCAACTCGCTGAGACCAGACTCTATCTTTTACTTATAGTTGAATCTTGAGTGGTACATCGCAACGTAACAAAGCGAATAAACCGAATGCGGATGTGATCTTGAGGCTCCAAGCCAAGAACAAATAATTTAATAATGTTTACATTCAACCTTTTCATTTAGATCACTTTCTCACAAACTGTAGTTACTACTAGTATACGTTTCAAACGTTGCTTATAGTTGTATCTTGAATGGTACATCGCAAAGTGACAAAGCAAATGTAGATGCGATCTTGATCTTCTAAGCAAATGGCAGATAACTTAATATATTTCGCATTCAACTTTTTCGTTTATGTCACTTTTCCATGAACTGTAATAATGTATGCATTACACCATTCAAACATTGGTTACAGTTGTATCTTGGTTATTACATCGTAACGTAACATAGAAAATGAGGTTGTGACTTTCACCCTCCCAGCATAGGGCAGATAACTCAATATCGTTTTTGTCACTTTCTCATGAAGTTTATCCGCTAGACATTTCAAATTGTGTTATTATAGTTGTATCTTGGTTAGTACATCGTAACTTGACGTTGGCAATGTGGATGTAACCTTCACCCTCCAAGCGAAGGACAAATAACTTTACCCTTAGATTATTGTTTAATTATTGGAAGACTAAACATTTTATTTTGACATAGTTGTGTCTTGGGTAGTGAATTGTTTTGGACAAAGGGGTTTGATCTTGAACTACCTTTTTGGGTGAATATTTTGTATTTAAATTTATACAATGTTATTTTGTTTTTAAACGAGCATACTTAAATATCATATATCAGTAACATGTAAACTTCGCTGTTTTTAGTTATTAAACATTTTACAAACTTTCATTTAAACAACGTTTACCTCTTATTTCTAAGTCCCGTCCCATTTAGGCGAGACGCGTGAATCCGTGGATTTCTTGTATAATCCTAATATCTTAATAGGAGGTAATGTAATATTTTACAAATCTTGGTATTCCAAGAGTATTCATCAACTTCATGATTTAATATTTTAATATATGAAAGTGGACTTGCTTATTGTGTTGAGGAATTTAATAAGGTGCATAATGCAAAGGCACATTCTCTGCTATACAGTGGAGTTATTGCAGCTATTATATCTTATGTTAGAAAAAAATATCTCCACAAACCCAATGCAAAAATTACAAAACCCAATTCTTCCTTTTAATATCATTCCATGTCTCAAGAACACAAATGGATCAACGGACCTGTATAATATTATTAATCAAAAACCCAGCAAACCAACTTCAAAATCCAAATGGGAGGAAAATTATAAAATAAAAGAAGAAATACGGAATGATATAGTGAATATACATATCCCTCTTTTAATTCTCAGCAGATACAACGTTACAGTGTTTTCAAGTACGGTTAGACAATTTCTACACAAAATAAACTTCATTGATAGTTCATTGTGCGAGTATTGTCAAGAAGAGAAAACCTTAACCCATATGATTTGTTACTGTCCCGAAACGCAATCGAGTCTTAATAAGTTACAAACTTGGATGTAGAGCAATAAAGTTTGTTTACATTTTACAGAAGAATCATTTATATATTAACACCTGCCAACATATACATACTTCTATAACTATCTAATATGCTATACCTTATTAAAAATAAGTGAGTTGAGAATTTTGACCATGCGAGGAAAACATCTAAAACACAAAATTTGTTGTTCGTATCTGTTCCCCTAGAAAACAGTACTTTTCTTAATAGTGACTTTTGGATTATACGAATAGGGTCTTAACGAGGCAAAAGTTAACTACGGGCGGACGACGGACAACCCGCCATCCCAAAAGCTCTCCTGGCCTTCGGCCAGTAGAGCTAAAAATAAATACGTATCAATACAAGTAGATATAAAAAATCGAAAAGGAAAAGTAGCATTTAATCAAGGACGACAATCAACCACAAACACACACAGAAACTACTATTCGGAGTACATTTGTAGTACATATCTTAACACTAGCCTGATTTTCCTAATCTAGGCCGCAAAACTGTCCATTTAGTAAATATATATGATTTTAATTTGAAAAGTTATTTGCACTACAGTTAAATACCATAATATAGCTATATGCTTTACAATTTCCACATTTTAGTTTCGTCCTCAGTTTTATCAAAAGCTATTTCCACTACCAAGAGGTTATGGCACGTTTGTGCAGTACAGATACATCATAGACACTGACTCATGCGTGAACACTTGCCATTTGTCATAATCCTGTATGGATATTAAAATTAACAATTTTGGAAAACGTGGTCATTTTGTTTACCTATGCACCGCTTCAGGAGTCTCTATGTCCGTGTATTAGTATGGTAGGAATACGATGGCAATACCGCAGGCCACTTTGAAGACAATCCAAAGTAAGGGCGGTCTAAGATTGTCTAAGGCGGAGCTATAGAGTGATTAAAGGGAGGTTTTATATGTTTGCATTTCTTCACTACTGCAATATGCAAGTATGTATATTTGAATGTAAAACATTCTTATAAATATATAGATACTTACATGAACCATTATACAATTAAAATGTCGTAAAATTAATATTGAATAGAATAGAATATATAGAAGAAGGTATATTGTTAATGTTTTTAAGTTTTCTGAATATAGGTAGGCCTACATGTATAACGTTGATATGGACGCGTTTGTAGAGCAGACTGGTTTCATCTTTCTCGCATGTGGGGGCGAATATATCTGTCGCCTCAGGGAGAACATTTTTTTTATTCCCAGCATGAAACTCAACCGGAGATCGAACCTGGGGCTTCTTGGTCGTGAGACAATATGCTACCCCACGACCACTGTCTCTAAGACGAACACATACAAGTTATGCTTCTCCCTGATAACTCCCTCCAAATATATCCCCTCTTTGGTCCCCTCTTTGGCACACTTCTTGTTCTCGGTCATCCCTCTGGATCTCACACTTAATGATACAAGATGATCCAAGATAGAAGATACGATCATATTTATTTAAAGTCTTTTTTTTATAAACAAATATACCATTAGCTCTGTGAGCTATTTTCCGACAGAACATATGTAAACATAAAAACATATACTATAGCAGCTAAAACAGAAAGAGCATGGGGCTAAAAATTATATATATCAGTGTTATTTAAAACATCACATGTTATTTATAGCATACAATCGTAAAATGTATTTCCAAATGTTGAAATAATGATATGATGATAGGTAATTTAAAATATTTTCAATCCAATATGCACTGAAATAATTAGCAATGGGAAATCACCTAAATAGTACTGGAGGAGCATGTGTAGTCGGTGAAATTGATTTAAAAAATGTGATCGTTTATTCATAACTTTAACTTATTGTTTTTTGTGTGTGTGTTTGTTTGTTTGTTTTTTGTTAGTTTTGTGCTGTAGCTGGACAGCAAATATTCTAACGCTGAAATTATTGTTTATATCAATATAAACACTCGTTATTCCCAAGGTTATAGACTGGAACCATATTGATGCCATTTTAGTGCGTGCGGTATCATTGGAGGTTAGACAGCTTCAAATCAACGAGTGCTTAAACCGTAACACGTACCCACTGGTCTATATCCTATCAATTAATTTATTTCAGTTTAAATTCAAATTAAACAATATAAAATAAAATGAAACTATGCAAACCATTGTAGTCAAATTCTGTATGCACATGAAAATCTTCCATGTCTAAGAAATATGGATTGCCCCAGGGTTGTGTTCTGGGCCGTCTTCTTTTTCTGATGTTCACTATTGATTTAATTGTATCACGAAAGAAGACGACTCAACATTCTTCTAAATACGTGTTCTTGATCGACCGTTCTTGATCATGACAAGTTACTCCAAAGACAAAACAATAGAAAATAGGGCCCGGTTTCTAGGTATGTATAGGCCTGTATTACCGGAAACAAGTCAGCGTCAAGCTTCTAAATAAGATGGCTATGATTCGGACAATAGGCCTAGTCATGGGCAGGTTTCTACATCGGCTCATGGCCGGTTTTTACATCAGATATATGTATAGGCTTGTATGGGTTTCTATTAACGGACAATATCCAGGGTCATGTTGGTACATTAGATGCATGTATGGGGTTGTATTAAGGGACATTAATCTGGATTAAGTGTCCACAATACATGTATGTTTGGGCTTGTATTACGGGACAATATCCAGGGTCAGGTATGTACATAAGGTATATGTATGGGCTTTTATTAAAGGACAATATCCAGGGTCAGGTATGTACATTAGATACATGTACGGGGTTGTATTACGGGACAATATTCAGGGTCAGGTTTCTACATAAGTCATATATATGGGCCTTTATTGAAGGACAATATCCAGGGTCAGATATGTACGTTAGGTATTTGTATGGGCTTGTATTACGGGACAATAATCAGGGTAAGGTTTCTACATTAAATATATGTATGGGGTTGTATTTCGGGACAATATCCAGGGTCAGATTTGTACATAACGTATAAGTATGGGCTTGTAATATGGGACAATATCCAGGGTCAGGTTTGTACATAACGTATTTATATGGGCCTGTATTAAAGGACAATATTCAGGGTCAGTTGTTTACATTAGATATATGTATGGGCTTGTTTTAAGGGACAATATCCAGGGTCAGGTATGTACATTAGGTATATGTATGGGCTTTTATTAAAGGACAATATCCAGGGTCAGGTATGTGTATGGGCTTGTATTACGGGACAATAATCAGGGTGGTTTCTACATTAGATATATGTATGGGGTTGTATTTGGGACAATAGCCAGAGTCAGGTTTGTCCATAACGTAATTGTATGGGCTTGTATTATGGGACAATATCCAGGGTCAGGTTTGTACATCACGTATATATATGGGCCTGTATTTAAGGACAATATTAATGGTCAGTTGTTTACATTAGATATATGACTGTATGGGCTTGTCTTCAGGGACAATATCCAGGGTCAGGTATGTACATTAGGTATATGTATGGGCTTTTATTAAAGGACAATATCCAGGGTCAGGTATGTACATTAGGTAAATGTACGGGGTTGTATTACGGGACAATATCCAGGGTCAGGTTTCTAGATAAGTCATATATATGGGCCTGTATTAGAGGAAAATATCCAGGGTCAGATATGTACGTTAGATATTTGTATGGGGTTGTATTTCGCGACAATATCCAGGGTCAGGTTTGTACATAACGTATATGTATGGGCTTGTATTATGGGACAATATCCAGGGTCAGGTGTGTACATAAGGTATATATATGGGCCTGTATTAAAGGACAATATTAAGGGTCAGTTTATTACATTAGGTATATGTATGGGCTTGTATTAATGGACAATAGCCAGGGTCAGGTATGTACATTAGGTATATGTATGGGCTTTTACTAAAGGACAATATCCAGGGTCAGGTACATGTATGTAAATTAGGTAAATGTACGAGGTAGTATTACGGGACAATATCCAGGGTCAGGTTTCTACATACATGTAAGTCATATATATGGGCGTGTATTAAAGGACAATATCCAGGGTCAGATATGTACGTTAGGTATTTGTATGGGCTTGTATAACGGGACAATAATCAGGGTCAGGTTTCTACATTAGATATATGTATGGGGTTGTATTTCGGGACAATATCCAGGGTCAGGTTTGTACATAACGTATATGTATGGGCTTTTATTATGGGACAATATCCCGGGTCAGGTTTGTACATAACGTATATATAAGGGCCTGTATTAAAGGACAATATTCAGGGTCAGTTTTTTACATTAGGTATATGTATGGGCTTGTCTTCAGGGACAATATCCAGGGTCAGGTATGTACATTAGGTATATGTATGGGCTTTTATTAAAGGACAATATCCAGGGTCAGGTATGTACATTAGGTAAATGTACGGGGTTGTATTACGGGACAATATCCAGGGTCAGGTTTCTAGATAAGTCATATATATGGGCCTGTATTAGAGGACAATATCCAGGGTCAGATATGTACATTAGGTATTTGTATGGGCTTGTATTACGGGACAATAATTAGGGTGGTTTCTACATTAGATATTTGTATGGGGTTGTATTTCGCGACAATATCCAGGGTCAGGTTTGTACATAACGTATATGTATGGGCTTGTATTATGGGACAATATCCAGGGTCAGGTGTGTACATAAGGTATATATATGGGCCTGTATTAAAGGACAATATTCAGGGTCAGTTTTTTACATTAGGTATATGTATGGGCTTGTATTAATGGACAATGTCCAAGGTCATGTATGTACATTAGGTATATGTATGGGCTTTTACTAAAGGACAATATCCAGGGTCAGGTACATGTATGTAAATTAGGTAAATGTACGAGGTAGTATTACGGGACAATATCCAGGGTCAGGTTTCTACATACATGTAAGTCATATATATGGGCGTGTATTAAAGGACAATATCCAGGGTCAGATATGTACGTTAGGTATTAGTATGGGCTTGTATAACGGGACAATAATCAGGGTCAGGTTTCTACATTAGATATATGTATGGGGTTGTATTTCGGGACAATATCCAGGGTCAGGTTTGTACATAACGTATATGTATGGGCTTTTATTATGGGACAATATCCATGGTCAGGTTTGTACATAACGTATATATAAGGGCCTGTATTAAAGGACAATATTCAGGGTCAGTTTTTTACATTAGGTATATGTATGGGCTTGTAGTAAGGGACAATATCCAGGGTCAGGTATGTACATTAGGTATATGTATGGGCTTTTATTATAGGACAATATTCAGGGTCAGGTATGTACACTAGGTACATGTACGGGGATGTATTACGGGACAATATGCAGGGTCAGGTTTCTACATAAGTCATGTATATGGGCCTGTATTAAAGGACAATATCCGGGACCAGATATGTACGTTAGGTAATTGTATGGGCTTGTATTACGGACAATAATCAGGGTTAGGTTTGTACATTAAATATATGTATGGGGTTGTATTTCGCGACAATATCCATGGTCAGGTTTGTACATAACGTATATGTGTGGGCTTGTATTTTTGGACAATATCCAGCGTCAGATTTGTAAATAACGTATATATATATGGGCCTGTTTTAAAAGACAATATTCAGGGTCAGTTTTTTACATTAGGTATATGTATGGGCTTGTATTAAGGGACAATATCCAGGGTCAGGTATGTACATTAGGTACACGTACTGGGTTGTAATACGGGACAATATCCAGGGTCAGGTTTCTACATAAGTCATATGTATACGCCTGTATTAAAGGACAATATCCAGGGTCAGATATGTACGTTAAGTATTTGTATGAGCTTGTATTAAAGGGACAATAATCAGGGTCAGGTTTCTACATTAGATATATGTATGGGGTTGTATTTCGGGACAATATCCAGGGTCAGGTTTGTTCATAAGGTATATGTATGGACCTGTATTAACGGACACTATTCAGGGTCAGGTTTCTACATTAGATATATGTATGGGGTTGTATTTCGGGACAATATTCAGGGTCAGGTTTGTTCATAAGGTATATGTTTGGACCTGTATTAACGGACACTATTCCGGGTCAGGTTTATACATTAGGTATATGTATTGGCCTGTATTAAGGGACAATATCCAGAGTCAGGTATGTGCATTAGGTATTTGTGTGGGCTTGTATTACGGGACAATAGTCAGGGTCAGGTTTCTACTTTAGATATATGTATGGGGTTGTATTACGGGACAATATCATGCGTCAGGTTTGTACTATTTGGAAAATACATGGCACTAGTGTCCTCACTACTGCCTTCTTCACTATCCTCAATAACTGCAACATTAACTACATTTAACACACCTTGTTGCACATTGTCGGTTCTACTAATATACTCTTTCAGCATATTTGCATGAAAGGTCTTTAACTTTCCGTTTATCTCGATACGATAATCCACAGTGTCCACTATCCCTCTAACGTAAAACGGACCTTTCCATTGTAATAACAGCTTGTTATTGTCGGTCGGGAGTAACAGTAACACCTGGCCAGCTATCTTAAATGTCCTAGCTCTAGCTTTCTGGTCATAGTACCGTTTGTACTTGGTACTTGCCTTAACTAACTGACTTTGAACTATCTTACAAGTCTCCTCTAGTTTCTCCTTCAGATCTAAAACATACTGATATGTAGTCTTAACCTCATTACTATATACTTCACCTGTCCACATCTCTCAAAGAATCCTCAAGGGACCTCTAACTGATCTGCCGTACAATAACTCAAACGGAGAAAATCCTAAACTCTCTTGTTGTTTCTCTCTAAATGCTAAACAGCAAAGCATTGAGATACTTGTCCCAATCTTTGGGTCTCTCTGGACACATACGCCATAACATTTGCTTTAAGGTCCCGTTAAATCGTTCGACTAATCCGTTAAACATAGGGTGATACGGTGTTGTCGTGATTTGACGCAAAGACAATAACCTGCAAACTTCCGCCATGAGTTCTGACGTAAACTGTGACCAACGATCAGTCAGCATTTCCTCTGGTACACCTAGCCTACTGAAAATATCGACTAATGCCTCAGCTCCTCTCTCAGTTTCAATTGAGGGCAAAGCTACTGCCTCCGGATACCTAGTTGCATAGTCTACCATGCTTACAATGTACCTATTTTTCCTATCCGACACTGGAAAAATTGGTCCAACTATGTCTACGGCTACCCGCTTGAATGGTGTATCTATCAGTGGCATCTGACCTAAATGTACTTTGGTCACTCGACCTTTTGGTACTGTCCTTTGGCATATATCGCAGGACTTACAATACCTAGTTACATCTCCACTAACGCCGGGCCAATAAAATTCTGACGTTTTCTTTACGCCTAAATGACCTCCCATACTCGACTCATGCGCTACCTTAAGCACTGTCGTTCTATACTGGGTAGGTACCACTAATTGGTGAAACTGTCTACCACCACTATCTTCAAATTCGCTGTACAATAAACTATTCTTATGTACGAACGTAGAACTACCGGACCCTTTACACTTGTTCACTACACCATCCTTGGCCTTCACTTTACAATGACCTAATGACTCGTCTTGAGTTTGTGCTTCTATAAACTCCGCTTTGGATATGTCACCTACAGCTGCAGGAACCTTTAATATCTATAAGCCTGAGCTTGCTTCTGAACCTGAGCTCTAGTCTCTACTGCATTACTTATGCTACTCCTAAAATCGGACACCATCGGAAGTACTGACCCTTCTATGTTCCCTATGGTTAAATCATACATTGGGTCGTCCATACATAGTGCCTCTGTAGTCCCTTTAAAGAAAGGTGTATCTACATCTATTCTCGCTATTGACACTTATTTAACAACATACACGGCGACTGTTTATCTACCAACTGGTCATCCGTAACTAAACTATTCTTAACTACCAGACCTGTACAACCTGTATCCGTCATTACAATTACGTCCGTGCCATTCACTCTACCATCTGCCGTTGGAAGATTTGCATACGGAAAGAGACATGTTCCGATCTTCGCCAATTACGCCATCTGATTTAACACAACAGCTATTACTCTCGGTTTTGATAATCGGACTATTACTACCTCTGCCTCTACCTCTACCGCGGTTTTGACCACCTCTACCTCTACCGAAATTCCATGGAGTGTTAAAAGCTTGGTTCTGACTACCTACATTGTTGTCTACTTTACTATTTAAAAGTGTCTACGACAGCGGATACTTTCACCGCTTTCCTACACTCATGTGAAGCATGATTCCCATTACAGTGACGACAACGAATAAAACGTCTACTTATGTTGTTACCACTATTGCTACCTCCTGTAGCACCCATCGAACTACCTCCACTTCTATAGTTTCCACTCTGGACTTTCTGTTTATTACTATGATCGTTCCCTTGCCTAATAAAGTTTTGTCTTTCGACACTACATTATGAGCTCTACCTCTAGCCTTGGCAAACTGATCTGCTTGTGTTGCCATTTCTTCTACACTGGCTAATTTTTTTCTTTTAGAAATAACAACAGATCTCTACTACAAACATTGAATAGCTGGTCCCGCAACAAAACATCTATGAGGCCTTGATAAGTCTGCGCTACCTTCCCTAACTCTAACCATCTATCTATGTAATTACCAGCCATACTAATGAACTAAATAAATGACTCGCCTTTCTCAGGGAAACAAGCTCTAAACCGCTTTCTAAAACCTTCTTCAGTTAACTCAAATCTCTTTAGCAGAGCATCCTTTAACTTGTCATAGTAAAGAGAATCTACCCTAGGTAATCTAGAAAATACATCTAAGGCCCTGCCTCTCAAAAACGCACTTAAATGAACTGCCCACTTATCCTTGGTCCATTCCTGTAACTCAGCATAACGTTCAAACCGTAACAAGTAACTGTTCATGTTATCTTTGTCAGCATCAAAGTATTTTAACTTCGGACCTTTTAACTTCCCAGAATACCCATCTTTTCCTACAGTTTTACTGTCCTTACTATATGTCTTAGCTCACTCACGCAGCAGCTTCCAACTCTAAAGCTAACTTATGATCAAGCTCTGATTTCTCCATCTCCATCTTTATCTTAGCCTTAGCTAGACTACCAACTGTTTCGAACCTCTCATGTTCTAACTGCCTTGCTAATTATATATGCTCTTTATCCTGCTCTTGCTTCTCCCTTGCTAATCTACTTTCTAGTTCTAGCTTCTCTGTAGCTAATCTACTTTCTAATTCTAGCTTCTCTTTATCATCATCTAGCTTCTCTTTAGCTAATCTACCTTCTAATTCTAACATCTCTTTAGCTAACCTACTTTTGAATTCTAACCTATCTTTTCTTCATCTCTTTCCTGCTTTGCTAATTCTCTTTCCTTAAGTCTAGATTCCCTTTCCCTAGCCTGTTCGTCTTTAACAAGGTTCTAAGCTCCTCTCCAGCATACCCTAACTCCTTACCCATCTCCGTAAGTTCCTTTATGGACGTCATGGCTATAGACATTGTGGAATACTCACTACAATAACTACAATACACAAGTCACTAATAAGTCTACTCTACTAACTACTAATGGTAAGTCACTGTGTCCTCAGTAAATGCCAGGGATCATCATAAGACAAGTTGCATACACATTTGTACTAGCGCTAACTACTAACGGTTATGTATAGACAGTATCTAGCTTTTGCAAAACATATACACTACATAAAATATCTATATTTGATATTGGACATAAACCTTAAACGATCATAGAAATGTGTATAGCATGTACATGTATATTTACTCCTACCATCAATATAATTATACTCGAGTGTCATAAAAGAGTAGAACGTCTTGTTCGCCAACCTCATTGGATACTACTGGTATATCAAGCGAGTTAAATTAAACACCCAAATTATGGAGCAAAAAGTGCCTCAGACCCAGTCGTGTAGACCACTGCGACCTCGTACCAAGGAAAGAACGTACAAAACAACAGTTTGGACTTACCCTTCCCTTGTCATGTCTTGACTTATCTTCCAAGCTGTGGCCGTGATCGTCTCCAGTCGCCTTGATGGATCAGAGGGTGGTACACATTTCTAAAATGAAAAGCAAAGATTTAGTATATCATAATAAAGATCACTTCTTGATTCTTTCCCTCCATAGTTGCCCAAAATCCTACTTCTGACACCAGTTGTCACAAGGTGACCCTAGTAGTTGGGGCTAACTCAGGAAAGAATCAATGACGGTGAATGCATTTACATAAGCTTAATGCAACTTTTAAAATATGTTAAATATATATACAATCATCAAAAAAAAAAAAGAATACACAGATGAAATGTGAAAAGACTGTTCTCATGAACGTTTAAAACCTTCTTAGTATTGTCACAAATACTGAATGTGTATACTGACTATATACGATACTAAAATGTTGTTAAAGTTATAATAACAATGCTGATGTTCACACGAATTATGATCTAGTCCGATAACTGTTATGCGCGAGAGCTCATGAATATGATGATGCGCGAATCCAATGGGTGATTGTCATCAAATGCCTTCTATAAGGGTTGATTAACCTCCAATGAGGTTGTGGATGATGTTCCTCCAGTGAAGACCGATAACGGGCCCACCTCGTGTCCCGGGGGTTGTCGATTCTATAACCTGGCCATGTTGCACAGGTACGGGGGCCGTCTCCTCCGATCGTAACGTTATAAAGTGTCGAATCACCTAAAGGGCTTACACACCCTAAAGGCTTAGCTCCACTCCGGGAGGCTTATCTGCACCGGAGGGTTTATCTGCACCGGACGGGTTAGGCTGTAATAATACATACGTTTGAAATGTCGGTTCATATACACACCAATCTAATATAATTATCATTACACCAACAAATCATTATCTAATAAATATATACAAGCCACTCTCTAATTATGATGAGTAGCAATGGATGTATATTCTACAACGCCATGTATACGCGTCGAATATTTATACTTGTCTCTCATCTTCATCTCATTGTTAACTAATGCACCTAATATAAAATATTATCAATTCAATCGTGTATTACAATCACTGAGTTTTACGCCAACGTTAACTAATGCACCTATTATAACACGTTATCAAATTAATATTGTTTTTACAATTAATGATCAATTACAATAATTACATCTAACAAAGTAACTTCAAAATCATATGCTAGTCTCAAGTTAATGTTTGAGAAGCATCAAAGCTAACCGGACATCGCCCACTGAATACAAATGTACGATAAAAGTTCATGAAATAAATACTGACCACATATTGCCTGTGAATTGTGACGTCGGTTATAAAGTTCATTGTTCTGAAGTCCTGGCCGGGATTGATTGAAAGTTACTTTGTTTGAGCAGAGGTTGGAACTATTGTCACATAATACACGCCCATACATATACATAATGTACAAACCTGAACCTATATATTCTCCTTTAATACAAGCCCATATATATATATATACCTTATATACAAACCTGACTCTTAACTATTGTCACATAATACAAGCCCATACATATACATAATATACAAACCTGAACCTATATATTCTCCTTTAATACAGGCCCATCTATATATATATACTTTATGTGCAAACCTGACTCTAACTATTGTCACATAATACAAGCCCATACATATACATAATGTACAAACCTGGCCAAAGATATTCTCCTTTAATACAGGCCCATATATATACCTTATGTACCTTATGTAAACACCTGACTCTAACTATTGTCACATAATACAAGCCCATACATATACATAATGTACACATCTGACCCTGGATAATCTCCTTTAATACAAGCCCATGTATATACATTATGTACAAACCTGACCCTGGATATTGTCTCTTAATTAAAGCCCATACATATTACGACCTATAACATATATACAAACCTGACCCTGATTATTATCCCGTACATATATCTAATGTAGAACCCTGACTATGTTCCCGTAATACAAGCCCATACATGAATCAGTTTACAATACATTCCACATTTTATAATATTGTCATAATAAAACTGTTTTAAGGCTTCTTCACATAAATGGCATAACTTTGTTTCAATACAAATATAACAAAACAAATGCAACGCATTCTGCTTCTTTCACGCCCCGTCAAAGCATCAAGACGGTAAATCATATTCGACCAAACTACGCCGCTCAGTACTACCAGTACTTTGATTTTTCGTTTAAAATAAAGTTCTGTAAGTGTATCAACTCGCTGTACGCATGGCTCCGCCTTCAGTCAATATACCTCCGCCCGTACTTTGGATATTGTATTCAAAGTGGCCTGCGGTATTGTCATCGTAAGCCTACCGTATTAGTATACCCTGTGATCGTCAACAGTAAAACGAGTTTACGTATCTGCAATTTGATTGGATATTCGAGTTGGCAATTTTGGCTATAAAGTTACTGCATTCATGTTTACTGCACATTGTGTTGGAGATAGCAAAAAGCTGAATAACAAGGAGTAAGTGTATTTTTGTATTTAATTATTTTTTTTATTTAATGTTAGGATTTTGAGGGGAAAAGCTTTAAGTTAATACCTTATTATTTAGAAATGTCTCAAAACAACACAGTTACATATACTCGCCTACACTTTGTGTGAGAAAAGGAAGTCTGCAAGTTTCTAGATGAATGAAATCATTGGAGGGTGGATTACACGGAAGTAACCTGGAAGTGTTATTAGTCATTGGTTTGAGCCCAATCATCTGTGGGTGCGCCAAGCCGTCGCGGGGGGATATTTACTTAAAAACGTCACGCGCAAAAACGTAAACAAACTGCGATTTGAGCAGATTTGAGGATGGCGGTCAAAATGACAACAGTGATTTAAATTGTATTCGGCTGACAATGTACAAAGATGGCACACATAAACAAATACATGTATTCGTTTGTTACACAGTGGATTTTAAGTTTTTACGTGTTTTGTCTATTCTGTTTTATTAAAAACACAATTTCTAGGCATTTACAAATCGCCGACTGTTTCGAAATTTAAGTGAAGTTTGAGCTTTTAATCAAATTTATAATTACAATTTATTCTTATAGCGAGAAAAAATACGAAAACAATAACGTCAAGAAAAAATCTGCCTCTACAAGCCTGCAAAATATCATTAACATTTGAAAAAGCAATTTTTTTTACCCAAATTTTTTTTTTATGACCGTCCATACAATTTCACGTGGAAATAATGAGATTTTTTTCAATCGGGTGCTTTCAACAAAACACTTTTAAAATCACCTTTTTATTAATAAAATTCATAAAGAATTTATACAAGCCATTTCCTTATAAAATAACCATTATTTTTAAAATTCTACTTTTTAAAAAATGTGCCGTCTATGTTGTGTTATTGTAAATATTATCTCCGACAAAAAAGCAGTGAAATAGGAAAATGTCGGCTGTTTATCGATCGACTTCAGTTATTTTTTATTTTGTAATTCAATTTTTATTGAGATGTTAACAGCGAGAAAAAAGACAAGAACATGAACAATGAGTTTAATCCTTCCTCTAGCAGTATTTAAATTTTCAAGAAAACTTGAAAAAAGTACTTTTTGCTACCCAAAAAAACGTTTGGTCACCAGTTTAATACGCAAGCGTTTCGAACGATGTTTTGTGTAGTGGTGTTACACTGCATATGAGTAAACAGAGGTCAGCTCACTGCGTGATAATTTTTGAAATTAGCTTATTAACGGTTATGAACAAAATGTCAATCAGCAGCTAAATGTTTATAAATAATCGGTAACATGATAGATCTTTTACATTTTAATTTTATTAAAAACATTGCAACAATCACAATACCGTGTTTTCCCGAAGCCCACATTCCAACATCACAAGTTACAAGAAATGTGACGTCACATGGGTTTTTAATTCACATGGTGAAAAGATATACGCGGACAATTTGTGTCATCTCAATTATCAAGGATGCGTGTGCTTATATGTGTTTGTTTGTTTTTGGTCGGGAAGCCCTTAAAAAAACACCATAGGCTATTATTCCTCCGACCGCGCCCACCCCCGCCCCTCCCGCCTTCCCCACCCTAAAAAATGCGGTTATGGGTTTACATGTATATGACTTACAGTATGTAAGGTCATTTAGATTATAGACTCAAACAATATGAACTATGGGTTTATTAATTGAAACAAAAACCTCTGATGGAGATGAGATGGAGATAAATATTCCCATCAGACATGCCATCACCAGGGGTCGAGCCCAGCTCTTAGGTGCAACACCTTATCCACTGTATTACCGAGGCCTCGGACTCAAATCAATTACAGGTGCAACATCTAGCCTACCCCCTACCACGAAACTCTGCCCCGAATGCCTGAATGTCTAATCACTCAAAAGTGGGTCTTAGAATGATCCCAATGAAATAAAACATGTGGTAAAACAATCGTGCCTCAACCGAGACTCAGTCTCGGATCCAGTGACTGCACTCAAAATTGACAGAATACTCTGGTGTTAAGGTCGTCCTTGTTTAGATACCCTCCAAGAAAGCGGGCATGGCATATAGTGTTACCCTTGTCTGGTCGTTTGATTTCTCATTCAACTTTCAAATGGCATGGCAAAGCATAAAGTCAATGAAAATGAGCTTGACCGACTGACACACTATTGATTCTTGTGTATCTATGACTGACAGCGCTAAAGCGGGGCATCCGTGTCCGATGGACACATTTTCCAGGTATAGGTTGATGGTTGGTTGGATGGTGTTTTCATCAGTTTCAGCACATTTTTAGGCTTTATATGACAGTCGTTTTTTGTTGTTTTTTGTGTTTTTTGTTGTGTGTGTGTGTCCTGTGTAGAACCAGTACTGTATACCTCCTACCATCCGTAAGCATCCGCACCTTCTCACTTGTAAACATGTCAAGCTCCCAGTGGGATTACAATTATAGGAGAGTGTCCACTTATAGTAAAGGAGTCCGTTAGGTCACCAATCATACAGCGAACACATACCTGTCAAGGGTCACGCATTGGCCATTGAGTGTCAGACACGCATTTTTGTTTTAAATCACGCTCACACGCATACGTTCTATGTTCTCACGCGTTATGAATAGTCAGTGGCGTTGATGCCTACACATTGTCCCCAGAAATCAAACAAATAAAAATGCCGCAAACGCAATAAAAGCTGAGGGGGGTGTAGGGTGTGTGTAGCAACCCTATATGTAACAAACCGGCAAATGTAACAACAACGAACGCCATTTGTAACAAAATTTCGGCAAATGTAACAATTTTCCGCCAAATGTTACAAAATCAGTTTTCGCTAAACGTTACAAACAGGTGCCATATGTAACACAAGTTTAGGTTCCGCTAAAAAACGAAGAGCGTTATTCGGCCGAATATTTACTGTCAGCTAAAGTAGCCAATCTACAGCCTGTAATGGCAACAGAGTGATATAAATGGAATATATATGAACAATTTGGCAATGAGTTAGCGAAATGGAAGGTGAAATGGGATATAGCCTATGCAGCCCCACATAGGATACAGTAAACGTTACAACAAACTAATACGTACATGTACCCATGTATAAACAGCATATTTACAGTGCTTCTGACCATGCCTCCAACTTCAGCGTCTTGCGAAAGATCATTCAGTGCCATGAAACGCATAAAAACTATATGCCGTCGACAATGAGCAGTGACAGGCTCTCTTCTCTGGCGCTCCTTCACATTCACAAGGACATGTAGAGTGTGTTATACATTTTATGTGTTTGCCTCCACCAAATGTAGAAACATGGACTTTTTCTGAAGTATGTTATAGATCTACGCATTAGTATTAACTATTTCATTTGCCATGATTGCGCAAAACTTCAAAATATTTTGAGAAAATGTGTAGGCCTATTCATATTAATACAATTATTTTATTTTGTTCTGTTTTGAAGTTTTTTTGTGAAATCGCAGATTAAAAAAACTTGAAATCGCGGATTAAAAACATATTGTTTGCTGCTTAAAATACCGTCAAAATGCAGTAGTTGGCTTCCTTTTAAAACAAAATCCAGGGCGAGCATGCCCCGGACTCCCCTAGACCTTGTGCCTACACATTGATTGAAGCGTAGCTAGGCCCCTGATAGTTGCCCATTTTTTTTTGTTGCCGACTTCTTTTTATAAAATGTAGTTCACCCATTCAATTTCTCCAATCGGTATGCTCAGTTTCCTTTTTTCTTTGACGTTGAAATGTGTGTTTAAATGTGTCTAAACGTGTGTTAAAAATAAGACAAATAAATTCTATTAAATTGTACCACAGACCATCTCGGACTTCCTGCGCCAGGCCAACCTTGACCCCCAACCCAAGGAACAACCGCCCCTTGGAACCCCATCTCACTCTTGACATCCACTGGGTCTTGACAGCTTTGCGAACAGTCACCTGGTAGTAGCATACTAAATTCCGTTCGCCATTAGAAGACGCGTGGGCCTGTGAGTTGTACACAGGTCTTCCTTTCTTTTTAAATGACATGTTTTGTCTAGTTTGTGAAAAATACATCAAGCGGGGATCAGTTGGTTATTCCTACTTCTGTATTACCCCAAATATAGTTTTGCTGCGGTCGGTCTCTAAGCTACCTCCCTTTCGATTTCTGAATGGTGATGATTTCTCTTCATAGCCTCTATCCGACTTAGTGTTTTCCAAAAGTGTGTAGTCTTTATATAGATCAAACTCTTAATCGTGAAGAGTGATGATACTAGCATCTCCATGAATAATTGGTGCAAGTATTTGAAATACGGAGGCAATTGATTCGTTGAAAAAGTAGAGTAAACACTAATTTAAGATGGGAGTTTCAAAATAACAAGAGCATGACATTTTTTTAAGATAGAACGGGACACGTTATGTACTCCGTTTTGGGATAATACTCTTTTTGAGATTCATGGGAGACACATGTCATCAGAGTGCACACAGTTGCTCTCGGAGGTCACTGGTGCGCAAATTGTTACATATCTGTCATGTTTAATAAAACTGGCAATGTACTTAAACAGACTCCCTGGGCAAAGACGGTATGCTCCATTTAATTGTAATACCTCATTTTATCTGAAATGTGACTTCAGTAAAAGGGCCCGCTCACTTGATGACCTGTGTCCATTGTAGCCACATGCAACAGTAACACGGAGGTCAGAGGGTGCAATCCTTCAGGCATTATGGAGCAGAAACACTTTTTAAAGGGGCTGGAGGTGATCTGGAAAAAGTATAAGCGTCATTCCAAATACGAATTAAACCTAATGCTTTAATGTAAATTTACACTAGGCCCATGTTCGGTACGGTTTGAGTATTGTTGATCAAATGGTTTAATCTGGAAAACTAGACTACTTGACTAGATTTTGATTCATTAAAACTCATTAATACTAATTCATATGATGCTTTACGGCGCTTATAATTTCTTGTTTTGTGAAAATAGTACTTTATTTGAATTGGATGTGCAACTGATATCAATATAACCCCCTTTAAACTAATAGTTATGATTTAGCAAAATAAAAAGCCGAGTTGTCGAAATTTCCAGACCAAACATTTTCATCTTTAAATTACTCAAGTTTTATTACTAGAAGAATGTTCCATGGAACACTTGTTTTGCCTGCCATATGCTTACATGTATTTCAGCAAAGTAATCTAACTATAGCAACTTGAAGACAAGGGATGCAATCCTTTATATATTATGGAGCAGATTTTTATGAAAAAAGAGTCATGCCTCTGTAATGGATAATTGATAAGGAAAAACAGTATAACGTGTTATGACCATAGGCCAGTGTTTTGCCAAGTTACGAGCTAGGTTAGATTGCAGGTTAACGTTTTATGAAAAGTGGCATACCTATGCTAAAGTGAAAGTCAGAGTTATTGGACATGTGTATTATCATCTCCTGGGGAAAGATGAAGATGTGTGTGAAGTTTCACAAACATAGGTCAAATATTTTTCAAGTTATGACCAAGGGTAGGTTGCATGTTAATGTGTTCCTGACGACAAAGTGATCTCTAAGCGTCTGCCATGCTACGCAAACAGATACAAGAAGGGTTATAACTCTGCATTGAATAACTTATAAGGAAGATATGTATAAAGTTTCATGACCATTATTCTATATTTTGACAAGTTATGGACTAGGTTAGGTTGAGGTTAACGTTTTATGAAATGGGGCATAACTCTGCCAAATGAAATTCAGAGTTATTGGACATGTCAGTAGTACTGAATAAAATAACTTGACAATGAATAACTGGATAAATTTATTAATGAAGTGGCCTATATATACAGGACATGACATTATCACGTCATGTTGAATGGCAACATAAATCGACGCTGCAATTCCGATTGCAAACCAAGCTGAACGGATAACGCATATTCATTACACTAGTGAATTATGATAAATAGGTCGTGCAAGTTAGATGATGAAACATGCTTTTCAAAGTTAGGTTGTAGGTTAAACGGGGGACACATGACAATCTTGAAGTTTTTATCAAGTATTACTCTCGATTTATAATCCAGTATAATCATGCTTGCACACATTGAATACAATTTTGAGTTTTTATTTATTCTTCGTTATTCTACCATAGGTTTAAATATATTATTGGTACACTAGGCTAGCGCTAGGATTTCCTTTAGCCTCCTACTACACTATCATCAAGACAGAAATATGTAAAGACAATTTATTTAATACTATTCTTATAACTACAGTGATTTTTTCCCACCATTTTGGGAATGGTACCGGTACACATTTAATTAGAAAAATTCGCGTCATTTTGCCTTACATTGGGAATAGTTCACTATCATACAAAAGCAATTTGGAATGGTACCACGTACAGCTATAGAACCGTTTTATTACCGAGCACAAACTAGTTTGAAACGATAGCTAAACGAACACAAAACGCGGCACAACACAAACGCATTTAACTGGGTTTCTGCGGATTAACCAATGAACATTGAAGGAAAACGTTTCCAACGTTTTTTTCTGCTGTAAACGGGTTTGTCTCATTCCGAGTTTTTGCGTTTGTAAGTTTAGCCAATCAGGTTGCTGATATTTAGTTTGGCCATTCAGAACACGAAACGCCTAAACTGTAAACGGTGACTTAGCAAACGGTTAAAACGGGTTTCTGCGTTTTTCCGTTTGACCAATGAGAATGCAGATCATTTAACCACTAAAACATTCCGTTGCGCTAAATAATTATTTCGTAGCAGACGCATACTATTTTATATTAGTGGCGATATTCTGTTAAGCTATACATGGTGTTGTATAAATAATGAGTTACATAGCTATATGATACATGTATATTTATTTGCGTTAATGGGATTAACAGTTTAAGTGGACTTAATAAACAGGCGCCGCGCATGAAATGAATGACACGCTTACTGCGTGTGTGTGTACTAGGTGTTAATTGTGTAATCGTAATAACTGACACGCTGAACGGCGGAGTTGACTATACGCATTAAATATAACGTATAAGTAAACGTTATAGTTCATTTATGAACAAACGGATCACCAAGTACGTAGAGCGAAACAATATTCTCGCGGATGAACAGAATGGCTTTAGGGCAAATAGATCATGTGAGGACCACGTGTTTACTCTTAATAGTTTAATACGAAATAATGACTCCGTTTTCACAGCATTTATTGACCTGCGCAAATGTTTTGACTTTATCGACAGAGATATGATGCTTTACAAGTTATTATTAAATAATATAGATGGAAAAATGTACAACTCGATACGAAGTATTTACGCTCAATCTTCGTCGTGTATTCGCATTAATAATAAACTGACTGAGTGGTTCTCTTGCAATACCGGTGTGAAGCAGGGAGATAACTTGTCACCAACGTTGTTCTCCATCTTTGCGAATGACCTTGTCAAGGAAATTAATGACCTTGACCTTGGCATAGATATTGACAATAGTAAATTATCTCTGCTCCTATATGCGGACGACATATGTCTAGTAGCCGATTCTGAGAAAAAAAATACAAACTATGTTAGATACGCTCCACAATTGGTGTAAGAAATGGCGAGTACTTATAAACACAGACAAAAGTAAGTGTATGCACTTCAGGAAACATCGAGTTGCTCAATCAAACCATAGATTTAAGATTGGTGATAATATTCTGGAAACAGTTGATAGATACAAGTATCTGGGTGTTATCTTTCATGATAAAAATAATTTTTCATTTCATTGTGATGCTCTAGCCAAGGGTGCAGGTCGTGCATTAGGTAAAATCATATCAAAGATACACAACTATAAAGACTTTGGATATAAATCATATCAAAAACTATTTGAATCTTGTGTTGTACCAATCTTAGACTATTGTTCGTCTGTATGGGGGTACAAACATTACAAGACAATTGACAACGTGCAGAATCGAGCTATACGGTACTTCCTGGGCGTGCATAGATTTGCGCCGAAACTCGCGATTACTGCTGATACAGGATGGCTACCTAGTAATTATCGACGCTGGGTATCGATGATCCGTTACTGGAATAGACTGATATTGTTCGACGACAATAGGCTTACTAAACGCATCTTTAATATGGACTATAATAAATGTCGAAATAATTGGTGTAGTGATTTAAAAACAGTTATGTCTAATTTGAATCTGAATAATCATTTTGAAAACAAAACTGTTATACATATTGACACTGTTAAGGATAAGATAAATGAGTACTACTCAAGTATATGGAAGGCAGATATAACAAAGGTATCTAAATTAAGGCGTATACAACTTTTAAAGACAATTTTGAAACTGAACAATATGTATTGTTAAATTTAAACAAACGAGAACGTTCACTGTTAGCACAATTTAGATGTGGTATTTTACCGTTAAGAGTAGAAACAGGACGATACGTTGGCGAGCCTCCGGAGCAAAGACTTTGTTCATTTTGCAATCTAATACAGATTGAAGATGAAAGACATTTTTTACTTCAGTGTACATTTTACAATGATGTAAGAGCAGACGTTTTTAAAGATCAGTTTTCAAATAGACAGTTTAATATATTAAATGATGTGGATAAACTTATATATCTTGTCAGAAACGTTCCAAGAAAAGTAGCTAAATACATTGTTAAAGCTTATATGAGAAGAAGAAATGCATTATATAACTGATATCATTCCAATCAATATAATATTATGCAAAAGTTTAACATGTTTTATTTATTAATTGATAATGTTTAAAATGCCAACATAATTTCACGTGAAAATTATATTACTTGTATTGTATAGGTGACTTATAGGTCCATGGGCCGGGTGTTGTGTTTAAATTTCTATTATTGTATATTATGTTACATGTACACATGTCACTTTAATAAAATATGTACTTACTTACTTACTTACTTATAACGGGTTAAACAATTACACATGATTATATTGATCACGATTCGGTTCTTAGAATACATTTAATGCAAATCAAACATAATGTTTAAAGAGTCAAACATACTTTATATCTGGGATGTCATACAGAGCCCTGTTTATATATACGGCTTTTATTGTGCTTACACAACATGGGTATAGCGATACAAACTAATTATAACAAATTAACTTTAAACGTATGATAAATACAAATACACAAAACAATTTAACGAATCGACATATTAAGAAAATTTCATTTGGCGGATCCAACATGCAGCTGTTCAAAGTACACGCATATTTCAATGCGTCAAATACTATTTATTGTTTACTAATTGCATGTAATAAAGTATTATGTGAAAAAGTGTTATTACATCTATAACAGCAACGTTTTGGAGTTTCACATTCATAATCCTGTTTTTTTTAATAATTTACAAACTTCAAAAATGGGATTTTGATTTCAGATAACTATTTGATAAAACACAATAACAAAGAGGAAAAAGCATGCAAACATATAGCTACTAGTGGATATTAACATGTATCTAAGAGAAGCAACAGATATGTATGTATAAACGTATACGTATTTGTTTAAATTAAAACCAAAAAATAAAAATAAAAATAATAAGCGTAAGAAACAACAATATTATAACTTATCAATAACTTAAAATGTTACGATTAATTTCATGAAGGTCTGCGCTCCCGTTATTGAACGATACCGTGAGCAAATGAACGATAAACTAAGACCATACTTTGCTCTAGATATGATTTATATTCATAATCAAGGATCGTTGTCAGTCTTTCATGTTTTTATTCTGATGATTACTGATTTGACGCACCAAGTGTACATGTATAATGAAAAGTGTACTAATTAAATGCTATACAACAAACCAATTAGCCGAAATGCCAACTGACCACCCGTCGCCATATTTAGTATGTATTCGTTATTGACATAAAATGTATTATGGTAAACACTATAAACTAAATTTTACGGCTTTTTGTTATATTATGAACTAAATTATTTATCTCAATTAGAAACAAGCATGTGACATGTATGTTATTTTAATAAATATATCAACTTGATTAGTTCAAATACAACAATAAACATAATATATAATTATTGTTTTCGACCAGTCATGTAGACGCAAATTCAACGGGCTGTTTAAATAACGTGTAGTAACGGGTGAATAATTATCAAAATGGAATGAAAAATAAAGACGATTAGACCATGTGAAGCTTATTTTAAAACGAAACGGATAGGTAGCCTTCCCGACCCCCACATCCACAAACACACCCCACTTCCACTCCACGTCATCCAACACACACGTGCACACACACACATATACGCGCTGTCCGTCCATCTGTATCATTACATGCTGTTGTGTTTCATAAGTTTATTTTAATTGAATTTGTTTTCAAACGTTTATTTATATGTATAACGCATTCAATGAAATCGCATCGAAACAGAGTCAGGTAATTAAACTGTGCTTGCAACTAATAAAGCTAAGTTGAGAATGCTTAATTATACTCATTCTCCATAAGACAGCTACCTCGGTAGCTCAGTGTAAGGCATTGTGCTTGAAACTATAAATATATTGTAACAGTCATGCATGGGGGAGTTAATTTACGCTGATATTATATTTCTATAACTGGTAGAATCTAGCCATTGAATTATACATGTATGATGTGATCAGCAGATGAAGCGGGGGTTCATAAGTGGTTAAGTGACACCATCCTGTATACCAGGACATGGATGAGATTTGAACTTTATTTTAACAAAAGACGTAGGATGATTTTGTTTCCTCATTAAGTAGTGTCATTCAATTGACCAATCAAACGCTGACCAATGTATAATTTAGAAGATTTAGAATTGTTCTTATTAAACAGAATAGATGGTGGTTTATCCCTTAATGATATCACTTTAATACTGTTGCTTTTTGCTGATGATATGGCTGTACTGGGATCAAGCCCAGATGACCTTCAGCAAAGTCTTAATAGACTCTATGAATACTGTGAATCCTGGGGTCTTGAAGTTAATATTGAAAAGACAAAAATAGTTGTATTTCGTAAAAGGGGTAGAATTAAAGAATGTGAAAGGTGGTATTATAATGGAAGTTTATTAGATGTTGTCGATGATTTTAATTATTTAGGTGTGGTTCTTAATTATACTGGCTCCTTTTCGTTAAACCAACAATGTCTTTGTGGAAAAGCCTTAAAAGCAATGAATATACTCTTGGTTAATATACGAAAATATGAATTGAAACCAAAATTATCTCTTCAGCTTTTCGATGCTTTTGTGGTATCAATATTAAATTATGGAAGTGAAATATGGGGGATTACAAAATCAAAAGATATTGAGAGAATACAGTTAAAATTTTGTAAAATTATTTTAGGTGTTAAACTTACCACAAGCAATGCTGGTATTTACGGAGAGCTCTCTCGTTACCCCTTATACATTAATAGATATGTAAAAATGATCAAATATTGGTATAAACTATTGTCTACAGAGAACATTATACTAAAAGCAATATATAAGGATTTGTTATCTAACTGTAATAAGGGCGCGAAGAATTGGCTAACTAATATAAGGTTTATCCTAAACAGTAACGGTTTTAATAATGTCTGGGATAATCCCATGAGTGTTAGTTTTAAACTATTTCCTTTAATATTTAAACAAAGATTAATAGATAATTTCATGCAACAATGGAGATCTGATATAGAAGGCAGTAGAGTTTTAACGCTATATAAGGTGGTGAAAGAGAATTTTGATTTTGAAACATATCTAGAAACATTATGCTCCAAACAATTAAGAAGTTGTATAACAAGAATAAGATTATCCGCTCATTGTTTAAGAATAGAAACAGGGAGATACTCAAGAGGTAGAACAGAGAGAAACGAAAGAGTATGCGAAATTTGTAACACTAACGCTATTGAAGACGAGTACCATTTTATTTTGATCTGTACTACTTACTCTAACATTAGAAACAAATATATTCCTAAATATTACACGACTAGACCAAGCATGTTTAAATTTGTAGAATTGTTGCAGTCATTAAACAAAACGATTATTCTTAGTTTCAGTAAATTCATTTCCGATGCACTTGTATTAAGGCTATCTACATCCATTTTAACAGACTAGATATCTTATTTTAGAACATCCTCGTTTATCATTGACATACCATACTATATGTATGTTTTTGATTGTTTAAATATGTATGAAACAAAAAAAACTTAGTGATTATTTTGTTGTATTTGCAATGTTAATATCTGTCACGTGTGTGTATATTATAATTATCATATATTTGTTTTGATGAAAAACTGTAATAGTTTAAGTCAATAAAAGTATCTATCTATCTATAATCATTATATTAGTGATACTTAACTTAAGACTCGACATCCTGCAGAAACAGGATTCGTGTAGGGGGTTTTGATTTTCGATTTTGCCATTATCAAATCTCGCTCTCGTTTTTCGCGAGATTTCGAGTTCGGGGTGTCTCAATGAGTAAACAGTGTTTAATTGTTCTAGACACATTTTAGAACGTATCATGCAAACATATCGTGCGAGTGCATTTTCTAGTTGTGTTAGTAATATAAGCTGTCGGAATATTGACCTTTTCTTGGTAAAATGGCTTTTTTACTGCCATTATAATGATACCTTAAAACCGAAAGTAGGTAGATGTGCGTTATTCAAATATCCTTATCCTCGTGTTTAATAAATTATTTAAAGTAATTCACTTTATTTATTACACTTAAATACGTCCCTACATTTTGATCGTATTAACCAAGTTATATATATAACTTTCTTGTAAACAGGAACGATTCAAATTAATCTTGTCTACCAGCTATAAAATAAAAATAAAAGAATAATTAAGCATAGTAGTTTGAGAGTCTTTCAATTCTCCTTTAAATAACTTTCATACAAGTATATTCCACAAGGAATATGTTTCGCAAAAAGTAATTTACTGTTGATACGGCATATATAAAATAACACAACTCTGCAATACATTTTTTTATTCCTACTATAAGATTTTATAAATCATGGGACGTTCATAGATATATAGCCATGCTAAAAACAATTAATTGAACAGTCGCTTATGTTGGGTTTTATTTACAGGTTGTTTATTGCAATCAAAATATAAACGGTTTCTCCAATCGTAATAATGCGATACCCCGTGGCTAATTGGCTGTCCTAAGCCGGATGTTTGTTTAGATCAAAGAGGCCATAAATCACAAACACTGGCTACGCGTGGAGTGTTAACATCAGATGTATACTATAACTGTGTCATATTTTAATGTGTGACATACGGCGAGAGTAAAAATATTACTTGAGTTAACTGTTTTAATTTTCAATTTTATTTATAGAATGCATTTGTGAAACTAAACACATTACAAATGAATTACGTTCAGTAGATTTGTCTAAATAAAAAAACGTGAGTCAGCACGTACAGTACTGGATTCTCAAACTACTGGTAGACAATATTAATATGAACCGTTCCTGTTTACTACAAGAAGTTATATATATAATTATAAATAAATAAAACTTGTTAAACATGTTAAATGTGATTAAAATGCAGGTACTTTCTTATTCAAGTGTAAAAAGTAAAGCTAATTACTTTAAATAATTTACGAAACATGAGGAGTATGATATTTGAGTAATGCACATCTACTTTAACTTTCAAGGTATTATTATAATGGCAGTAAAAAAAAGCCATTTCCCACAGAAAAGGTCAATATTCTAACAGCTTATATTACTAACACAACCAGAAATAGCACTCGCACGATATTTGTTCATGATACGTTCTAAACTGTGTCTAAATCAAATATACACTGTATATTCACTAAACAGAGTTAATGTTCAGACCCCACGAACTCGAAATCTCGCAAAAAACGAGAGCGGGATTTGATAATGGCAAAATGTGAATATCTTTTATTATTCCGAATATATCAAGTTATCGGATCGCAAACCCTTCTTCTGGGACGGCTTTAAATAACATTCCATGTGTTGACAAACCATTAAACACCATTTAAATATTTCCGTATTTTATTACAGCGCCGCTTACTGATGTAAAATAGGTACACTTAAAACGTGTATGCCACTCGCTTATCCATACACTCTAATATCTACACGCGTTGTGGATTTTCACTTGGTTAAAGGGAATACATCAGGATTGGTAGTTCTTTTAAAATTGTTCAAATATATTATTTCGCAATTAAAATAAGGAAAAATTAACTAAATGAGCTATACACGACCAAAGTAAATTACACCTAACATATAGAAAAAAATACATACATGTGGTATTGACTAACTAAGGTTACGTGCCAAAGATAGCTATTTTAAGCTTGGCGGTAAAAAATCGCAACATCTTGCAAAACGAACGTCATGTGTCAGTATCGCCGCGGTGATCACGTGTGACGGTTATTTATAAGCTGGTGATTACTCCATGGCCTAATAAGCCTGTAGTATAGGAAACTTATTGAGCTTGCTTTACAGTAGCTTAGAGCCATTTCACAATTTCATAGCTTTGTATTTTATTAATACACGAGTTGCCTCCAAAACCTGATGTACTTCCTTTAAGTTGCGGAAGGACGATATAATTCGTGCATTTTAAAAATGCATGCCTGTAGTAGTAGTAGTGGTGGTGGTGGTGGTAGTAGTAGTAGTAGCAGCAGCAGCAGCAGCAGCAATAGCAGCAGTAGCAGCAGTAGTAGCAGCAGCCGCAGTAGCAGTTGTAGTATCATCCAAATTAACACAAAATTACGACATGATGTGAACAAACGTAACGCATGCGAATAATGAACGTTAACCTGAATTATTTAATTAAGTTTTTTTACAGTGCAAGCTTTATCTAATGTGCTCGCTGCCACCGAGCTTCATCGTGCAGCAATGGATGGTGGTTTGTCCTTATACCTGCATTATTAATTATTCGTATTTATTTGTCAAATCAATCATGAATGCTATCAATGTATATAGGACTGGTATCCTGAACTGTTATTTACGAGTGTCCGTGGAGAGTCCATTACTGACCATTACAGTCACAGTTGGGGTTCTCAGCGTCTCGTAAGTTGGCCAATCACATGTTGCTACATATAGTCACTTACTCCCTTTTATTTCAATCAGCCAATCGCAAGTGACGAACTAAATAATACATGGTACAATCCTAAATTTTAATTATGCATGCTGTATTGTATTATATAATTTTATCAGGCGACATAACATTTTCAACTATGATTTACGACGAATATTGATTTAATTTATAATTAAAGAGGCACTTTATAATACTAAAACAGGCTGAAATTTATTTTCAATATATGTTATTTGTATTAATACAATGTGCACTGGTCAAAATAATTTTATGATCAGACGAAAACTATCTGGTAAGTGATACTCTCAGAAACTATTTTATTGAATAGTTTAAAACTATAAGGAGTAAAACACATTATTAGTTTAGTTTACTTCCGTTCTTGTACTTTCTACGTATATAGTGAGCACATACAATGTTGTACAAATAATCACAGACATATTAATAATTAGCTATTAGGTCTGTGAAATAATTAGGAATAAAAAAATGTAAACCAGATATAACTATTTTACCACATTGCAATATGATAAGTTCATGAAGTTAAGTTAATACGTTTTAGATATTATAAGTAACTGTATGACTTTGTTTATATCTCTCAATAACGGCAATATCTGAAGATTTCGAAACATTATAGTTTAGGTTTGAAACACGGCAGCCTTGATCTTTTTTATTTAAATTCGCGGCGTCCCGTCAATTTCTTTCTCTATAAGTTCAATTAAATTCGTGCCTTTTGTGACTGTTTCTTGTCGTTCGTGTGTATTTTAAAGTAATGAATTTTAAGTTCATACTCTGTACTATAATGTATATATCGGCGTATTCATGCATTTAAACCGCTATTCACGCTTTATTTCCAACCAGTGTACTTTTTTTTGCAATCGTAACAGTGCATAATTGTATTCAAATTAAACCAGGAACATATGTTTCACAATATATGACATAATTGCTATGTACACCGTTGTTATAAAAAAATTTCTTACGAGCAATTTAATTAATGAATATTTGAATCAGCTTGATTCATATTAAAGGGATAAAGACAACCTGAATTTCTTTAAAGCTCGCGGCATCCCGTTAGTGTTTCTTCGTTAATTGCATATTTTGTTTTTGTATATTACTACATTTGACAATATTGCACAGTTTAACGAAAATATATTCAAAACTCTGAGATGATATAACTTTTTAATTTAAAAATATATTCAAGCAACGTTAGAGGGACACATCGCAATCTTGTTGTTTTTTTTTAACTCAGGCGTCCTGTGGATAACACATTTGTTCAATCATTTATATTAATTATAAGAATAGTAATAAGCAAATTGTATTGTATAGCACCAATAATATATTAAAACGTATAATAAAGGAAGACGAAAAAGAGAATACTTAAAATAGTATCTATTTAAATGCAACCAGGTTAAACGTAAATATGATTCTGGTTATATAAATCGAGACCCCATTTCAAACACTTCAAGATTGCCGTGGGTCCCTTTAAAACGAACTCCATACGAGGGTGCTTATTTTAATAAAATTATTCAAGATTGCTCTGCGTCCCTTTATAATCATTAGTGCATTCCATACGATGCAATATATATCTTATTTTTTAATTTCACACGGATCACAAACACGCTAAAACAACAGATGTGGTTATATAGCGACAATAATTCATTATGTTGTCCATTTTTCCGGTTTTGCCCTTATTTCCATTACGGCTCTCTCCCATTTATTAGGTAAACTGTGTATATTCCATTTATTTACAAACTAAATTTTACAGCACTAATTAATTTGGAAATATTAAGTTTTCATACTTCCAGTATGTATAATGTGAAAAATATCTAATTACTGATGTCTCTTGTACACACTACGCGAGATATGGTTTAAACAATTAATGATTGTCGACGTCGGGTGTTTTGTGCAATAAAGCCGTTGTTGCATATCCAAAACCCGGGTAATTAAAGGATGCATCTAGTCAGGGCACTATATGTCATTTTTGACCCAGATTTAGTTAAGCATATATTAACTCGATGGTGGCATGAATATAAATGATGGGAAAATACATGGGGTTTGCACGTAGGAATTAACATAACTATTAAGTATTAAGCATCAATTTGTGTTTCTAATTAATATAATTTTTTGTTTCATTTGCTGCATCAATCAATTACTGTTAAACCAACGAAGAGAATTATCTAATTGTACTGTCCTTTTTTCATTGGTCGAACGCAAAAAAAGGTAAAAACTAAAAAACGCGTTTGCAAATTATGCGCATGCGCACTACGCGCGTTTGGAAACGCCCGTTTCAGAGCGTTTGGAAACGGAAAAACTCTGAGCATGCGCACTTAAAGCGTTTGCAAACCCGTTTTCGGTCGTTTTCCGTTTTAAAACGACAAACGAACGACAAACTGGTTTGAAACGGTAGATTAACGGTTAAACTCGGTAATAAAACGATTCCATAGCTGATAAGGAAAAAGACTGATATTAATGATTGAACAATTGCAAGTTATGTAGAAAAACTAACTGGACGCCGGGAGTTTTAAAACAATCGAGATTGCCGTGTGTCCCTATAAAGTGTGCCGGTCGCCAGACAATGTTTTCTTTCTCTATTCCTTGGGAACATAACACATTCCACAATTAGAAATGTGTCATACAAATGGGGAAAATACAGTAAAACATTCATTTTAGAAGTATTTTTAATACTGTTTATGTACACCAAGGTCAACTAAATGCATTTAAACCTTTTAATACTCAATACGTGTCACACGTACGCTCTTTTTTTTTCAATCTTTCAATTGAGAATATATTTTTTTAAACATAGCTCATCATCGACTTGTATGCTTGGTTATGTATGGTTATGGTTATGTTCAATAGGAATATGTATTTCTTCAACTTCTCAATGGATGTTGTTTTTTATTGGCTTTGATTACGAAACAACCAACTATACTTTATTTCACATCACTCTCAATGGCAGGGATGAAAGTGGTATTTATGCAGGAGGAAAACCGATGATCCAGGGATTTTTTTGTGTGTGTAATAAGCATCATGTCATTCTTCATGTAGATGTAGTTCAAGATAATCCATTGAAATTATTTTTCATCACTTAGCTCCATTAGTTGTATACCGTAGCCATGCAATTTGTAAAAATGGCAGCAACTTATCTGAAAAATGAAAATGCACTAATAAGGTAAGGGCTACCATCAATTCATCGGACTCCTGTGGGTATGTCGGCGTTATACTTTATTTATTTTTTCAAAGTGGGGCGTCCGTGGCCGAGTGGTTAGAGTCTCTGACTTGCAATCACTTGCCCCTCACCGCTGTAGGTTCGATCCCTCAGGGGCCTAGGAATCTTTATGTGAGGAAGCTATCCAGCTGGCTTGCGGAACGTCGGTGGTTCTACCCAGGTGCCCGCCCGTGCACGAAAATTGCCCGGAGGGGCACCTGGGGTCTTCCTCCACCAGTGAAAGCTGGAAAGTCGCCATATGACCTTAGCTGTTGGTGCGACTATAAAATCCAATTCAATTCAATTCAAAGTTAAACCCAGGTTTCATTAAGGATAATTCAGATCTTTTTAATCCCCAACTAAACAATACCAGTGTTTTAAAGGGAAACACGGCAATCTTGAAGTGTTTTTCAAGCATTGAAATTATAGCCTCTGGATTTATTTATCCAGTATCATTTTGACATTAAACCTGCTTGCGTATAATTAAATGAAACTTTTGAGTTTTCACTTTTTCTTCTTATTCTACAATCCTACTGTATTTATTAGTGATATATTATCAAAAGTTAATAATATTAAAATACTTTTCTTTATAATATTGATGTAATTAACATTAATGATTGAACAAATGCAATTTATAGAAAAACTAACGGGACGCCGTGAGTCTAAAAAAAAAGAAGAGAAGATTGCCGTGTGTCCCTTTAAGGGAGTCGGTGGGGTTACAGTCAAAGTCAGTAAACAGATGTATTATTTGTTTGGCTCTATTGAACATACAATTAATTTACTGAAATGTTTTACCGTTTTTTGTGTTTTTTTTAATGTAAATTAACTTGTGTATGTTGAAGTTCTTTATAAAGGGGCACTGTCCTAAGTAAAGTATATACTAAGCATAAGCAAGTAGCTGTCTGGTTTGTATTCAGTGAAATGTGTTACATGGAAACGTGACAATAACAGTACAGTAAAACCTTTTTTTTTGTCTTGCATCACATAACATTCCTGTATAGCTCAATTGGGAACGTATTCGTCTTACCCGCAAGTGTAATTTTAATTTGTGCTTGGAGTTCAGTTCCACGAATTGGTCCTTTTTTCTACCGTTATTGAATTCCATCACTGAAACAAAACTTATTTCTATTCAGTACATATTAAATAATGGTAGTTGTGTAATGTTTGTCAACGCAAGCTACAAGTTACGGATAATGTTGCTTTAATGTTTCAATATAGTCGACTCGCTCAGTTCAACTTTTCAAGACGAGGTTTTTAACTAAATAGTTTATAGAATTGATTCACTTTGTTTTACTTTTTTTTCCGGCGTTTATGCGGTTTTAAATGCAGGTAGTGAATGGCAAATACAAAAAAGCGTGTTAATTGCCATTCAATACCAGCGTTTAAACTGTACAAATGGCGAATTTAACGCCAGTTGATAATGAATGACGCATTACACGAAAAGCGATACCGGAATTGCAAATTCCACAAAGGCCATAGTATTTGCAAAAAAAGCGAATCAGTTATTGTTTATTTTCCCTTTGCTAACGTTTCAACAATAACGTGCCTTGGGAGACTGACAATGATAAAGAAGTGCAAGAGATGTAACAGAGTCATGCATGGGGGACTTAACTTACGCATGATATATATTTGAACTTCAGTTATCTAAATACGTAGGATGCTGTTGTTTCCTCATTAAGTAGTGTCATTCAGCTGACCAAACAAACTTCGACCCCTGTATAATCATCATATTAGTGATACTAAACTGTGATTCGATATCCTGCAGAAAAAGGATTCGTGTAGGGGTGCTGTTAGTATATATTGGCCTGCATAATGCGGCAGAGATACAGCAGTTACGATAGGCAGATAGTGCAGATAAAGGTTAGGCTGTCGGTTAGGATCTTGGTTCGATAAAGACCGGTTCGGTGTTACGAACTTAACTGGTGTTTACGGCAACAAGATTGTTGTTAGAGTTAGGAAGTACTTGAATCTGACTCTGTTGCAGAAGTAACTGATTAACTTTATGTTTTGAACTGAACTTGCTTACATCAACAATTACTTGTTTAATAAAACTATACGATCATTTTGCTATTCAACGTAATAAACTATACGAACTTTGACACGTGTGCGTTGTGTTGTTACACGTGCTACTTATTTCAACAAACACGTGTCAAAGTTCGTATAGTGTATTACGCAAGCTGAATGACACTACTTAATGAGGAAACAACAGCATCCTACGTCTTTAGATAACTGAAGAAGGATACAAATATAAATCATGTCCTGCTATATCAGGATAGAGTCACTTAGCCACTTATGATCTCCCGGTTTCATGTGCTGAACACATCATACATGTATTATTCAATGCCTACATTTTACCAGTTATAGAAATATAGTTTTCAGCATTTTCCTTTTATTTCACGTTAGTAAAATACCCATAAACGAGAAATGATAATGTATAAATTAAGTCCCCCATGCATGACTCTGTTACAGAGAGCTAGACCACTACCGTGAGTGTACTTACAGTTAGTGTGTGTATATCCCCTTGAAAAAATAAAGTTTATTTGAAATGAACGCTATTTCTTTTAAAAGAAAATAAATAAATAAAGTAAATGTAAATATTCAATGCAATGTTGCTATTTAATGAGCCGTGGAGCCCAGAGATATGACTTGAAATACATGTATGTAAATAAAAAGAAAATCATTTTTCTTGAGCCAGGTCCTTTTTACCAGTTTTGGGGAAGGGGCCTTCTGGCCTAAATTGGGGAAAAATCCATGAATGCTGAATGAAATTGCCTGAGGTAATTATTCCTAAATATAGTATTGTCATCATGATGTGAAATGCTTTTTTCATCATATAAATAAGACCTGCATACAAACCTCTATGAAATCCATGTTTTTAGTTTTCCTCCAACCCGAGCAATCAACTTGTCCAACCATGAGTCACAGCGGATGTCAGATCAAAATATGTATTTGGTTCTGAAGTCATGCAGGCATCATGTCTCACTATGGAAATAAATGAAACAATTTATAAACACATCTAAATATAACTATCATCTAAAATTTGAATATTTCATTAAGGATTCAATTTTATTTATAATTTACAGTAAGCTTGTTAGAACATAGATTGGAAATAAAACATGTTGGCTATGACACTAACTTGTTCGTGGTTATGGTTGGCCTATAACATTTTTCAAGAAATGGCAGGCCATGTAAAATAAAAGGTTACGGTCGGTCTAATTTTTGTTTCAAGAAATGGCAGGTCATGTAAAATAAAGTAGGTTATGGTTGGCCTAATTTTTTTTCTTCAAGAAATGGCAGGCCCTGTAAATAAGTAAACACCTCGATTATTCTCACCCTGTGCCAGGCTGTGGTAACAGGGTGATGCAGAGTCAGAATAAAGCAAATTCAAAAGAAAGGTCAAGTTAGTATGGCGTGAGGGGTGGGCAGGGACAGATGTTTTGAAATGGTTGTTGTTGTTGTACTATCCATTGGTCACACGTCAAGTTATGAGGTTTGGCACTGCCCATTATAGGTATTCCCTGTCATAGCCGTACCACAGTGAATGTCACTGTGTGGAAAACTCTTGGTCGTGGCTGGGGTCGGGAGGTAATGAGAACGAATAGAGCCCGAATTGGATGAGAGATTTTGTGAGTGTCCGATTAAAAATATCACCCTCGCGCACACAAAAGAGAAGGTTGATCCTCGCAATCATGCGAATTGTCTGGGTTGATATATTCACTCAGTTTTAAGTTTATTTCAGGATGTCTTTACCCACTTCAACGTTTGAAAATGAAATTGTGTGAACAACCCATGCCATTGCATGGAAAACATGCATATACTTCGCATAAAAAATAATGAAACAACTTATGCAGAAAAACGAGTTACAATTTACAACTAAACTTACTTGTTATTTATCTGCAAGGTTCTACGACAGTCAAACTGTTTCATTCTTTACATAAACACACTGCAGTGTAACATCAGGTTCCACGATATGCCCTTAAACTCGCCTGTTTCAACTTTTACCAGCGTGTCAACACATTTTAAGTATGCATGACGTAATCTTACGCAGAACTTTTACAAAAGCGTTCACGCCAGTAACAGAGGTACACGTAAAATCGATAACGGCAGTCTGAATCGACAGTTGTACAAAAATAAAATGGCTGCGTTTTGAGATTTCTCAATGAAATAGTCCGGCACTGTTCACAAAAAAGAATCCCTGTAGCGGAGTATGATCAAAAATGCTGAATAATTAGTTCCTGGCGCACCCACAGCATTGTGACTTGAAGGTAAAATGCAAATCAACCAGTACTAGCGAGCACGAAGGTTTATAATATATCTCATGAACTACATAATAAACCAATCGGCTACTTTTCCTTTGTTGTTATTGTGTTTTCGTTATTTGTTTTTAAAGGTTCATCCTTTCAGTAGTTTAAGGCTCACTTGAAGTTGTTTACACGTTGCTACGAAATTATCATGTTGTATAACTGTGTCACGAGCTATTCTAGGAACACTGGATGACGTCACGTCTGGTAACATTTGACAAGTTATTCGAAAAGAGTATTTACCCAAATACTTATTGTTTATTATTTATTATTACTAACATGAAAGTAAAATAGGGCTACCGCCTTTAAACGGTAAGGGGCAAACAGACCACTGGGGGTTTAAACCAAGTTCAAGGGTGCACAAAACATCACTATCTCTCTTACCCTGGAACAGTGAAAATAAATAAATCCACGTCAGGCTATATCCTCTAACAAAACAGGCAGCATTAATAGGTTATATATAAGTAGAAGACAAGGAGGATCTTGTATATATGAATATAAACACAAACCTAGAGAGCTACAAAGCAAGTACTCATGTACTTTAGCAGACACAAGAGCGAAAAGAGAATAAACCGTGATTCTTAATTATAACGATACTGCAAACGTTTTATGTATCGTTTTCGTTTACTGAAATATATTGTTTCGTTTATACTGTGGATCTTGAATGACATATTTGATGTTATCATTTTCGGTTCCGTAAGTCGGAGAATATCGTTTGGACATGTTAAAGAACAATAGCAATATGGCTACGGTTTCCGGGTACCTTTGTGTCAATCCTCTCTCTCTCTCTCTCTCTCGGGTGAATTAAGGAAAACAAACAATCAGTGGATGAGCCTTAAAACCACAATTCCATCTTTTCAAGCGAATATACAACTTCTAAAGAATGCTTAAAATGCATGCAATGGTCGCGAGTGATACACATACTCATATGTTTTTTTTATTTTATTCAGCCTACATTAGCAAAAAAGGAAACTAAAAGGATGACGACGCCTGTTCTTTGTATCTCTGCCATTGTCTTGGTGCTGACCATAAGTTACGTAACTCTCGAAACCTGTGATGATCACGGTTATGGTAACGGCTGCAGTACACCATTTGACGTGCCTTTCCCCTTCAAGGACACGTATAATTCCGCATGTGACATACACGACGTATGTTATTATTGTGTGAGTATTGTGCTTTATATGTAGTTGTCAATACATAATTAAACAGTTTGGGGCTCTGTCATTGTCAAGTTGAATTTAAACAAATGATCATCAGAAATGTATTCAATATGTTGATCAACGTTACCTAGTTTGGAAATTCTTTTTTTCTGTATGGTATGTAACTATTCTAGATATCATAAAGGTAGCGCTGTTCGAATAAATCTGTATTAATAATGATTGAGAAACATGTGACCATGATAATTAAAGGGGTTACTGTATGAAACGTATGAAAAGAGAAAACGTATATCAAATACACAGGACAATCTACCTTATTAAATGTTTAATAATTGGATGTCAACTCGGAGTTGGTATTGTCAAAAGATAAATTGTCGCAGCCCAACTCCTATTCTAATTTGAATGATACGCAATTTACTAAATGTGCAACATTTATTTTTATTGTATATGATTTGATGATCATTTTTCCTATGCCATCCACATTGGCATTGTTTTCACGATAAAACCAATAATCAGAATTGTATTAATTTTGTTTTTGTAAAACGTAGCAATTGACATGTATTTTACACAATGTTAAGAGGTTTAACATAGTTCCACTTTTCAGTATTTATTATATTTGTGTATCTCTGTTACGTGATGTGTATCCCAAAGGTTACGACAGGCTGTTCTATTATTATATACTCGAAACTACATTTGCTAATAGTAAGCTGATTCTGACATTAAATTTCAAATTCTCTAATTGATATTTTAGGGCACGAGTCTTAATGTAACCAGATATAGTTGTGATCAGGCATTTCATCAAAACATGAAAGACATCTGCGCAAAACAAACAGATACTTCCTGTTTAGACTTTGCCGACTTCTACTACGAAGCTGTCCGTATCATCAGTGAGAGTCACTATATGAAAACCAGTCCACCGTGGTGCGCCGAAAAATGGGTTTTGAAATGCATGTAAGCTGGCACTATGAATGGATACTCGTTCGATTTCAAGTAGATGCTACCGCTGATATGGACATTTAAATATTTGATAAATAAGACTGGGGTTAAATTGCGTATTTGATCATTATACTAATGTCAATATCAGTTTATGTTTAAACAGTTTAAAAAATGTATTTCTTATTGTCTTACCGTCATTTTGTAAAGGGCATTTTGATTTCAGCTGTTATATTTCTTGTAAAATGATGTCTAATACGTACTTGCAACCAACGTTCTATTATATTTGTGAGAACCACTTGTTGTAGATTTAACATATAGATTTAGATTTAGATTTTAAAGTTAAACGATGGGGTCAATTAATTAATAATAATAATACGAATGACCATTATTGTGTTGTTTGTAACTGTTCAATGCGATGCATACATGTTAAAATGGAAAAAGATTAATATTGAATATATGTATATTGTTATGACCTTAAACAGTCATCGTTTGATGTCTTCATTTAACATATTATATTTTAACAAATTACATTCACCATAATGTATACAACATTTTAAAAGTGATGATTTTTGCCTTAAATCCGACAGGGGAAGATTTAAAAGAAGTTAAACCGTTGAAGAACATGTTATTACAAACACTAACATAATATTACTGGGACACTCGTCATTGTCGACTTCTGTAAAACGGAGTCCAGTTAGTTTGCTGTTTATAACTTGCATATTTGCAATCATTAATAAACAATGTGTGACAAGCGCAAAGCAAATCGGTTTTAATATAAAAAATACTTTATTTAGTGTTGATTAAATAGAACAAAATAATTTAAAACGTAAAGCTGAATAACGAAGGAAACAAATACTCACTCCAAATGGCATTATCTTTTATTCATTATACATGTCTACAGTCAGGTTAAAAGTCAAAATTAGACGATGTGAATTATTCGAGGGATTTTTAACGCTTTATAAAATTGTCATTTTTGGACGGTGCCGTTAGGCAACGTTCTAAGTAGTGGCAATTCTGACGCACAAGGAATTTCTATTAGAAACCAAAGAGCACCAGATTAAAGCGCGATAAAAATATAACCATTTGCAAGGCTGTAAATGGGCAAAACATCCGTATATTGACAACATATTTATAAATATGTAAGCGTTGGTAAACATTAAGTGATTTTAACTTAAGTTTAAGTAATACGCTGTTTTTGAAGAGATTTGATCCTGTACAAATTAATGCGCGCATGTCTTATAACGTAAACGAGCATCTACATGAGGTTATGAGTAAAAGCCGTACCGTACCGTACATTCCGAAATATAACGGAAACAGCCGGTGCGTAGTACGGAGAATACTGAAAGTAGCAATTAATAGTTTAGTAATGAATTTAATAGAGATTATCGGTATATTATCAGTGTATGCAGGATGTATATGACGACACACAATAAAGTTTATTCATTTATTTATTTCATATATTAGAACAATTAGCATGCATATATGAAATAGATATATATATCAGATGTAATTGGATAAAAAATAGAATCCGTGCTGGTATAACATTTACATGTGTATTGCCTAAACAAGGCGGAAGACAATACTAGTACACACTATTTAAGAGAATAGTACAAACAAACATACTTCATTTAGAGAATGAATACATAGATTACAGTGGAATAGTTATACTTATTACGTTCAGTGGCATTGTATCACCTTGTATTACCATTATCAATATTGTGTTTAAAAAGCATTTATATTTAAGGAATTTAGAACAATACACTCTGACTACCGTTGCATCAGACTACATGTATTTCTTTTATTTATTTTTTACTTATCATAATTCAATGAAGTTTGTTTTGTTTTAGCCATATGGCCACCTTAAACGTCTTTGCAGAAATTCTTTTTTTCCCCAGACATTCAAGGGGCGATAACTCTGTTACGAATGATTGTATCTGATTGGTTTTCGGAAGAAAACAAGGTCTCATGTATACGCATGTTGTGACCAACTTTCTCTGAAATTTTATTTAACAATTATTCCTCTTTGACACTTATACAATTTAAACATTTCTACATAGCTTCACTTTTTATTCCGCCATATAGAATTGCCATTGTCCGTCTGTCCTTCCGTCCGGACCCATAACTCTAATTAATGCCTCATCCGATTTCAATAATATTTTGCACAAATGTTCACCACCTTAGTACGCAAACCCGTTTTTTTCGGAATCAATACTTTCTGAGTGGCACCGTCCATCAGCACTTTTAGTGCTTTGATTTAATATACAGCAACCGCCGACAGCAATACAAAATGATAGTGTCTTATCACATGTTTTTCCTTTCAACTTCAAAGCAATATATACCTTATGTGACATTTAACAACATGCATGCTTTTTTAGGCTAACATTCTACATGCCGTATTTGATATATATATATATATATATAGTGTCATTCATACATATTACTTTGTTTTTTTGTTGTTCTTTTTATTTAACTAAATCTAGTTTAGAATTATCTTTGATAAATATGGTATTCTCTCCATTTGTATTGTTTGTATTTGCATGTTTCCTAATAAAAAAATGAGTTAAATTGTTACGTATGTCTTAAAGGATTGTAAGTGAACTATTTAAAATAATCTGGTATGTATAATAAAGAAAAACGAGATTTACCAAGAATCCGTCCCACCTCAGGGGTTCTGTTACTGAGTGGCGTAATGCGCGTCACTTTACATATAAACACTTCGCATCTGCGCCACTGTTATTATACTATGAGAGTTCGGCCGGGTTTAGGTCGGTGGTCTTACATTGGTCTTCCCAAACACCTTTTCACCAATAAAAATTGCCGCCTGTGAAGTCAGTTGTGTATAGGTTACTTACCTTTTATTCAGATTAAAGTGAGAAATGAAATAAAGAGTCATAGGAAAAATCAAAAAAAAATCATATTCAATCAATAAAACCGTTTAGAATATGGAAATGAAATTTGTCATAGCAAGAAAATGCGTCGGTGAACATACATGAAAAGGTGGAAATGAAAGGCGAACAGGAAATGTAGCATTCAAGGACAAGAGTCAATCACAAATACGCACAGAAACAAACAACAATTGCAAAGATGATAAAAAGGCAAGATATGACATCACGAACATAAAAGGGTTGACAATAGGGCTACTGCCTTGGAACGATCAATGTCAAAGAGGCCCCTGGTCATTTACGCCAGGTTCAAGTGTTCTCCAAACCTCACTCTTACCACATATATACAGTATAGATTAAGATATTCCCGCCAGGTTATATTCTTTAACAAACAAGGCAGCATTAATAGACTATATTATTAAAACACATAAATTGTCATGTATATATAATATAAAGAAAAGGCATAGCAAGCCACAAAGAAAGTACTCAATGACTAGACAGAAGCCAGAACAACAAGAGAACAAACCGTTAAAGGTACGACAAGACAAGATTTAAGACAAACATCAAACCCTACCGTTCTATGAGGATTTAGGTAGACGTCATCGTAAATGGGTCAACCACTAAACATGCAGCGTGATTAAGTCGTAACATCGGTTGCAAAACTTGTTAGCAAGCTTAATAAAGATTGTAAGAAAGTGATTATGGCCACTGAACTTACGAAGTTTGTAAAAAGTATGAAAGAAGAAATTTGAAAATCGTCGAATACGATAAATACAAAATATATTGCAGTCTCGGTATGCTTGAGACTGTTCATGAACGGTAGTGAAAAATGCTTGCTACCGTTCACGCCCTCTAGCCCGGGTTGAGCAGAACTCAATATTTAAAAAAAGACAAAAGTACATACATTTGAGACATCCCGAATATGGTATGCATATGACGCTGAATGCAAATCACATTACCATAGAAGTCAAGTTGTGATAGTCCTTGTCGCAGAATATTTTTTAAATTACTTTTATATTTAAAAAGTAGATCAGGTTTATGATAATAAAATTGTGCAAAGGTTTTTCGAAGTTAATGGGCCCTGCTGGAGTAGCTTTCTAGTTGTACAAATACATGTATTACAAATATTACGAATTTCAAAAGCCGAAACACGACTACAAGCTCTAGAAAAACGAATAAGTTGAGAAACATGGACACCATGATACGTAGCTCGCGAAACATCCCCATCTATGTGGAGATAATTAAAATATCAAAATTATCTCTCTTGTCATAGATTTTACTAAATATTTGACCATGTCAATCAAGAAAATAAGCGACAGTATCAGAAATGTTAGCTTTGTTGAAAGTAGATAAGTAGCATTCAAGGACGACAGTCAAGCACAAACACACACAGAAAGAACAATTATATATAAAAATGAATAAAAGGCAAAATAAGACATAACAGTTACGTGTTTCTATCATCATGATCATAAGTAGAAAACTATTTTTACTCACCAAAATAAAAAAGAACCCCATTTTATGCTAGCATCATTTTTATGGTCATCATCATTTTAATGTCATCAGCTTTTTTATGATCATCATCATTTTTTATGGTCATCATCATTTTTAATGGTCATCATCATTTTTTATTGTCATCATGGGTGTAAGAGATATACAGCGAACACTCAATTGGACGCAACGGACAGAAGCACGGACGGACGGAAGGAGGCCATTACTATATCCTTCCACCTCGGCGAAGATAAAAATGCAGCTAGGTCTATGTCTGTGTAAAGTCATTATTTATTCACTAAACTAGTTAAACGAAGATCTTACAAGTTATATAACATCGAGGCAAGATGTTACACTGTAACATTTTGCCCTACATGTACTGAAACATGTTACCCCACCACCCATTTACACATGTTAATTCCGCTACCATGTAATCCATGACAAGTCAATGTTCAATACTATGTAACGTAACAGCATAATTATACATAATGTTTATTATGACCTCTGGAGAGAACGCAATATTTCAATAATAAGGAAACTATTCGTAGATCATTTTAAAATGAAAATTTACTTATTTTGCCGCAACATCAAATTGTGCTCGCTATTTTGTCTCGGCCAAGCCAACGCTCTTACCGGATTCAAACAAGATGGACGCACAAACAAACATTTAGAATTATTGTTTTCATGGCGTAATAGGGGAATTCGTACGAATAAAATGTTGAATGTATCATCTTGCCCCGGTAATGTGTCACCTTTCCTCTGTAATGTCACCCTTCCCCTCTGTAATGTGTCACCCTTCCCCTCTGTAATGGGTCACCCTTCGCCTCTGTAATGTGTCACCATTTCTCCCTGTAATGTGTCACCCTTTCCCTCTGTATGTGTCACCCTTCTTCTGTTATGTGTCACACTTCCTCTCTGTAAGACAAAAAAGAAATGGATGTTTCCGCTAACGCATTAAAAAAAATATTGTAGGTTGTTTTTTTTTTGTTGTTTTTTTTGGGTTTTTTAAATAACACTCCCTGTTAGATTTTCGATAAAACCGCAACATTTAAAAAACGAGTGTTCCGATTGATCTCATCATCATAATGAAAAAAACACATCATATAATAGAAAACGCACAACATATCATAAGAAATGCACCACGTATACATCCGTTTGTACCGAATATAATGCAATTGAAACCAACGAATATAAAGACGTATCCACCACGTATATTAGAATATTTACCACATATAAAGTCAACAGAAACACTGCATATAAATACAAACCTACGTCATATAATGTTCAAAAGTCCTCATATATTAGATAAACTACTGCATATAGTAATACATGCACTGCATATAAAACTGGACTGCATATAATGGTTTATCTACTACATACAATGGCTTATCTATCGCATATAATGATTAATCTACTGTATATAAATACTTTTCTACCACATATACAGATTTTTGTACCACATATAATTAAGAATGCTCTGCATATCATGAAATATCTACCACATATAAAGGTAAATGCACGGAATATATTAATCGGCAACATCATAAGACAGTCATGGCGTTCCATAAAACACCGTCATCTACGTTTACATATGTTATTCTTTATTCCATATATACATCTGCATAAATGAAATATAGGTATCTGCAATGACATTTTGTTTAGACTAAACTATTTGTTTAATTCATTATCTAAACAATAGATAGCGTCATTCATGTCCCATGATATATACCATAGTTTCATAAGCCTTCGTATGTCTAAAAAATAAATGATAGCATAATAACAGTGGTTAAATGAAGTTCACTTTTAAAAGCAACGGCTTGCCTTGTTAGGTAACTATAATGAGGGGTGGGAGAAAAAGCGGAATCTCAAAACAGGATAGAATTTGATGATAACATATAGCACAAAAAATATTAAAAACAGATAACAGTAAATCAAATCAAATAAAGGTAACACTCCAAAACATGACCTGTTTACGACACGTGTCGGGGGAGAGGCGGGTGAGTGATGGGTGGGTTTTGGGCGGGAATTAACAGTAAATTAAATAAAAAATTGGGTATCACAGACGTTATAAACCTATTAATCTACATCTCTGATCTCTGCAGGTAACAATCCTAAAAGGACATTTTTACGTACGTGTGGTGAATTGTGGTGAAGGAGAACCAACACCTTACTTCGTCAATCAATACAGATTGTGGATAACAGATAACAGTAAATAATTATTCTCCATACTGTTAAGATAACAGCATATAAATTTGATCAATAACAGCTTGTAGTTAGTAAAATTGCCTTTGATGAATGCATAGCAAAAATCGTTTAAGTATATTCATAATTTTAAAACTGAAATTTCCTTTTGGCTGGTTTTAGGAAATTAATAGTAATAACGCAACAAATAGATTTCCATTAAACAAAACATATATAAGAGCAAATGAAGAATAAAAATGTTCTAAAAATGTTATCATTTATATACAATTTGACCTTAAAATATTGCATTTTTGTGCATCCACCTAGAAATATCCACAAACTTAGACAAACTAGAAACAAATAACATCCACATGCTCCTCTCAGTCAGTGTTCAAGGGCAGTGGAAATCCAAAATTTTGAAATTGATTTCATTTTGGCACAAATTTGATCAAACACAGAGGTGTCTCCCAGAAATATAATGACCGTATTATAAATGTACATGCGTTACTTAGCATGCTTAGATGTACATGTGTTACTTAGCCTACTTAGATAATGTTTTAAAAATGAGGTGCCAGGTAGGTGAACAGATGTGTATACAATCTATAGTATTGTGCTTGACCATGCATAAACTGCAACTACCCATGCTAAGTTACCTGTACTATTATGTCATGACAATGTAAACCTTCAGGAACCTCTCTACTTCGTGTTTTAAATAGTCACCTGCATATTGGTCATTGACAATTGATTTTGATAATGTGTGCATGTACAGCATTTGTAAAGTGTTAAGTGATTGGTATACACATTTAAAAAATGGATTTTCAGTTGCACTAGATAAGAAGATTACATTGCTTAAGATAATTTTTAATTTGAATATCTGAATATTTCTATGCGGATGCACAAAGTGGTAGTTATTCAATTGAAATAATTAATAAACTATTGCATATTTCAATTTATTTAATATAACAACTTATATGTTTGGTGACTTATACCATTGACAGCGCATCCGTGGCCGGAATGGTAAAGACAATATACAATTAATTATAAAAGTAATTGATTTAATGCCCTAACTTGTGCTTAAAATGCATATTGCATCGAAATGGTTGGATATCACCAGTTCAAATTGCTGAAGTATCTTAATTCCGGATAAACAAACGGTCGGCGCTTGACCATATTCTAACTTCCGATAAATGGAATTTAGAGCACGGACAGGTCACAACACTAAATACACCATACTACACAACAAATAGTGTCTGTCTCAGCTCGTTGGTTTATTTGAAAACCTCGATGGTAGCCCATCTCGGTGTTTAAACAAACCAACTCGCTGAGACCAGACATTATCTAAATAACCTTCGTATTGTAATATCAATACAACAATCGTGAAAACTCGGCCAATCCCGACATTCTTTGAGATCATGCCTCGAGTGTACATTGACGCTTCCGTATGTTCGAAATACTGACCTTTTGTTAGCCGGAAGGCAACTGCATAGAAAATAATGAACTGTTGCTTCGCTGTTGCTATTTAAACAATATGGTCTTTAGCCATACATGTTGATGTATAATTTGTGTATATCCAAAACAATTTGTATGAATTATTGCCCCTTTATAACTATTAAAATAAGACTATCCAAAACTAGTGTTGTGAAATGTGTCGCCAATTCCTCATTTTTATAGCTACCAACACCAATCTTGGTGTGCCAGATCACTAATAAATAATGATGTGTAGGAAGCAAAGGCAAATAAGGCAGATGAAAATTACTGGAGTTATTTCCCTTATACTCTGTACGTAAAGTTCTAAACCTTTTGAAATGTGTATGTGCAATGTGATTCAGTGTAATTCCGTTCTCTGCTCTAATATATTTTTGTTGAATTGCAAAACAATTGTATCCATTAGGCTGTGTCAGTGGTCTAAAATTTGATTCTGAACTCCTCGAAACTGTGTCCAAGGGGCCCGAACAGCCGAACAGCCCGCTTTAGGGCAACCCGCTTTAGGAATATCAGTTACTTAGAAAATGAAGTAACCATGTTGGGTCTCAGACAAAAGCACAGTGAAGATATTTAAGTTATATTGCATGTATGTAGATTGTATGATGTATGTATGCAGTTTTAAAATGCTAAGGGTCAGTAATGGAATATCCGAACCGTGTGAGAAACTGAGTAAATAAAAGTATGTAGAAGTATGTGAAAGTCACTTGCATTGGCCATTATATGATTTGAACATACTGTTGTCATGCAGATGTGTGTATGACATAAGTGTTTTAAAAGAGTATGAGAGTGGACCTTTGGAAACGGCCGAACACGATAAATACGAAATATTGCAGTCTCGGTTTGATTGATTCATGAACGGTAGTGGCATATGCTACAGTTATTGTGTGAGACTGGACTAAATGAACACAGTAGACAAGTCATACATATCGGCTTACTGAATTTTGGTGTCCGAATTACGGATTTAATTAAAATATATTGAATTTTGAACTTTCATGTAAATTTACGAAATAAAAAAGTAGGTAAAGTTTATTCACACTGAAGTGTCTTTTTTTTAATTTTTTTTTTGTAGGAACTGGTTTTCTGTAATTATAGATGTAAGTGTGTATGAAGTCTGAACGTTGTATGGGTTTTCGAAGTGGAGTAATGGAATTAATCAAAAACTTGAATTTCTAACTTTAATTCAGGACCAACATATTTTCAACGGGATTATAGTGTGCTACATCATTACCTGTAGTCTGGATTTGAAAACTTGTTGTGGGACTGGGATTGGACCCATACAGAGATTCGTTTTTCTAGAGCTTGTAGTCGAGTTGAGTTAATATTCATAATCTATGCATAACTGAGAAGCTACTTATCAAGGCTTTATCATGGCTACCGTTACCATAAACCTCTTCAGCGACAAGGACTATCACAAACTGACTTCTATGATGATGTGATTTACAAACTTCGTAAGATCCGTATTCATAATCCCTTTTATACAATCTTTATTCAACTTGTTAAAACATTTATCAAAAAAGGTTATGGCCCTATCATGTGCAGTCCGCCACTTTGCTTTCCCCTTTGATTGTACGATGACAGGACAGATTGTGGACCCTATGATGAAGTCTACCTAAATCTTCAAAGTACGGCTGCGTCTGATGCTTGTCTTAAATCTTGTCTTGTCTTACCCATAACGGTTTCTTTTCTTGTTGCTCTGGCTTCAAGCCATCGAGTACTTGCTTTGTGGCTTAATATGCCTTTGTTTTTTATATTCATATACACATGATCATTTATGTGTTATACTTATACTGCCTAATAATGCTGCCTTGTTTGTTAGAGGATATTACCTGGCGGGGATATCGTTGTTTACACTGTCCTGTTTTATTGGAATGACAATAGCGTAAATGTGAGGTTTGGTGCACCCTAGAACCTGGTTTAAAATCCCAGCGACCAATTTTGCGACTGACCGTTCTAATGTGATATCATATTTTGCCTATTATTCATCTTTGTAATTTTTGTTTGTTTGTATGCATACATTTGGTTGACTGTGGTCCTTGAATGCTGCATTTGCTGTCCAACATTTATATTTACTTTTGGTGGATATAACGTATGGTATCTCCATAAAGATGGAATTAATAAAATAGCAAATCATCAAAACAGCATTCGTGGGCTTGTTTAGACAGTGATACTACAAAACGCAATTGCAATTGAAATGTTATCAGAACCTTAATTTTATAACTCAACTATTGGTTTAAACTGTTATTTAAATATCGTTAAAGCTCTTTGCAAAAAGAAGATTATTTTTATAAATGACATTGTTAGTGAACAGTATCACTTATTGTCTTATACAGAATGTTCAGATAAATATGACATACGGATTCCTATTTACTACATAATATGGTCTACTAAATGCAATTTCAAATACATGGAAAACAAATATTAGAACCTGAAACTAGAATAGGACATCATATAAATAAAAGCAACACAAAATGTTAACTTTACTTTTAAAAAACATAGCCGAAACACCTAACAAAACCCAACAAAATTGGAATTCAAAATTTGGAATAGCCTTACAAACTGAGGACTGGGAAATTGTATACGAACATAATTTTAAAATAACTGATGAAACCTATCTGCAGTTCAAACTATTTCATCGTATTTTGTTTATCAATGCCAAACTTTATCAGAATTTTGTCAGAAACAGAACTTTGTACATTTCGTAACAACTCGAAAGTTCGGTTCTTTTATTTATTTTATGAATGCATGTATCCAATGTACTTTTACATTTGTTTAGGTTATATTAGTGTAAATGAGTCTCCATGCCCCTTCCATAGTAAAGTGAGAATATTGACAACCTGTAATAAACTCAAACCTGATTAGAATTCTAGGAAACTTTATCATGAAAATAAACATGTCTGCTATTAAACACCAACAAGGAAATAGAGCAACAATGAACGTGATTATGACCAAAGATCTTACGAAGTTTGTAAATCACATCACCATAGAAGTCAGATTCTGATCGCAGAAGGGCTCTTAAATTACATTTGTACCTCAATATCCTAAATACACACTATGCATAGTGTAATACTCGAGGATATACACAGCATATGTTATTTATTGTGGTACAAATACAATAGAGCATGAGTCTTGCACGTGTACGGACGATAATGCACTCGCTAACGCTCGTGCATTATCTCCCCGTACACGTGCAAAACTCAATCTCTATTCTATACTTGTACCATAGCTCTAATGGTTTTCCTTTGTTCTTGCTTATGATATAATGTTCATAAACCTGAAGGTCTGAGCCTAAACCGTGCTATAAATGCCGGTATATTTCAGCCGTGCTATAAATGACAGATTCTGCAATTATACCATGGTCTACTCAATTTTACGCTCTCGCAGTTGTAATTTACACAGAACCTGTAAATCAAAACGACTAAACCATTACCAAAACAGCACTCCTTGACATTGCATTTGCCCAATAATTTACAACGGCGATTGGCTGCAATAATCAAAACATGGGTCATGCTCATGCCGCGTGATAATGCTATTTCTTGATTGGATCGAGCTGTTATGTTTACTGAAAACTGCAACACCCTAAAACTGCTTGCACATGCGTAGTTGGATAAATGGCTCTGTTAAAAACATTTATAGCATATTTCTCGTATGCGATTTATACTGCACTCTCGGACCTGCGGCCCTCGAGAAGCAGTTTAAATCGCATATACTCAAAAACTATGCTATAAATACTACTTATATTTTAAAAGTAGGTTAGGGTTACGATAATAAAATGTTGCATAGGTGTTCGAATTTTGTGGTAACGGTAACCCTGATTGAGTAGCTTCTATAACAAATATTAAAGTCAACTCGACTATAAGCTCTAGAAAAAAGAATAAGTTGAGAAACATAGACCCCGTAAAAGGAGCCCGGGGAGCATATCCATGTAAGTGAGGATAATTAACAATACCAAACTTAAAATCATCTCTTTTGATATAGATTTTACTTATTATTTCTCCATTTTCAATAGAGAGATGTAATCAAGAAAAGAAGCTACCGTATCAGAAATATTTGCTTTGTTCAGTTGAAATTCTTTGGAATAGATAGTATGAACAATAGTAGAAAACAAAGGATTGACAATGTTCAATATATCATCCAGATACCGAGAAGTGTCATTAAAGGCTTCACTTACATCTGACTGAGTATCTGGTGAAAGACTCAACATGAAATATCTTTCATAGCGATACAAAAACAAATCTTCGACAAGAGGTTCACAGTTCGTACCCATAGGGATACCAACAATTTGTCTATAAACGGTAGTTTCATACCTGACGAAAATTGTATTTAATAGGAGAATGAGTGCTTCACACACTTCTTGGCAAGTCCACATAGTGTAATTGGCTAAACTGCCTTAGTAAAAAACGCTTTAATATTATTACATGCCAAACATGTAGTTTTTTCTGTAGCGAAAGTTTTTTCAGTAAGAGCAATGAGTTTGTCTTTGATAAGGTGATGTGGTAAGATTATATAAAGTGTTGAAAAGTACTTGTAGATGAAACTCGACGTTTATTGCAAATGTTATCAAGAACGTCTCCTGCATAGTTAATGGACCAAAATAAATTAATCCCAGAGTTGTCATAAGCTATAGCACAATATAGTTATCGTTAACCGCAGTAAGACAAGAAGTTAAACAGTTTGGAGATGTTTGTAGTCGTTCAGGCACTAGAATTTGAAAAAAATCGGGTTATAATATATTATAAGGCTGTTATGTAATTTGTGAATCCAGTACATTTGAAAGTTTGTTTTCCGTCTACCCCAGCTTTGAAAATCGTCCATTGATCATCTGTATCCATCCATTGGTCATCCATTTGTCAGGGTGATATTCGTGGAAACAACATCATCCTCAATAGATTGAACTGGGGTGTACGAATTAGTGCCTCTGAGTTGCAGAGATAAAACACTGACGTAATGTAGGTGTCAAACAATAATTGCATTATTAGCTGCTTTATCAGCAGAGGCTAAAAAAAAATATCATGAAATTCATGAATTCCCGATTTTAAATTACGAAACAAACTGTTTTAGATCATTTAGCACATGTGTTTACCACGGTGAGAATATTTCAGGATCTAAAAGTTGTTTAACCCATACACGTTACAGTGACTGGCTGAGTAATTTTATATATGGAAACTTAAGACCACCGTTTTTATTAAATGTATTATAACTGTTCGTTTAATCTTATCCATTTTCCCCGACGATAAGAGATTAAGTAAAATATTTAGAAATTCTTGGAAAATTTGATCTGATCTTGGGGGTCAGGAATGACCGTTAAGTATCAATTATGATGGGAAAGCGTTTGATATCTGTTGTTTTGATCAATACTCTTTAACAGATTTGGTTATTTTGTATTAAATTTATCATGATAATTATTTATAAAATAGTCGTCTTTATCTAAGTTATAAATATTCCTAACATTTTTAAATCTCCGTTATAATTCCTGATTACTGGTTTATCAGTATAAAGAAAAGGCTATAAGTCCAACAGGAAGAGTAGCATTCACAGAATACAGTCACTCTAACAAGTATTACAAAGCAAAGATGATACAAAATGTATATCACAAACACATTCAGTAAAAAGGCACATCACAAACAATTAAGGGTTGACAACAAGGAGTACCGCCATAGAACGGTCAGTGGCAAAAGGGACCACCGGGGAGTTTAAACCGGTTCAAGGGTGTGCACCAAATCTCACTCTTACCCTGTCATCATCCCTAAACAACATGACAGTGTAAATAAAAATAATCCCCGCCTAGTTAAATTTTTCGCGACAATCTTTCCTTGTCCTGCCCATACAATTTGAGTTAGTCGAAATTTAATTTTAAACCGGAATAGAGGCAAATATTGTTTACTGTTTGAAGGGCAGTATTTAATATTCTTTCATCATCCTCTAGAAAAAGAAAGACTACATCGGCATATTGGTTTAATAAGTATTAAGAGTCTCTAACACGTAAACCCTTATATCGATTACTTGGTCCGAGTATTAACTTTCATACCCCATCCAACCCCTTCTCCAAGAAGCATAGCCGGGGTTCGCTGGGGTATGAAATTAAATCTTAATATCGGCTTAAAAATTTGCATATTGTAAAACTAAAACATTTAATCGGTAATTTCAAACAGGTTAGCGCATTATTTTCAGTAAAAACTGTTTTCAAACGTGTTTTATTTTCGAAATATCCGTTATAAAATCCTGCTTATACAAGCTGTCCCATCGCCTAACGGAGTTAAGGCGGGATCACGAAATGAGGATGATTTTTCAAAGCAGCACTCAAAAAATCAACACATATTATAAAAAATATATGGAAAAAGAGGATCGCCTTGTCGAATCCCTCCTTGGATTCAAAAACATCTGAAAAATGTCCATTATTCAGTATTCAACTAGATATATTATTATAACTAGTGTCGAACCAGTTTAAAATTGAATCTCCAAAGTTAAGGAAACATAAAAACAAATTCTATGAATTTTCATTCTAAACAATCAAAAGCTTTTCAAAATCTAGTAAAACAAGTACAGGTATGTTTTATTCATCGCATTTAAAAATAAGATCAGATACAAATACTGAAAGGGTATCTATTGAAAGCAACCATCACAAACAAGAGATACATTTAGCAGACGCGGTTGTATTGAGTCTGTAATGTAATGTACAACACCTCTCACGCATCATAGCACCGGCTTAAGCGATATTCTACTTTAAAGCCACACAGCTTGGGCTTGATGATCTCCAATGACCAGTAAGTAATAAAACTACTGACCTGTAGTCGGGGTGACTTTTTACAGCCGCCACACAGCACTAAACAAACGCTAGTGTGAATGTCAATAAATACTGAAAATGTAACAGACTCGGTTTTATTGAGTGTGTTCATGAGAGGTAATGTAAAGTGTAACACCTCTCACGCTTCCTAGAACCAGTTTAAGCAATATTCTACTTTAAAGCCACACTGATTGAACTTGATGATCCCAAAGGACCAGTAAGTAGTAACACTACTGATCTGTATTCGGGGCGACTTTTTACAGCCGCCACACCACACTAAACAAACGCTAGTGTGACTGTCAATAAATACTGAAAAGGGGATCCCTTGGAAGCAACAAACACAGACACGATATAAAAATAGCAGACTCGGTTGTATTAAGTCTGGTCGTGAGAGATAATGTTGAGTGTAACACTTTTCATGCCTCCTAGCACCAGCTTAAGCGATATTCTACCTTAAAGCCACACAGATTGAGCGTGATGATCCCAAAGGACCAGTAAGTAATAACACTACTGATCTGTAGTCGTTGCGACTTTTACAGCCGCCACACAGCACTAGACAAACGCTAGTGTGAATGTCAATAAATACTGAAAAGTGGATCCCTTGGAAGCAACAAACACAAAGAAGAGATACCAGCAGCAGATTAGGTTTTATTGAGGGTGTTCATGAGAGGTAATGTAAAGTGTAACCGCCCACGCTTCCTAGAACCGGCTTAAGTCCTAACACCGGCTTATGCGATAAAGCCACACATATTAGGCTTGATGATCCTAAAGGACCAGTAAGTAAAAACACTATTGATCTGTAGTCGAGGCGATATTTTACGGCCGCCACATAGTCGTATTAAATCACCCATCTGTCGTTCCTTTAAAAAACATGTTTGACTTTCCGATTTTAGTTTTGAAAGTATTGTTTTAATTCGATTGGAAATAGCTGAGGATGCAATATTCCCATCAACATTTAAGCAAAATAGTTCTCCAGTTTTTTAAATGCAGTTTTGATTTACCTTCCTTAGGAAGCCAAGTGATCACACTTTGTCTTTGAGTGACTTATAACGACTTGCAATTGTATTCCTGATTCAAATATCTAACCATAAAAATACCAATAGCTTTCCAAAAGAATTTATAAAATTCGGCTGTAAAACCACATAAACCTGGAGAATTATCATGTTTCATTTATTTTTAAAGCATTTAAACATTCATTTACGCTAACAAGTTCTTCTAACGAGTAGCGTTCTTCTTCATTTAACATGTTTAAAAAAGGATAGTTTGTATAAGAAAAAATAAACGTTCGTTTCCCTGTGATAACGGTATTAAATGTTTAGAGCTGTCGAGAGTTCATAAAATAGTTGTTGCTCTTTAAGTATTTTGTGTTCAGTCTGTTGTTTCATTTCCATCAACTTTTATAATTTGTGGTATGACTTTTTGTGTGTATTGTCTCATTTCTAAATTGCGTAAATAAGTATTCATCAGATTTTACTCCTTCGAATTTCCATTTTGCTTTAACATTTGTTCTTCAAATAATTCCTCTTTCTTTCATCCCGGATTGTTTTTATCTCTATATGGCCTATGTATCTTGAATATAAAACTGAATTAACACAGTATGGTGGTTATACTAGTATTTAGATTGACATCCATCTTTCTTCCATATTGCCTCCAGTCCCTTTAACACAATATAAATATGTTACATTCTCTAGAACAAGTTCCATGTAAATTTTGGCGAGCAGCCCATAAAAGACCAGACTATGTATGACACTTTCAGCTGAAATTCTAACTGGAAACACAAAAGCTGCGGCTAAAATAAACTAATATATGTAATATATATGTATTTCTTCAAGTTTTATGATTGTGTGAGTTCTTAATGCACACAATATATACTATTTTCTCTGTACAGTTATGTTTAGTTCCCCTCACTCACTTTCTGCTATGTAAGCGATACCCCATATTTTGTTAAAATTATAGAGCCTATATGAACGTTATTACTGTAAGTCTACATAATCGCTTTATATATGTCGATAATTTAAACGTATTGCACCTTTAACATGGGCATATAAATTATTAATAAACAATCTAGATCATACATGCTTCTGTTGCTGCTTTATAATCAATGTACACATACAATGTCATACTTGAGCAATTTGTCGGGTGTATCGATCATTTTTCTTTTTCATGTAAAGCCACATTGACTTTTCGGAATTTGTCATTATTCATCACATTTTGTGAAAGGCAATCCTTTTCCGAGACAAAACACTATTTGAGTACTATCACAGCCAAAGATTGAATTGCATGGATAAACAAAATATGTTTACAAACATCGGTACCGCGACTTGATTTGGGATTAAGATTTCTTAGATACCAGACATCCGGTATGCAGGAAAATGTGCAAAATGTTAGTTGCTGGCGGCGTCATTAAATACTGTTAAAGGTGATCCTTTGGGAGCAAGAAACACAATTAAGAGAATAAAGCAGCAGACTCGGTTTTATTGAGTCTGTTCATGAGAAGTAATGGAAAAAAAGCAACACCTCTCACGCCCCCTAGCACCGGCTTAAGCGGTATTCTACTTCAAATCTATCCTGGTTCAGATAGGGAATTCCAACCCTCGGTATAAGTGTTTTAATCTGAACCTCGGCAGAGCCTCGGTTCCGATAAAACAAATTATACCTGGAATTCCCTATCTTCACCTTATACCCATGAACGATTTTTATAGTCTGGAGCTCTAAATTTTCCATATTTTTTGCGTTCTGGTTTTAGATAAACGTCGAAGTAATCCGATTGTGCGTGACATGTAATCAGTGTCTTCCTCTACTACCACAGTAGATCTGTTGACAGAAGCGGCTAATGTTGTTTAAACTGAATCAGCATGTTTCTAAATTAGTTTAGTTTATATTTGTTGATGGTAGATAACCTATGTGATATACTCTGGATACGAGTCTAAGGAGAAATTTGCTAACTGGTCGAGCGAAACCTCTGAGGTCAGTAAAACTGTATGACAAACAATCCGACATCCTTAAATTACTAACGTGCGCATTGTGAAATGATAACATGTCTTAATTGTTTTCAAGTAAAAGGATGGAGTTTACCCAGTGAAATTTTTTAAAAGAAAAACTACTGTTTCGCTTTTAATCTTCATTGAATTCACCTGTTCATATTTCAAATAAGTAAAACGAAATATAAAAAGAAAATAAGTAAGATTTCCATTGTGTTCGCGTGCGTCTAGTAAGAAAGAAAACGCATATTAAGTTACTTTTGCAAACTTTCCCCGTTGTCCCACATAAGTTATCAGACTATATACGTGGTCTTGTCAACATCGTTTGTTATGCATATTCTGCACCTATTAGGTTACTTGCTTTTTATTGAAATTTCTCACGTTGACCGTCGAATATATAGATGAATAATTTGAGCAGTCTTGCGTCTAGAATTCAGGCACTGGCTGCCTGCCTGCCTGCCAGTCTGCCTGTCTGTCGGTCTGACTGTCTCTCGGTCTTACTGTTTCTCGGTCTGTCTTTCCGTCCGTTATCATATCTCCTTCTTAACCACATATTGTATAACTTTCCCACATGAAAAAGGCGACCAAGTGCAAGATTGTCTTTGACTCAGCACCAGGATCCCTCAGGTGCGGGTCAAATGGTTAAATATACTAAAAATACAATTATACTTTCTTTGTTCCATGTGTGTGCACGTAACTTGGAATATACACTAGCCTATAAAAGATAAACAACATATCAAAATAGTGTATTATTTCAAACTCAGATAAAACGTTAAGATGATGGGATTAAACTATCTACTGTGTTACCTCCAACGTCCCACGTGGGGCCCGGTATAATGGTCGTCAAAGGGGCAAATATACAAAAATACACTGTCATTTCGCATATCTTTTCACATACTATATAGGTATATATACTCGTCTTTGAAAGATAAACAAAATATCAAACGATTTTATTATTTAAAACTCTGGCGACTGCCCGTGGAGGGCAATGTATACATTTATGTAATTATGTCTCAAATGGTTGGGTTTCTTTCTCAAACTAAATGTTTAAATGTTATGATGATTGTATTATTACACAGTATATTTTGCGCCAGGGTTACCTGTGGGACTCTGGTTTGGGTCAAACGTTCAAATATACAAATACTCTTCATTTAATTTGTTAATTTACACGCAGTGTAATACATACTTCATGTACGTAATAACATACATACTACTGTTTGTATTCTGAATATAAAAGAACAATGATATTCTTAGTATCAACGTAAATAGTGTAACCACCTCTACATTTGGATATAATACGGGGTCAAAGGGGTGAACATAAATTTGTTTACCATATTGACCTGTGTGAAGAACGCGTGGGTGTTTGCGATGACGCGCTGTAGAATTGTTCTAGTATACAGTCAAAACTGACCAAAAGGCACCTCTATTAAGGACCGCATGCTTTAAGAGACCACCGCTTCAGCTTTTAATTGTATTTATTTACAATCAAATGCACCTGTATTAAGATATAACATGTGTTAAGAGACAAATGTTGCAGTTGAATGTATTGGTATGTTAATGCGGGTTTGAGTGCACTTAAACTAAGTGTCGTCTGTCAATGAAACTTAGTTACAATATATCTTCAAGGTCTTTTATACTCGTAGTTGTTGTTGCCGATCAAATTTATGTATGTAAAATCTGTGATTTATTTCGTATTTACCTTACATTAGCGTGATAATAAAACTGCAGTAATTTCGTTTTGTCCTTCTCCTTGAAAAGACCCTACTGCGCAGTATATATTGTAATGGGATACAAGGAAAACTTTGTTAATATACCTGACATTGGTTGTTTACAATCCATTTATAGATTTTTGCGAAATAAAATTCGGTTACGTTATTTAAATGGCAATGACCCGCATGGTCTTCCACGAATGCAGGAAACTAACCAACTTAAACAACTGAACTGTTTTTTTCCGAGAAGCAAGTCATCAAAACAAGTTATTGGGGAAAATTAAATGTAATGAGGAAAATGCTTACACTTGTACTGACCTTTCCAGATAAAAATAAAGTGCATGCATTCCTAGAAAAAAACACCAGGTCTTTGTCATACAAAAATAGGTTAAGAACTTTTACTTCTAACTTCGACTTCTGGGCCTTCCACTGTTTTGACCTATTGAGTTAAAAGTGGAAATCCCTGCACGAAGACAAACTGACAGTGTGAGGACGGAAATTCGAAAGGACGAAACATACAATATTTTCTATATATCAGCCTTGGTGCATGCCTCTCTTTCAGGTCTCCCGTCTGTTTATCTGTAGGTGTTTTATTTATTCTCATTTTCGTTTGAATTGTTGATCCGTCTCTATATAACGTCTTTTTACATTCCTCCATATTTACCATACACTGTTTATTTAAGATTGGTAATATACTTTATGTTAATATTTATATTTTCCGTCTGACTTGATGTATGTACGTCCTCCTGTCTGTGTCTTTCTGTTTATGTCCTGTAGGCCCTTTTATTGTGAACGTGCGTACGTGTATGTTCAACTGTTTTATCTTCAGTGCGTCCGTCGATGCCTATCAGTCTGTATTTACAATAAACGTTTAACTTACTATTTATAACACGCTATTCATTAAGCAGTTTGTGATCGTTCGTCTATCAACTAATCTGTTCTTTCCTTTATAAGTTATGATATTTCTGTTTATATGTCCCCTTCAATCATTGTGACACGCATATATCTTTTTGAATATATGAATGTATGTATATTAACGGGTCTGATTAAGGTTCCAATGGCCTGGCGCTGATTCTGACAGTCCCTGGTGGCCCCTGTGATATAACCCAAAACCTCCTCAACACTATTATCGTTGGCTCTACGATAGGTATAAACATTTTATGTTAAACCTTGTATCCAAACGGTGTCATTAAGAACGTTACACTATCCCTATACTGTTTTCTATGAAAGCTAATTCGGTCGTTATGGCTGGATGTCCTTGTAAACTGTTTTGTATCACGATCACTATTAATAAATTACACGTGGCTGACATCCTTACCCTACAACCCACTTCAAAAAGGTTTCATGTTAAAGGGACTAGAGACGTTCTCGGGAGTACGTTCTGGACGAGTAGCTTGGGTCAATCAAAATACAAATTAAAACCATCACCTTGTGCTTCAGTTACATATAAAAATGTGCACGTGCATAGGGAAACATATGCTTCATCGGGTTTAAGGAAACGATGCGTTTGAAGTATACATTTTCTTTGTATTTATATCGAAATTCATATGATGTGTAAGTTTACACTTTAAAGAGGGTTTATCAGGCATTGTGTCTAGGGGTGCCACTTAAAATTGACAAAATAATGATGTTTTCTGTTCCAAACGGCCGGCCTAACCATAATGAATGAGCCTAAACATTAATATGAACCGTTATTTACAAGGAAATGTATATGGCAAATGCTTATTAATATGTTGTATTCTAAATCAATCATCGGGAGTTAAAAATAAATCAAGATTACCACATATTCCTTTATTAAGACAAACGTATGTAGCATGCGTAATGCTCTTGTATACAGTGCAGCTTTCTCTGTTCAGCTTAAGATATTTCCGGGCCGGTTTAGAATTTCTCCATGGCTTTTATATAGAGAGGACTATATCACTTATGAAAAAAAATGTTTTCATATTTCGTTCATAACGTTGTGCATTTTGATGACATGTTTTGATTTGTTTGTGTTTAATATTAGATATTGGTCAACCTTGAAAATGCACCTTTATCATTCATTAAATTGTTGATTTAGAGTTTCTTTCACTATTTACACCTTGACCTACTATAATAAGACATTTATTTTGTAATATATTTTGCTCATAGACATGATAGACAGGTAAAAGGCTAGACATTATGCAACCGTTTTATGACAATCGTTCTAGATTTTATCATTTTGAGGATAAAACGTTATTTACGGATACAGACCCGTTTTTTTCCGACCTACAATATCAAGTTTTAATTACATATTCATACACGTGATATTTTCAGGAGGGTTACCTGGGAGATTTGACTTTTTTTCCAGGGAGATTTGACAAAAACCAGGGAGGTTTTTATTCTCGAATTTTTAACGCGTACCGGTAGATTTTTTTCTGATATAAACCTTAATAAAGGGGGTAAATCAGCATAAAAACATGATATTTTATACATACAATACTGTTTATTTCTTGTTAGCATAGCATATAATTAAGTATAGCATGTAATTAAGCATAGCAAAACTGCGCATAGCACATAATGAAGATGCTTCCCATTTTATACACAGAAAAACACTTCTCTAATCATGACAAACTGCAATCGATTAGTTGAAATCGTCATCCTTTAATTGTCCTCGATTATATTATAATTTTAATCCAATTAATATACCAAATATCAATCGATGCTGAATTTGCTAATTACCATCCCACTTATAGTCGGTATATTTCTATCAATCTCCCATGGACATTACAGATATCACCGCCACGTGTCATAAACAACAGTCCAATCATTATTTTCACACAATGACATGCTAATCCTTTTAATTACCTGCCCAGGGGCAATGTTTTCACAGATATAGATAAGACGGTTGGTGTTTATTTTCTAGATCATTCGGAAAACAATGAATCATAGCAATTACCCAAAAGGATTCGCAAATAGCAAAATTTTGGAACTCTGCAGAAAATACCGGGAGAAATGGAGCTCCCGGCGGGAGGCCGGGAAATTCCATTAAATTCTGGGAGAAATTAGCTCCCGGCGGGAGATATCACATGTATGCATATTGAAACACAACACATGTGCAATTACCCAGGCAGTGCATATAAAGTAGCTGTACCAGATTAAACTCATGAATTGTATGTATACTATAATGGCAAATTGTATATCACTCTTTTCTTAGCTTGAACTGACTGCGCCTTCTGTTGTCATTTAATCGAAACGAAACACTACAAAATATGATTTGTTTGTTTGTATGGTGTTTTACGTCATGTTTAACACATGTTAGATAATATATGACTGTCGATTTTTTGTGGTGAAGGCAGACCATACACATTTCCTGAGTAGAACCAGTACTGTACAACTCCCACCATCCGTAAGAATCGACACTTCCTCACTTACAAGTCGAGCTCCCAGTGGGACTCGAACCCGCAGCGGTGAGAAGCGACGGTGGTAGATGATTAACATAATGTTACATGCAAACTATTATAGTCCAGTTTGTATTACTTAAAAGTAAAATACCGCTTAGGGGGCGTGATAAGTGATGCACCATATACGTGTTTTATCTTTCATTAACAGCCTCAACAAAACCAAGTATGCTACTTTTCTCTCTTACGTGTGTTATTTGCTGCTAATGGATCCGTTTTTATGATTTTGTTTTATTTAAACTTTTTTCTTTTTAAATTATTACTCCGTCTTCAGATAAATACCTTTTTTACATTCATCTTAAAGACCCCGATGAACATGCTTCTTTACAAATTTCATAATTGAAGAAAATATAAAATTATACAAGGCAATCACGTTTATTTCCCTTTAAATAATAAAAAGCTGAAATGGGGTATATCATAAGTTTTCTTAAACTAAATGAACGAATATAATCGGGTAACCAAATTAGGAACACATCGCTCTACCTTAAAGTTGTACCGCCGTAAATTGTTGTATTGTCGTCCCTGTAAAGAGTACTGATGCTGCATGTAGCTATTGATAGACCCCAAAGCCTGTACTGACATTAACTGTTGATATTGTTTCTGAGGAAATGTGTATATTATCCCTGTGGGGAATACCAACTCTAAGTGTTGATATTGTCTATGAGGACAGAACTGACGCAAGATACCGATGTTGACCCGGAGGACAGTACTGACGTTAGCTAGATGTTAATATTGTCCATGAAAACATGTAGTAGATGTATATGATGCTTTCTGGACCACGATAAATATTAATGGGCATTTTCATTAAAATTGGTGAGATATTCTCCTGGTCGACGATAAATATTAGTGGGCATTGTCGTCAATGCCCGAGATATTCATTCGAGACCACACTGGACCACTAGACCACTAGACCACTGGACCACACTAGGCCACTTGACAACTGGACCACACTGGAAAACACTGGGCCACTAGACCACTGGACTACTAGACCACTAGACCACTGGACCACACTATACCACACTGGACCACTAGACCACTAAACCACTAGGCCACCACTGGACCACTAGACCACTGTACCACCCGATAACCTGTCACAGGCTAATGGGCGGCTGCCCTCGCCAGACGAAATATTTAATACCACGTAATAATCGTCTATTTTTCTCAACCGGTTTGACACGACCTGGTATTTTTTATTATGTACCTAAATTTTGTTTTCTTGGTATGGGGGCGGTTGATCATGACTACAAACATTACTAAAGCAATATACTATACAACTTTTAGACTTTTTTTGTATAGTGTTCATGGCTTCTGTTCGTCCCTGTTCTATAAGCCTGTTTTTTTTTAGTCTCGCTTATTTCTGTTTGTTTAACCCTTATCTGTTTAATCCTTATCTGTTCTTTCATCTCATTATGTCAGTTACGTAATCTAATCTTTGATGCTCCGCATGGAACACATATCTGATATTTAGCGTAAGTCCCTTTACCATATTTTAGACAGGGTTTGACATGACTATTTTATTTTTTATTATATATCTATGATGTTTACAATAGTCTGAATTTCTTACAGGCTTGTATTTACAAGTCCCATGAGAACCAACGGTCATGAATATGCATTTACTTCCCTCCATCTTTATTACTATGCATATTTTTACTTTAAGTGACTTAAAGAAATATAATCTAAACTAAAAATAAAACCTAAAGTAAAAATATGAGTGCAAATATTGGCTACATTCTTGACCTTCATAGAGAGGGAAAGATTAGTGATGAGGCTTTGGATAATGCTCTCAGTGCCAGCGACAACACCTGATATCGACAATTAATAAAATGTAACTGAATCAAATATCTTGACATTCTCGCTGAATATGTTCATTTTAATGTCAAGTCTAATGATTCCTTCGATATGAAACAATATGACATGAACTAGTATGTGCTTCCGAATTTTTCTGAATCCGTTTTTTTTTTAAAAAGGGTAGATAATAATGTTTTGAAGCAAACATTTTCAGTTATAAAAGACAAAAGCAATAAAGGCGGGCTGAAGTTAGCATGATATTCGATATTCAAATTGAATATCGAAAAACAAAATCTCGAGATTCGTTATACAACAAATCAAACTGAATATCGAAAAACAAAAAAATAATCGAGATTCGTTATTCAACAAATCAAACTGAATATCGAAAAACAAAAAACTCGAGATTTGTTATTCAACAACAACATTTTGAATATTGAAAAAAAAAAACACTCGATATTCGTTATGCGTGCGGAATCATTCCGTTTGTGAGATTTGGTCAAACGTTTTCTGAGAAGTTATTTAAACTAAAAGTCTACGATGGACGAAAAGCGGACGACCAGGGACCCCAATAGTTCACTTCAACTCTGAGCCGAAGCCTCTGGGCCATCGGTTCAAGTGAACTAAAATTATTCAAGACCTCGACCTGAGGATGTCTCTGCCACCAATGAAAATACATATGAGCCATTATCAAACAAACTAATGCCAACAACGCATATGATTAAATATCAAACAAAGAAAGGCGGCTCTCAGAAAAAGTTAATTGAAGTTATAAACAAGTTTACGTTACCTAACCAAGTTTAAGTTTTATGAATATAAATCAAAATATGACCTAGACCTTGGTAAAGTTAGCGTGAAGTGCTGTCCATCAATACCAACAATACGTATTACCAACTATCAAGCAACGTGAGACATTCAGAAATTTGTTATTAGAGTTAAGATACCTAAGATTAATGAACGTGAAGTTGGCTGTAACAGTTGCAGGAATAGTAGTAGCTACTGCCAGCAGTAGCAGCAGTAGCAGCAGTAGCAGCAGTAGCAGCAGTAGAATCAATAGTCATCGTAAGTATGTTTTCTTTGCGCAAGTATGTTGTTTTTACTTCCCACCATCATGTTTAACAGAAACCCATTTCGCAACCATCATATGTTTGCTACTGCTATTGCTACTGCTACTGCTACTGCTAACCACTGCCATCAGTAGCTGCAGTAGCAGTAGCTACTACAAGCAGTAGCAGCAGTAGCAGTAGCTACTGCCAGCAGTAGCAGCAGTATAGTCAATAGTCATCGTAATTGTTTTCTTTGCGCAAGTATGTTGTTTCTACTTTCCCACCATCATGTTTAACAGACAACCCCTTTCGAAACCATCATATGCAGTAGCAGCAGTAGCAGCAGTAGCAGTAGGTTGTAGAGCACCATCTCAATAGACTACTCATCGCATGAATATTGTCTTTGCGCAAGTATGTTGTTTCTACTTTTCCACCATCATACCCCTTTCGCAACCAGCATATGTTTACACAACCGCTTCGCCCAGTAATATCATGGCTTATATGTTTTGTTCTCTATCGTTATAGCTGTAACTTTTCAGCTACTGCTAGCAGTAGAAGCAATAAAAGCAGTGGCAATAGCTACTACTAGTATTAGCAGCAGTAGATAGCATTTGCACCATCATATGTTTACACTGCTTCGCCAAATAATATCATGGTTCTTATGTTTTGTTTTCTATTGTTACTGCTGTAACATTTCAGATACTGCTAGTAGTAGAAATAACATGCCCCTCCGGGTATCTTTCATGCGGGCACCTGGGTAGAACCACCGACGTTCCGCAAGCCAGCTGGTAGTCTTCCTCATATTAAGATTCCTAGTCTACGGCAACAGAAACATATAGGTTTAAAATTGGAAAATAGTATGCACCGAACTAACCGCATGAAATTGGAGATTATTTGTAAATGTATTTGTTGTAAATGACAGTTTCACATAACTAAATCACGCATTTTTCATGATAATCACTTCCGCAGAATAATAATAACATCTTAAACAAAAGTGTTACGTTATAAGTTGAACACCTCTTGTGGTTATACAAAGGCTAGGAATAGTAAAGTCCTAAAATCGATTACAAGGTCTAGACGAATACGTTGAGAAACATATACCCACGAAAACTGTTGCTCTGGGATCCTCTCCTTCTATGTATTGATAATCAAAAAATGTTTCTCTTGTCAAACATGTTTTTATTAATTCCCCATGTTCAACTGAGAGATGTAATTTAGGAAAAGATGCGATATTATCAGAAATATTAGCTTTGTTAAGTTGAAGTTCTTTTGGGTATATATTTATTTACCATAGTTGAAAGGAAAGGGTTGTCAATGTGTAATATATCATCCAGATACTGAGACGTGTTGTTAAAGCTTTGATGACATATGGCTATGTATCTGATGGAAAACCGAACATGTCATCTCTTTTATAGCAACGCAAAACACATATGCGACCAGAATTGTACAGTAAGTACCCATGGGGATACTAACAATTACTAGTATCCATAAACAATACTGCCATCTATACCTGACGAGTTATCGGATGTAACTGAGATTTCAGGGACGCCCTATGACTAGCACAGATCATTATGTTACATATAGAGAGAACGATAACGTCAACATTGTATCAAACCATATGTCAATATTTGTAACTTTGCTTGTAATGGGAGGCATTTAATGACAAGAAAACCGGTAGAAGGAAGAACTAACATTAGCGTGGTAAAATCGGTCCAATGTGCATGTTGTTGTCTTTTTTGATGCTTTGAACTATTCATTAAGCAGACATGCAGACCTCAAAACAGTTTCAATTCACATAAAACCAACGCAGACGTCATTTCCACTATCGGTCGAAATTATATGGTGATAGAAAACTGATAGAAGGCGATACTAATAAAAGATATACATGACATGTATAGACATTTAAACCGAGTAAATATTAGAATATCATTGTTTAGCTAACTGGCACTTTTCATGATGCGTATGTGTATTATGCCGGTCAATAAATACACCCATTACGTTTAGAATCAATAGTTCGGCGGGTAAGGTCAAGTCGTACTTTAACATAATAATGTCCTTAACCATGGTTATAGAGGCTTTAACATGGGTGCCTGTTTAATATTGAATTTATTAAACGAGTTGGATAAAATTACATTGTGCGAGGCTATGCCGTACATTATATCAATGTTATTCAACGAGTTTAACAAATTCCGTGATATGAAATACGCGGCAATGTGAGATTATATTAATCACATAACTACAAGAAAAATAAATGATAGGGAACACGTAGAATTGTAGTTGTCGTATGAGGACGTCGTATGTTGGTATTATGACGTCGAATGTTTATTCGGTCTTCTCTCTCTATAAATTGTGATATTTTAGAACGTAATGCCATTCATTGGTAGTTTAAATAAAATATAACATGTGCTAGTGTTCTAAAATATGTAATTACACACTTGTTTATAGAGAGTACTCCATGACATATATAATATAAAATCAGAAATATAATAATCAAAATATTTTAACACCTTATGCAGTTGCATGCTACTGCATGCAAACCAGTTAATACAATAACAACGAAGGTTAATACAACATTTGTACAATAACAAGGAAGTGTTGATCAAACTTAAAAGTTGCGTATCTGATCAAACTTGTTTAATGTTCATGTTGAAATCTTCACAATTTCATTTCATTTTAAAATCACAAGAATTGTATTTCATGTTGAAATCATCAAGGCATACACCGAAATTTCCACATGCATGTTACAATTTAAGGTTCGACCTACTAGTTTTCATTTGTTTTAAAGGGACACACGGCAATCTTGATTTTGTTTTTCGAACATTAAAGTAGGCATCTCGATGAATTAATTATCATTTAAAACTGCTTGCATATGATTAAATAAAATTTACAATTTTCATAAGTTTCTTCGTTATTCTACCATAAATAAATATAATTATATAATATATTACCGGTGCAAAAGTATCAACTTTACAGTTAGTAAAAATAAATTCTGCGCTGAATTATTTGAATAATTAATATTAATGATTGTAAAAAAAATGCGACGCCTTCAATTTTAAACAAATAAAGAAATCCATTTGTCCCTTTAAATAAAATGCAAGCAAATGTATACTGTATCAATACTTGATTAAACTTGATGCTGCACCGTTCTCAAAACGTTATCACTATCAAAATACCATGACAAATAAAGGCGATATGACTTATAAAAAACAATGCACAGAACGTTAATGAAGGCCGTTATCTTGCAAAGATAACGTCTTTAAGCCGTATTACCATATATGGAATATTGACTAATATCATGCAAAATAAAGATAAACATTCCAAATGCATGTAACATCATAAAATGAACAGAAAATGCATACATTTAAGATTTGCACCTTGTATATTGTGTACATTTTTATTTTTAATCCAATTGCTGATTGAATGTGCTTGAACACGTATTTGATAATAATGCGATACAGCATGATAAAATAGTCTAAAGGCGTTTCACTTTAAATCATCATCATCACACTCTTTTACAATACATGGTGTTGCTGATATAGAACTAAGCTCGATTATTTAAATTATATTTTCAAAGGGAAATAACTCGATCCAAAATTAAAAGTATTACGGTTTTTACAAATGTATTCTTATTTTACACATTGTAATACTATGGCAAAGTAACTTTTGTCTATAACAAATGACTGGCAGATGTATTTTTTACTTTTTGCTTCAGTATAAAATCATTATGAAAATTAAATGATTTTGTTATTATAAATCACAACTGTACTTTAAATATATTATTGGTGAAGTGTAATCTACACCAGTAGTAAACAACAATTATCTTTGAACTATTCTAATGAGTACCCGTATAACTATAAATAATTTGAAACATAGTCAAAGTATGTAGAAAACAGTCTAATACACAGTAAAGCAAACATATTATATCATGTGCAATTTACTTTGCTTTATGTCCGAACGTAATTATATTTTATATCCTGTCAGTTTCATATTATATAATTTCTTCTTTTCATTTCAGTATGATGAAGTGTATTTACTTTGACACACGATTTCGAATAATTACACCGAGCAAGCAGTGTCAGTCTATTCGCCGACACATCTCATTTCATTCATTTCGCAGGATATGGATCAAATTGCGTCAGTGTCTTTCTTTTAGTTTTAACCTTCGTTATGTGTTTTTGTTTTATCTTCCTCTAATCAGCCGGAACACTTCTGCGTCGGGTTGACATATTTCTTTGAAACGCCATTCCGGTTTTAAAGAGGCACTACCTATATCTACGCGATTTTTAATTTAAAATATTAAATACTCAATATTACTGCATTTATATGTATACAAAGCTATTTTCTGAATATTCTAAGAAGAAACATGGTTCGTATTCCAGTTCTGTAAATTATTAATTATGATCAAAACAATATTTTGAATAAAATGCTGCCCAGCCTTTTATTCCTGCCGGAGAACTACGAGTTTTTACGATTTTCTCGGACATGCGGATTGCGATTCAGTTGAACGAAAACAAACTATTCGGGCAGTTCCGATAGTAAACGATTCGATCGGAACTCTTCGCCAATCCGACGAGGCAGTTCCGATTGTAAACGAATAAGATCGGAAAATCTCCGCAATCGGCTTGTCTAAAACAATTACGAATACAATTTCAAAAATCCGATCTTTTCAATCCTGTTTTTCCCCAGCAAAACGCATATTACATGGGGTGAAATTATTGCCATTTTTCTTTTTCATAGTCCTCTTTATAATTAAGTAAAGTTTATATCAATTGGTGGACAAAAATATATAGGTAGAGCCTCTTTAATATATGTAGCCGTGCCTTTAAAAGTTGTTCAAGGGAGACAACTGCTATAGTTATCTGTAGTATGTTTACTCATATTTATGTCCCTTATTCTTCAGGTAGATAGCTGGCTATGTTCACAGTACTGAGTAATAACTGTAAAAGTTAATGAGACCATTTATCATGAGGTCAATGTATTATTTATGTTGTATACGGTTGTCAAGTATGTCTTGACAAACTGGTTATTGTACAAATACAGCTTGGCTGACAGGATTGAGTGAGTGAAAACTAACTTAGGTCACCCCTAACACTGCATGGCATGATAACTCTAACTAACTCAGTCTTTGCCTACCTTCTCTAAGAGAAACACCTATTTCAGTACAGAGATGTAATAATATATATTTTAGTAGTTATCTATAGACTTGTAAAGGTCTGATTGAGAATGTAGTTTTATATATCCTACAGCTATTAGATTCTTGGTAAATATTTGGTTGCAGAACCTAAATATGGATTTGTCTGGTGAGTTCTCGATTGTTTGGTATATTAATGAAATTGCCGCGTTTGTAGATAATGTATTTCTGTAATGGCTGCAATGTCATTCATGTTGTAATTGTTTATTAAATGTGATGTTTGTATATATTGCAGGCTTTATATTACCCGTATATAAAGAACCCTAAATCATGGATTGGAGTTGTTGAATTTACCCCCATAAGACCATGGTGACATATAAATCCTACGTAGCGTGACTTTGACTACTTCTTTGATATAAATCTTCAGGTAACGCGGGATATCACTCATAATCTCATCTTTGAAGTGTTAGGAATGGACAAACGTTTATCGCTGCGTTCGTCTCATCGATCTTACATAATTTGACAAATTTAATTTTGATTTTGAACATTTGTCAAACAAGTTTTAGTTATGTTTTCTGGTAAAATGTCAGGCTTGCAAATCAAGTATGCGTTCTTTCGTTACAAAAGAACAGTAACTGTGTTTCCAAGTTTTAACATAAGAAAAACACCAAAAATCAAATGAAAAAAAAACAAAACACAAAGGTTCTCAAATTACATATTGTATACTTAGCATATACCATGACTTGGTATAGAACAACTTCACACCGGGATTTCGCAAGCAAAATTAATGATCTTCTCTCAAAATGGAGTTTTTTCCTAAAATATTACTTCCTCGTTATCAAAAGGTCGCGGATTGAAGACGCGACCTATGGAAATTTCACTTATGGCTCTACCCCGTGCATGTAAAAAACCCAAAGTAATTTAAATGATTTGAAAGTAAGAGTGACTATAAATAATTTGTCGAGTCGTTAAACGTTTATATGACATGTAAGTATGTACTACTACACATAATTTTTTTGAGTAGTATGTGTAATACCGTTTCCAAGGACACCGCAGGGAGTTTTTTTATCACGGATTAACACAGAAGTTAGGCAAGACGTTTAATGTGGATATGGACTGACTTTCGCCTACGTGGCCAAAAACCTTACATTCTCTTAAACGGACGGCAGCTGTCACAGTACTTTACCAGAATAGGGTACTGATGGAGTGAATGCGAAGAAAAAGTGACGATGACTACACCGGTATTAATGCTAACCACATAGTCAGCATTTCAGTTGGTATTGTCAGTTAGATTAAATATTATCGATTAGTCACATGCACCAAGTTGTTTTGATATCTGCGTGATGTAGCTAACTCTATATTTTGTATATTTGTGCTTGCTATTCACGTCCGCGTGATGTTCAAGTAGATGTCGAACTGTCTCTGTATGTCCATTGTAAGACGCAATAGAAAGTGAAGTGTGACCATCGTTGTCCTTTTGTAATATGTCAATATTTTGTATTTCTTATAATAAATATATGCATAACAACAGATGGTTTCTTACATTACACAAGTAACACATACAGCAATGTGATACATTAATCTTTAAATACTGGTACCAAAGTATCAGTTTACACGTCTCTATTTGAACTAGTAATAACTCTTGAATATAAATGTGTCACGTGTCAAGCAGTTTCAAATCGACGAACACCCCAAAAGTCGGTATATAAGCAGAAATCGATGCGTAAAATATCACATTTTTATTTAGCCTTCGTACCAGTATCATCGATAAATATGCGGCTTCAGAATATATGTGAAAAAAACAAGTAATTGCCCGGAACCGGATTTAAACCACAGACGCTTTTAAGTTTTGATGGCTGTAAGTTTAACCACTAGACCACGGCTATTTATTGGAATGTGGTACCATTTTTAACGCTAAAAAGGCATTACGTAATAACTAGCGCACAAACAAACGCATCAGTGGATAAATAACGAGTGTAGATATGATTGTTTTGAGGCGCAATATTAGTTTCTTATTGTATACTTTCATATTGTCCCGTTTAGTTTGTATTAAGCTAAGGGTGCAATATTCTACGATATTGCACACATTGATATTGCACCGGAACTTTTTCTCGCGTTTGCTAAGAGCCGCGAAATAGAAATAAAGAACTACTTTCAACGGAATCCTGCCTATAGTGTCAACAACAAAAAACACGTGTTTTTGTTCAACCCTTTATAGCAGAAATTGAAAAAATAATTGAAATGGTCACTCACCCACTATTTCTAACGTTATCGAATGGCAAACAAACGTTAGAAATTCGCATGACGTTTTTAATGACGTCATCCGACGTCGACGTCGTTTTCGCGCAAAATAATCATCCACACAAAATGAAACTGAATGACATTATAGGAATTCCATCGAAAGCTATACAAATAACACAAATATAAGGAAAAGTAATAGTCATACAATTAGCAATGATCGAAAACAATATGAAAGTATACAATAAAAAGGTTATTGAATTTGCATGGCTAAATATTACTTGGAACTCGTTGCTTTGGCGCAGGACGACTCGCAAGCTCGTCGTCCTTTGCCAAAACAACTCGTTCCAAGTAATATTTAGCCATACACATTCAATAACCTATAATATTGATAACTAATAATATTACACCAGGCAATGTTAGTTTACACGTGCGACAAGATGGACTATATATTTATTGATTCATTTTGTGTTGCGTTCAGATAGGTTAAGTTATTTTGCCTCTTAATAAATGGTAGTTAGTATATTATTTTCTCAAGAAGCGTTATAGCTCAGTGAGCACCTGACTTGAAATCAGAAGGTCGTGTGTTCGAGTCCCGAAAAAGGCACCTTTTTCTTCTTCTGTAAATCATAATGTTATCTGTGTACAGGAACGACGTCACGTATCGATGTCTATACAATAAATGATGTCCTGCGTTATAATTGCTCTCTTAAGTACCCGATTACGACATGAGCTGGTGAACATGACATTTCAAATAAAGACTAGACAATAGAATAACTGTCTGTCAGTTTTCTGTATTTAAATTTAATATTTCCCATTATTTCCCATTATTTTAAATGGTATGCAAGTTTGTCCTTAGACCTGGTTATAATACTTTTATAAGTTCAATTTTTGTTATATATGAGAAGAAAGATGTAAAACTAGGAATCGCTTTTGCATACCTATTCTTAAAAACGAATTACTTTGCAATTATTAAAACACAGTTTAAAATGACGGCATAAGTTTTATCTTGAAGAATATCAAGGTAGATTGTTTTGAAAGTCTGTTCAAGAGGAGCATTTTTGCCTTTTATACAATTATGTAATTCAGTCAAAAATGCTCTAGTAGAATGCCATTCTCAAAAGAGATGTTCAAATGTTTCAACATGCATAATGCAAAAATCACAGAGACATGTGATATTAATTGTACATTTATATAGATAATTATTTGTGGGTATAATTTATATTGAAAAGATCTAAGTGTTATGTCTATTGTATTTGTGAAAGGTGAGATATGTATCAGCTTACAGCTTATTTTTCTTATATGTTCTTTCCATTTTATGTGAGATTTGATTGGCAATTCTGTCTTTATCCGTTCAACTTGTTTGTTGTATAATAATTTATTGGCAAAGTTTTGTTTTCCTATCTGTTGCAATAACGTTATTTCCCTATCATTATGTGTTCTGTCTTCTTTGTTTATATCTTGTTTTAATCTATTTCATATGCTTTGAACAATTGTATAATTGTTAAGGAATTCATAATTAAGGATGTTGTATAATGTTTTCATATGTACAAAAGTATGAAATTGCCTAAGTCTGTGGTTAGACACTTGTTCAATATATTTATTACTCATATTATTCCATGTTTTGAAGTAAATATAATGTCCTTGTTTTTCATGTAAGAATTATTCCATAGTATCTGTTTAGGAATGATTTTTGCTGTTTTATTGAAGTTCATTTCAGACAGGCAGTTTATTATTTCAGACAGAAAGACAGACACTCCTTTGATGGATTTTCCAAGACAGTTAGACGATATATCAGTTTTGGTAGGGCAAAAGTCTTGATTACCTTTTTTTTTCCAAAGATAGATAAGTTGTGTATTTTTCCATTGATCTAAGCGTTTAACAAATTACTCTAGTTTTGGATTAAGGTTAAGTTCTTGACATTTTGCCATTTTATTTGCAATCATCTATGTCCTTCCTATTCACCTCCGCGTGATTTTCAAGAAGGAGCCGAACTGCCTCTGTATATCCACTGTATGACGCACTATGGAGGGGAGTGAAAGCATTAAAGTTACTACTATTCACTTCCGTGTGTTGTTCAAGAAGGAGCCGAGCTGTCTCGGTATGTCCATTTTGTGACGCACTATATAGGGGAGTATAATTTTTTTGTCCTTGCTAGCCACCTCCGCCTGATGTTCAAGAAGGACCAGAGCTGCCTCTGTATGTCTACTGTATGACGCAACAGAAAGAATAACAGAAAGGGGTGCGTGTCACCATCGTTGTTTTTACTCTTCACCTTCCCGTTATGTTCAAGAAGGAGCCGAGCTGTCTCTGTATGTCCATCATTGCATGACGCACTATGGAGGGGAGTGAACGCATTCATGTTACTACTATTCACCTCCGCGTGATGTTCAAGAAGGAGCCGAGCTGTCTCTGTATGTCCATTTTGTGACGCACTATGGAGGGGAGTATACCTTTTTTAGTCCTTGCTATTCACCTCCGCTTGATGTTCCAAAAGGACCAAAGCTGCCTCTGTATGTCCATTGTATGACGCAACAGAAAAGGGCGGGTCATCATCGTTGTCCTTACTATTCACGTCCGCGTGATGTTCAAGAAGGATCAGAGCTGTCTCTGTATGTCTATTTTTGACGCACTATGGAGGGGAGTGACATCATCGTTGTCCTTACTATTCACGTCCGCGTTATGTTCAAGAAGGAGCCGAGCTGTCTCTGTATGTCCATTGCATGACGCACTATGGAGGGGAGTGAAAGCATTAATGTTACTACTATTCACCTCCGCGTGATGATCAAGAAGGAGCCGAGCTGTCTCTGTATGTCCATTTTGTGACGCACTATGAAGGGGAGTATACTTTTTTTTGTCCTTGCTATTCACCTCCGCTTGATGTTCAAGAAGGACCAAAGCTGCCTCTGTATGTCCATTGTATGACGCAACAGAAAGGGGCGTGTTACCATCGTTGTTCTTACTATTCACGTCCGCATGATGTTCAAGAAGGAGCCGAGCTGTCACTGTATGTCCATTTTGTGACGCAATATGGAGGGGAGTGAAAGCATTATTGTGACTACTATTCACCTCCGCGTTATGTTCAAGAAGGAGCCGAGCTGTCTCTGTATGTCCATTTTGTGATGCACTATGGAGGGGAGTATACTTTTTTTTGTCCTTGCTATTCACCTCCACTGGATGTTCAAGAAGGACCAAAGCTGCCTCTGTATGTCCATTGTATGACGCAACAGAAAGGGGCGTGTCATCATCGTTGTCCTTACTATTCATGTCCGCGTGATGTTCAAGAAGGATCAGAGCTGTCTCTGTATGTCCATTGTATGAAGCAACAGAAAGGGGCGTGTTACCATCGTTGTTCTTACTATTCACGTCCGCATGATGTTCAAGAAGGAGCCGAGCTGTCTCTGTATGTCCATTTTGTGACGCACTATGGAGGGGAGTATACTTTTGTTTGTCCTTGCTATTCACCTCCGCTTGATGTTCAAGAAGGACCAAAGCTGCCTCTGTATGTCCATTGTATGACGCAACAATAAGGGGCGTGTTATCATTGTTGTCCTTACTATTCACGTTCGCGTGATGTTCAAGAAGGAGCCGAGCTGTCTCTGTATGTCCATTTTGTGACGCAATATGGAGGGGAGTGAAAGCATTATTGCTACTACTATTCACGTCCGCGTGATGTTCAAGAACGAGCCGAGCTGTCTCTGTATGTCCATTTTATGACGCTCTATGGAGGGTAGTATACTTTTGTTTGTCCTTGCTATTCACCTCCGCTTGATGTTCAAGAAGGACCAAAGCTGCCTCTGTATGTCCATTGTATGACGCAACAGAAAGGGGCGTGTTACCATCGTTGTTCTTATTATTCACGTCCGCATGATGTTCAAGAAGGAGCCGAGCTGTCTCTGTATGTCCATTTTGTGACGCAATATGGAGGGGAGTGAAAGCTTTATTGTTACTACTATTCACCTCCGCGTGAAGTTCAAGAAGGAGCCGAGCTGTCTCTGTATGTCCATTTTGTGACGCAATATGGAGGGGAGTGAAAGCATTATTTTCACTACTATTCACCTCCGCGTGATGTTCAAGAAGGAGCCGAGCTGTCTCTGTATGTACATTTTGTGACGCAACAGAAAGGGGCGTGTCATCATCGTTGTCCTTACTATTCACGTCCGCGTGATGTTCAAGAAGGATCAGAGCTGTCTCTGTATGTCCATTGTATGACGCAACAGAAAGGGGCGTGTCATCATCGTTGTCCTTACTATTCACGTCCGCGTGATGTTCAAGAAGGATCGGAGCTGTCTCTGTATGTCCATTGTATGACGCAACAGAAAGGGGCGTGTTACCATCGTTTTTCTTACTATTCACGTCCGCATGATGTTCAAGAAGGAGTCGAGCTGTCTCTGTATGTCCATTTTGTGACGCACTATGGAGGGGAGTATACTTTTGTTTGTCCTTGCTATTCACCTCCGCTTGATGTTCAAGAAGGACCAAAGCTGCCTCTGTATGTCCATTGTATGACGCAACAATAAGGGGCGTGTTATCACTGTTGTCCTTACTATTCACGTTCGCGTGATGTTCAAGAAGGAGCCGAGCTGTCTCTGTATGTCCATTTTGTGACGCAATATGGAGGGGAGTGAAAGGATTATTGTTACTACTATTCACCTCCGCGTGATGTTCAAGAAGGAGCCGAGCTGTCTCTGTATGTCCATTTTGTGACGCACTATGGAGGGGAGTATACTTTTTTTTGTCCATGCTATTCACCTCCGCTTGATGTTCAAGAAGGACCAAAGCTGCCTCTGTATGTCCATTGTATGACGCAACAGAAAGGGACGTGTTACCATCGTTGTTCTTACTATTCACGTCCGCATGATGTTCAAGAAGGAGCCGAGATGTCTCTGTATGTCCATTTTGTGACGCAATATGGAGGGGAGTGAAAGCATTATTGTTACTACTATTCACCTCCGCGTTATGTTCAAGAAGGAGCCGAGCTGTCTCTGTATGTCCATTTTGTGACGCACTATGGAGGGGAGTATACTTTTTTTTGTCCTTGCTATTCACCTCCGCTGGATGTTCAAGAAGGACCAAAGCTGCCTCTGTATGTCCATTGTATGACGCAACAGAAAGGGGCGTGTCATCATCGTTGTCCTTACTATTCACGTCCGCGTGATGTTCAAGAAGGATCAGAGCTGTCTCTGTATGTCCATTGTATGACGCAACAGAAAGGGACGTGTTACCATCGTTGCTCTTACTATTCACGTCCGCATGATGTTCAAGAAGGAGCCGAGCTGTCTCTGTATGTCCATTTTGTGACGCACTATGGAGGGGAGTATACTTTTGTTTGTCCTTGCTATTCACCTCCGCTTGATGTTCAAGAAGGACCAAAGCTGCCTCTGTATGTTCATTGTATGACGCAACAATAAGGGGCGTGTTATCATTGTTGTCCTTACTATTCACGTTTGCGTGATGTTCAAGAAGGAGCCGAGCTGTCTCTGTATGTACATTTTGTGACGCAATATGGAGGGGAGTGAAAGCATTATTGTTACTACTATTCACATCCGCGTCATGTTCATGAAGGAGCCGAGCTGTCTCTGTATGTCCATTTTGTGACGCTCTATGGAGGGGAGTATACTTTTGTTTGTCCTTGCTATTCACCTCCGCTTGATGTTCAAGAAAGACCATAGCTGCCTCTGTATGTCCATCGTATGACGCAACAGAAAGGGGCGTGTTACCATCGTTGTTCTTACTATTCACGTCCGCATGATGTTCAAGAAGGAGCCGAGCTGTCTCTGTATGTCCATTTTGTGACGCAATATGGAGGGGAGTGAAAGCATTATTGTTACTACTATTCACCTCCGCGTGATGTTCAAGAAGGAGCCGAGCTGTCTCTGTATGTCCATTTTGTGACGCAATATGGAGGGGAGTGAAAGCATTATTGTCACTACTATTCACCTCCGCGTGATGTTCAAGAAGGAGCCGAGCTGTCTCTGTATGTCCATTTTGTGACGCAACAGAAAGGGGCGTGTCATCATCGTTGTCCTTAATATTCACGTCCGCGTGATGTTCAAGAAGGATCAGAGCTGTATCTGTAAGTCAATTGTATGACGCAACAGAAGGGGCGTGTTACCATCGTTGTTCTTACTATTCACGTCCGCATGATGTTCAAGAAGGAGCCGAGCTGTCTCTGTATGTCCATTTTGTGACGCACTATGGAGTATACTTTTGTTTGTCCTTGCTATTCACCTCCGATTGATGTTCAAGAAGGACCAAAGCTGCCTCTGTATGTCCATTGTATGACGCAACAATAAGGGGCGTGTTATCATTGTTGTCCTTACTATTCACGTTCGCGTGATGTTCAAGAAGGACCGAGCTGTCTCTGTATGTCCATTTTGTGACGCAATATGGAGGGGAGTGAAAGCATTATTGTTACTACTATTCACGTCCGCGTGATGTTCAAGAAGGAGCCGAGCTGTCTCTGTATGTCCATTTTATGACGCTCTATGGAGGGGAGTAAACTTTTGTTTGTCCTTGCTATTCACCTCCGCTTGATGTTCAAGAAGGACCAAAGCTGCCTCTGTATGTCCATTGTATGACGCAACAGAAAGGGGCGTGTTACAATCGTTGTTCTTACTATTCACGTCCGCATGATGTTCAAGAAGGAGCCGAGCTGTCTCTGTATGTCCATTTTGTGACGCAATATGGAGGGGAGTGAAAGCTTTATTGTTACTACTATTCACCTCCGCGTGATGTTCAAGAAGGAGCCGAGCTGTCTCTGTATGTACATTTTGTGACGCAATATGGAGGGGAGTGAAAGCTTTATTGTTACTACTATTCACCTCCGCGTGATGTTCAAGAAGGAGCCGAGCTGTCTCTGTATGTCCATTTTTTGACTCAATATGGAGGGGAGTGAAAGCATTATTGTCACTACTATTCACCTCCGCGTGATGTTCAAGAAGGAGCCGAGCTGTCTCTGTATGTCCATTTTGTGACGCAATAGAAAGGGGCGTGTCATCATCGTTGTCCTTACTATTCACGTCCGCGTGATGTTCAAGAAGGATCAGAGCTGTCTCTGTATGTCCATTGTATGACGAAACAGAAAGGGGCGTGTCATCATCGTTGTCCTTACTATTCACGTCCGCGTGATGTTCAAGAAGGATCAGAGATGTCTCTGTATGTCCATTGTATGACGCAACAGAAAGGGGCTTGTTACCATCGTTTTTCTTACTATTCACGTCCGCATGATGTTCAAGAAGAAGCCGAGCTCTCTCTGTATGTCCATTTTGTGACGCACTATGGAGGGGAGTATACTTTTGTTTGTCCTTGCTATTCACCTCCGCTTGATGTTCAAGAAGGACCAACGCTGCCTCTGTATGTCCATTGTATGACGCAACAATAAGGGGCGTGTTATCATTGTTGTCCTTACTATTCACGTTTGCGTGATGTTCAAGAAGGAGCCGAGCTGTCTCTGTATGTACATTTTGTGACGCAATATGGAGGGGAGTGAAAGCATTATTGTTACGACTATTCACATCCGCGTGATGTTCAAGAAGGAGCCGAGCTGTCTCTGTATGTCCATTTTGTTACGCTCTATGGAGGGGAGTATACTTTTGTTTGTCCTTGCTATTCACCTCCGCTTGATGTTCAAGAAGGACCATAGCTGCCTCTGTATGTCCATCGTATGACGCAACAGAAAGGGGCGTGTTACCATCGTTGTTCTTACTATTCACGTCCGCATGATGTTCAAGAAGGAGCCGAGCTGTCTCTGTATGTCCATTTTGTGACGCAATATGGAGGGGAGTGAAAGCATTATTGTCACTACTATTCACCTCCGCGTGATGTTCAAGAAGGAGCCGAGCTGTCTCTGTATGTCCATTTTGTGACGCAACAGAAAGGGGCGTGTCATCATCGTTGTCCTTACTATTCACGTCCGCCTGATGTTTAAGAAGGATCAGAGCTGTCTCTGTATGTCCATTGTATGACGCAACAGAAAGGGGCCTGTTACCATCGTTGTTCTTACTATTCACGTCCGAATGATGTTCAAGAAGGAGCCGAGCTGTCTCTGTATGTCCATTTTGTGACGCACTATGGAGTATACTTTTGTTTGTCCTTGCTATTCACCTCCGCTTGATGTTCAAGAAGGACCAAAGCTGCCTCTGTATGTCCATTGTATGACGCAACAATAAGGGGCGTGTTATCATTGTTGTCCTTACTATTCACGTTAGCGCGATGTTCAAGAAGGAGCCGAGCTGTCTCTGTATGTCCATTTTGTGACGCAATATGGAGGGGAGTGAAAGCATTATTGTTACTACTATTCACGTCCGCGTGATGTTCAAGAAGGAACCGAGCTGTCTCAGTATGTCCATTTTATGACGCTCTATGGAGGGGAGTATACTTTTGTTTGTCCTTGCTATTCACCTCCGCTTGATGTTCAAGAAAGACCATAGCTGCCTCTGTATGTCCATCGTATGACGCAACAGAAAGGGGCGTGTTACCATCGTTGTTCTTACTATTCACGTCCGCATGATGTTCAAGAAGGAGCCGAGCTGTCTCTGTATGTCCATTTTGTGACGCAATATGGAGGGGAGTGAAAGCATTATTGTTACTACTATTCACCTCCGCGTGATGTTCAAGAAGGAGCCGAGCTGTCTCTGTATGTCCATTTTGTGACGCAATATGGAGGGAGTGAAAGCATTATTGTCACTACTATTCACCTCCGCGTGATGTTCAAGAAGGAGCCGAGCTGTCTCTGTATGTCCATTTTGTGACGCAACAGAAAGGGGCGTGTCATCATCGTTGTCCTTAATATTCACGTCCGCGTGATGTTCAAGAAGGATCAGAGCTGTATCTGTAAGTCAATTGTATGACGCAACAGAAGGGGCGTGTTACCATCGTTGTTCTTACTATTCACGTCCGCATGATGTTCAAGAAGGAGCCGAGCTGTCTCTGTATGTCCATTTTGTGACGCACTATGGAGTATACTTTTGTTTGTCCTTGCTATTCACCTCCGATTGATGTTCAAGAAGGACCAAAGCTGCCTCTGTATGTCCATTGTATGACGCAACAATAAGGGGCGTGTTATCATTGTTGTCCTTACTATTCACGTTCGCGTGGATGTTCAAGAAGGACCGAGCTGTCTCTGTATGTCCATTTTGTGACGCAATATGGAGGGGAGTGAAAGCATTATTGTTACTACTATTCACGTCCGCGTGATGTTCAAGAAGGAGCCGAGCAGTCTCTGTATGTCATTTTATGACGCTCTATGGGAGGGGAGTAAACTTTTGTTTGTCCTTGCTATTCACCTCCGCTTGATGTTCAAGAAGGACCAAAGCTGCCTCTGTATGTCACATTGTATGACGCAACAGAAAGGGGCGTGTTACAATCGTTGTTCTTACTATTCACGTCCGCATGATGTTCAAGAAGGAGCCGAGCTGTCTCTGTATGTCCATTTTGTGACGCAATATGGAGGGGAGTGAAAGCTTAATGTTACTACTATTCACCTCCCGCGTGATGTTCAAGAAGGAGCCGAGCTGTCTCTGTATGTACATTTTGTGACGCAATATGGAGGGAGTGAAAGCTTTATTGGTTACTACTATTCACCTCCGCGTGATGTTCAAGAAGGAGCCGAGCTGTCTCTGTATGTCCATTTTTTGACTCAATATGGAGGGGAGTGAAAGCATTATTGTCACTACTATTCACCTCCGCGTGATGTTCAAGAAGGAGCCGAGCTGTCTCTGTATGTCATTTTGTGACGCAATAGAAAGGTGCGTGTCATCATCGTTGTCCTTACTATTCACGTCCGCGTGATGTTCAAGAAGGATCACAGAGCTGTCCTCTGTATGTCCATTGTATGACGAAACAGAAAGGGGCGTGTCATCGTTGTCCTTACTATTCACGTCCGCGTGATGTTCAAGAAGGATCAGAGATGTCTCTGTATGTCCATTGTATGACGCAACAGAAAGGGGCTTGTTACCATCGTTTTTCTTACTATTCACGTCCGCATGATGTTCAAGAAGAAGCCGAGCTCTCTCTGTATGTCCATTTTGTGACGCACTATGGAGGGGAGTATACTTTTGTTTGTCCTTGCTATTCACCTCCGCTTGATGTTCAAGAAGGACCAACGCTGCCTCTGTATGTCCATTGTATGACGCAACAATAAGGGGCGTGTTATCATTGTTGTCCTTACTATTCACGTTTGCGTGATGTTCAAGAAGGAGCCGAGCTGTCTCTGTATGTACATTTTGTGACGCAATATGGAGGGGAGTGAAAGCATTATTGTTACGACTATTCACATCCGCGTGATGTTCAAGAAGGAGCCGAGCTGTCTCTGTATGTCCATTTTGTTACGCTCTATGGAGGGGAGTATACTTTTGTTTGTCCTTGCTATTCACCTCCGCTTGATGTTCAAGAAGGACCATAGCTGCCTCTGTATGTCCATCGTATGACGCAACAGAAAGGGGCGTGTTACCATCGTTGTTCTTACTATTCACGTCCGCATGATGTTCAAGAAGGAGCCGAGCTGTCTCTGTATGTCCATTTTGTGACGCAATATGGAGGGGAGTGAAAGCATTATTGTCACTACTATTCACCTCCGCGTGATGTTCAAGAAGGAGCCGAGCTGTCTCTGTATGTCCATTTTGTGACGCAACAGAAAGGGGCGTGTCATCATCGTTGTCCTTACTATTCACGTCCGCCTGATGTTTAAGAAGGATCAGAGCTGTCTCTGTATGTCCATTGTATGACGCAACAGAAAGGGGCCTGTTACCATCGTTGTTCTTACTATTCACGTCCGAATGATGTTCAAGAAGGAGCCGAGCTGTCTCTGTATGTCCATTTTGTGACGCACTATGGAGTATACTTTTGTTTGTCCTTGCTATTCACCTCCGCTTGATGTTCAAGAAGGACCAAAGCTGCCTCTGTATGTCCATTGTATGACGCAACAATAAGGGGCGTGTTATCATTGTTGTCCTTACTATTCACGTTAGCGCGATGTTCAAGAAGGAGCCGAGCTGTCTCTGTATGTCCATTTTGTGACGCAATATGGAGGGGAGTGAAAGCATTATTGTTACTACTATTCACGTCCGCGTGATGTTCAAGAAGGAACCGAGCTGTCTCAGTATGTCCATTTTATGACGCTCTATGGAGGGGAGTATACTTTTGTTTGTCCTTGCTATTCACCTCCGCTTGATGTTCAAGAAGGACCAAAGCTGCCTCTGTATGTCCATTGTATGACGCAACAGAAAGGGGCGTGTTACAATCGTTGTTCTTACTATTCACGTCCGCATGATGTTCAAGAAGGAGCCGAGCTGTCTCTGTATGTCCATTTTGTGACGCAATATGGAGGGGAGTGAAAGCTCTATTGTTACTACTATTCACCTCCGCGTGATGTTCAAGAAGGAGCCGAGCTGTCTCTGTATGTCCATTTTGTGACGCAATATGGAGGGGAGTGAAAGCTTTATTGTTACTTCTATTCACCTCCGCGTGATGTTCAAGAAGGAGCCGAGCTGTCTCTGTATGTCCATTTTGTGACGCAATATGGAGGGGAGTGAAAGCATTATTGTCACTACTATTCACCTCCACGTGATGTTCAAGAAGGAGCCGAGCTGTCTCTGTATGTCCATTTTGTGACGCAATAGAAAGGGGCGTGTCATCATCGTTGTCCTTACTATTCACGTCCGCGTGATGTTCAAGAAGGATCAGAGCTGTCTCTGTATGTCCATTGTATGACGCAACAGAAAGGGGCGTGTCATCATCGTTGTCCTTACTATTCACGTCCGCGTGATGTTCAAGAAGGATCAGAGCTGTCTCTGTATGTCCATTGTATGACGCAACAGAAAGGGGCGTGTTACCATCGTTTTTCTTACTATTCACGTCCGCATGATGTTCAAGAAGGAGCCGAGCTGTCTCTGTATGTCCATTTTGTGACGCACTATGGAGGGGAGTATACTTTTGTTTGTCCTTGCTATTCACCTCCGCTTGATGTTCAAGAAGGACCAAAGCTGCCTCTGTATGTCCATTGTATGACACAACAATAAGGGGCGTGTTATCATTGTTGTCCTTAATATTCACGTTCGCGTGATGTTCAAGAAGGAGCCGAGCTGTCTCTGTATGTCCATTTTGTGACGCAATATGGAGGGGAGTGAAAGGATTATTGTTCTACTATTCACCTCCGCGTGATGTTCAATAAGGCGCCGAGCTGTCTCTGTATGTCCATTTTGTGACGCACTATGGAGGGGAGTATACTTTGTTTTGTCCATGCTATTCACCTCCGCTTGATGATCAAGAAGGACCAAAGCTGCCTCTGTATGTCCATTGTATGACGCAACAGAAAGGGACGTGTTACCATCGTTGTTCTTACTATTCACGTCCGCATGATGTTCAAGAAGGAGCCGAGCTGTCTCTGTATGTCCATTTTGTGACGCAATATGGAGGGGAGTATACTTTTTTTTGTCCATGCTATTCACCTCCGCTGGATGATCAAGAAGGACCAAAGCTGCCTCTGTATGTCCATTGTATGACGCAACAGAAAGGGACGTGTTACCATCGTTGTTCTTACTATTCACGTCCGCATGATGTTCAAGAAGGAGCCTAGCTGTCTCTGTATATCCATTTTGTGACGCAATATGGAGGGGAGTGAAAGCATTATTGTTACCGTAAACTACTATTCACGTCCGCGTGATGTTCAAGAGGGAGCCGAGCTGTCTCTGTATGTCCATTTTGTGACGCTCTATGGAGGGGAGTATACTTTTGTTTGTCCTTGCTATTCCCCTCCGCTTGATGTTCAAGAAGGACCAAAGCTGCCTCTGTATGTCCATTGTATGACGCAACAGAAAGGGGCGTGTTACCTTCGTTGTTCTTACTATTCACGTCCGCATGATGTTCAAGAAGGAGCCGAGCTGTCTCTGTATGTCCATTTTGTGACGCAATATGGAGGGGAGTGAAAGCATTATTGTTACTACTATTCACCTCCGCGTGATGTTCAAGAAGGAGCCGAGCTGTCTCTGTATGTCCATTTTGTGATGCAACAGAAAAGGGCGTGTCATCATCGTTGTCCTTACTATTCACGTCCGCGTGATGTTCAAGAAGGATCAGAGCTGTCTCTGTATGTCCATTGTATGACGCAACAGAAAGGGGCGTGTTACCATCGTTGTTCTTACTATTCACGTCCGCATGATGTTCAAGAAGGAGCCGAGCTGTCTCTGTATGTCCATTTTGTGACGCACTATGGAGAGGAGTATACTTTTGTTTGTCCTTGCTATTCACCTTCGCTTGATGTTCAAGCTGCCTCTGTATGTCCATTGTATGACGGAACAATAAGGGGCGTGTTATCATTGTTGTCCTTACTATTCACGTTCGCGTGATGTTCAAGAAGGAGCCGAGCTGTCTCTGTATGTCCATTTTTGACGCAATATGGAGGGGAGTGAAAGCATTATTGTTACTACTATTCACGTCCGCGTGATGTTCAAGAAGGAGCCGAGCTGTCTCTGTATGTCCATTTTGTGACGCTCTATGGAGGGGAGTATACTTTTGTTTGTCCTTGCTATTCACCTCCGCTTGATGTTCAAGAAGGACCAAAGCTTCCTCTGTATGTCCATTGTATGACGCAACAGAAAGGGGCGTGTTATCATCGTTGTTCTTACTATTCACGTCCGCATGATGTTCAAGAAGGAGCCGAGCTGTCTCTGTATGTCCATTTCGTGACGCAGTATGGAGGGGAGTGAAAGCATTATTGTTACTACTATTCACGTCCGCGTGATGTTCAAGAAGGAGCCGAGCTGTCTCTGTATGTCCATTTTGTGACGCTCTATGGAGGGGAGTATACTTTTGTTTGTCCTTGCTATTCACCTCCGCTTGATGTTCAAGTAGGACCAAAGCTGCCTCTGTATGTCCATTGTATGACGCAACAGAAAGGGGCGTGTTTCCATCGTTGTTCTTACTATTCTCGTCCGCATGATGTTCAAGAAGGAGCCGAGCTGTCTCTGTATGTCCATTTTGTGACGCAATATGGAGGGGAGTGAAAGCATTATTGTTACTACTATTCACCTCCGCGTGATGTTCAAGGAGCCGAGCTGTCTCTGTATGTCCATTTTGTGACGCAATATGGAGGGGAGTGAAAGCATTATTGTCACTACTATTCGCCTCCGCGTGATGTTCAAGAAGGAGCCGAGCTGTCTCTGTATGTCCATTTTGTGACGAAACAGAAAGGGGCGTGTCATCATCGTTGTCCTTACTATTCACGTCCGCGTGATGTTCAAGAAGGATCGAGCTGTCTCTGTATGTCCATTGTATGATGCAACAGAAAAGGGCGTGTCATCATCGTTGTCCTTACTATTCACGTCCGCGTGATGTTCAAGAAGGATCAGAGCTGTCTCTGTATGTCCATTGTATGACGCAACAGAAAGGGGCGTGTTACCATCGTTGTTCTTACTATTCACGTCCGCATGATGTTCAAGAAGGAGCCGAGCTGTCTCTGTATGTCCATTTTGTGACGCACTATCGAGGGGAGTATACTTTTGTTTGTCCTTGCTATTCACCTCCGATTGATGTTCAAGAAGGACCAAAGCTGCCTCTGTATGTCCATTGTATGACGGAACAATAAGGGGCGTGTTATCATTGTTGTCCTTACTATTCACGTTCGCGTGATGTTCAAGAAGGAGCCGAGCTGTCTCTGTATGTCCATTTTGTGACGCAATATGGAGGGGAGTGAAAGCATTATTGTTACTACTATTCACGTCCGCGTAATGTTCAAGAAGGAGCCGAGCTGTCTCTGTATGTCCATTTTGTGACGCTCTATGGAGGGGAGTATACTTTTGTTTGTCCTTGCTATTCACCTCCGCTTGATGTTCAAGAAGGACCAAAGCTGCCTCTGTATGTCCATTGTATGACGCAACAGAAAGGGGCGTGTTACCATCGTTGTTCTTACTATTCACGTCCGCATGATTTTCAAGAAGGAGCCGAGCTGTCTCTGTATGTCCATTTCGTGACGCAGTATGGAGGGGAGTGAAAGCATTATTGTTACTACTATTCACCTCCGCGTGATGTTCAAGATATAGCCGAGCTGTCTCTGTATGTCCATTTTGTGACGCAATATGGAGGGGAGTGAAAGTATTATTGTTACTACTATTCACCTCCGCGTGATGTTCAAGAAGGAGCCGAGCTGTCTCTGTATGTCCATTTTGTGGCGCAACAGAAAGGGGCGTGTCATCATCGTTGTCCTTACTATTCACGTCCGCGTAATGTTAAATAAGGATCAGAGCTGTCTCTGTATGTCCATTGTATGACGCAACAGAAAGGGGCGTGTCATCATCGTTGTCCTTACTATTCACGTCCGCGTGATGTTCAAGAAGGATCAGAGCTGTCTCTGTATGTCCATTGTATGACGCAACAGAAAGGGGCGTGTTACCATCGTTGTTCTTACTATTCACGTCCGCATGATGTTCAAGAAGGAGCCGAGCTGTCTCTGTATGTCCATTTTGTGACGCACTATGGAGGGGAGTATACTTTTGTTTGTCCTTGCTATTCACCTCCGCTTGATGTTCAAGAAGGACCAAAGCTGCCTCTGTATGTCCATTGTATGACGCAACAATAAGGTGCGTGTTATCATTGTTGTCGTTACTATTCACGTTCGCGTGATGTTCAAGAAGGAGCCGAGCTGTCTCTGTATGTCCATTTTGTGACGCAATATGGAGGGGAGTGAAAGCATTATTGTTACTACTATTCACGTCCGCGTGATGTTCAAGAAGGAGCCGAGCTGTCTCTGTATGTCCATTTTATGACGCTCTATGGAGGGGAGTATAGTTTTGTTTGTCCTTGCTATTCACCTCCGCTTGATGTTCAAGAAGGACCAAAGCTGCCTCTGTATGTCCATTGTATGACGCAACAGAAAGGGGCGTGTTACAATCGTTGTTCTTACTATTCACGTCCGCATGATGTTCAAGAAGGAGCCGAGCTGTCTCTGTGTGTCCATTTTGTGACGCAATATGGAGGGGAGTGAAAGCATTATTGTTACTACTATTCACGTCCGTGTTATGTTCAAGACGGAGTCGAGCTGTCTCTGTAAGTCCCTTTTGTGACGCCATATATAGTGGTGTGGCATCAGTTTTCCTGTTTTTCCAATTGACATCCGCGTTGTTTTTATGGAAAATTAATATTTGACATATATTGTTTAAACCCAGAGCTGAAGCGAGATATAATGGTGTTCTGCCGTCTTGTGTTTCAACATTGTCACTGATACCAAAGTCGATAATTAACTTTATTAAATCAGGATTACCAGACAATACAGCCATGTGCAGAGTAGATATTCCTGCGTCATAGTTCGTGTCCCACACATCGTTTATACCGCTTCCGTTTACATTCAGTAGCCTTCTTACAATTTCTACATTGCCCCCAAAACAAGCCATCGGGATTAAATGTAAAACGTTCATATGTATGTCCGAATGTTTGAAACAAACTTCAAAAACCGATGAAATATTGCATGCTAACAACCAATGTATAGCTCTAACTTTCTCATCCTCGAGCATTGTATGCATATACCAATCTCTACCATACAGTTCCTGACCTGAATGTATATATCCACTATATGTGGCTATGTTCGGAGTGACATTTAACACCATGTGTCGCAAAACCTCTTTATCTAGCTCTCTTAGGTTTTGTATAAATATGTCTAAGAACGTTATGTCATTCATCATTTCTGTCAGAAAAACATCATGAAAATTACCCTTTTGAATTTCATCTGAAAGCCTTTTTGAAAGAATGGGAAAATAACTTGGTTGTATAACAACACAATTCGCCTCATCTGCAACACGTACTCTTACGTTTTTTCTGATAAAGCAAGAACTGCAATGTTGAATTACTACATGGGGAAATTTCTTATCAAACAGATAAGCAGTGGCCTCGTACAAGGAATCGTGAATAAACCTGTACTTTGTACCCTCATTTATCAAATAAACATGAGTGATGGCTTTCATTGCATCCCATATTTCTATAGGAGGTGTGTCCTTTGGTAAGCCACATGCTTTTATGATTTTATCTATTTTATATTTTTCTTGTTCTGTCGATAAAAACACATCAAGAGTGTTGATATCAAACTCGTTGTCATAAATCATACAGAATACCAATGAACAAAATTGAGCTTTTTCGTTTACTTGTAACGAAGCCAACTCTTTTGACACGACATCGAACATATCGGGAAAAAAATCTGCACCTTTTTTCTGATAAGTAGTGTTACCACTAAACAGTTTACACATTAGAGGTAAATTGGTATATGTGTTATTAGCTATTTTCTCAATGGTTTCTTGTGAAAGCCGAACATAACATTTCCTTAAGTGATTGTTTAACATTGTGAATGTTTCTGATTGTGTAAGTTGTATTTTGCTATCATGCAAATCAATGATATTCTCCACAAACATAATGTTAGATGTCTGGTATCTGTTGTCATTAGCAATTTGCTTCCTACATGTACATATTACTTTGATATTTGATTGTTTCAACAACTTTTCAAGAGCTGGGTTATATGTTTGAACATTTGCCAGTTTATAGCCATCTAGACAAACCGTACCAACAGGATCATCTATAACAAACACTTGTTTCTTTGAAACTTGTCCATATTTATAAAACTCTATTCAACGCTGTTCACTGGTATAACAGAGTACCCAAGTGACTGAAGTTGCAGCGCAACGTGATACGCAATGGCCGACTTGCCGGACCCTGAATTTCCAGTTATAGTTATACACTTCTTCTGTAGACATTCCCTGTAAATTTGTGTCGAAGCTCTTGTTTTGACAAAAAGTTCATCTTCCCTTTTCCATGTATCAACTAATAGTATGTGACGTTCTGCAATGTATGAAAACAAAACTAAGCTGAAACAAATTGTGTTAGACTGGTGCGATTTATTATCATAACAATATTTATTTGGGTATGCTGAGTTAGATGAGGATAGATACCAACCTGAATGCTGACAAGAAATTCAATTGTTAGGACATTTCATTGCTTTTTTGATAATTAAAATGCGAAGTTATAGAATATTAAAAAATACGTTTTACATTATGTTATACATTTTCTGTACATATTTTGACTTGACATAGGACAAGCTGAATTTTGACAGGAATGGCAATTTGTTTGACATTTTATCTTCTGTTTATCATTTAACTGTGAATATGTTGCCCCGAATTTGTCATTAAAATAAACAATTTACATCAATGACCTTTTGTATCTTCATAACTTGACATCATATAAATTGACTTTTTAAAGCAATAATATTCCAAGCTGAAATTTGACAGGAAATGCACATGAATGCTTGGACATTTCATCATATGTTGACAATTTTACTGTTTTTTTTTGAATATTGTTTAAATGAACATTTTCATTCAATTGTCAATTTTCTTTTGAATTACTTAGTTTAATTCAATTTAATTCAATTTATAAATTTACTTTTCGTAGGAATATTTTATCTTTTTTACCTGAAGCGAAAGTCTCATTTTGTTTATTATTTCATCATTTTGATATTTACTTCAACTGCGTTCGTTTATAATACCTGTTTAAAAGTAAGATTAAATCAACTGCCTTTTTAATACTGCTTTAGTTTTGATAATTGACAATTAACAATGTACATGTATTCGTATAAGCAATATTTGTTTTGTGTCATTTGAACTTATTCCTGTGCTCACATTTGTTAGAATGCTTACATGCTTAAAATAATTTTTTCTTATACGAATACATTTACATTGTTAATTATCAATGATCAAAACTAAAGCAGTATTAAAAAAGCAGTTGATTTAAGTTCATATGTATTGTTCAATACTAATTAATATGAATACTGTTATTGATATACTCTTTTTTTTAAAAGGTGTATATCCCTTCAAGTTTGAATTCGAGGAATTAGTTAAACACAAAGTGTCATTTGATGACTATTTATAAACAAAAGAAAACAACTGGGTAATTGTGCTAGATCTCAAAAATGATCTGAATAACTAAATACAGGAAAAGGAAATACATTTGTGTAGTGAAGAACGCATGCATTAACCTTTCGTTACATATAAATTATACAGATATGTTTTCTATCAAATGGGTGCCACTTAACCAAGCATCAATGCAATTTGAAAAGCAGTGTCAACTTGCAATATCCAAATATGTTCGAATTATACCGACTGAGTCATGTAGTCCACCGCAAATTTCAAGACAAACACAAAACCAAAATTATCCCAAACTTAGTGTGCAACACAATGAGTATTCATGATCCGCATAATGTTCATTTCAAGCAGATTTAATAAATAAATGATCTGTCATCCAAGCCATTTAAAATTAGTAACATGTAAATGTAAATTCATACTGGATGTTTTGGGGTTAAAATATATTGTAGGAGGATTTATTTTAAGATCTATACTAAAAGTGACGTTGAAGTATTTAGACTGCTGTGTAAAACTAAAACAAGGATTACTTAAAATAAATTTGAATTAAAGGGACACTTGTCAATTTGGATTAAAGGGACCCTTGTCACTTTGAATTAATTTGACAGTGACAGTATTATTATGAATTTATACTAAAATTGGATTTTAAATAATTACTAGATATGTAAATGTATTTATATATATTCTGTAAGTGAATATTTTTGATTGTACTATTTGAATAAATGACTAAATGTTTTGATTACATTTTAAAAATGTGTGTTACCGGGTTTGCACTTCGTTTCTCGTTACATTTTACCCAAAACATTACATATAGAAAGGATAATGATGTATGCTAAAGCAAAGAAAAAGCGCAGAAATGAACAAAGCATGATACCTGGCATATGTATAGCAGACAGCTGTTGTAATTATATGTTGTAATAAATTATGGTTAACTAAGTTCGTTTACTTACCGTGAATATTATGTGGAATAATGTCTTCCTTCAACCGCTCTATTTCTGCTTTAAGTTTATGCAATTATTTTGAGTGAAGTTTATTTAAATCTTCAAAATGTGTATCTATTGCTTTAATTTCAGTTGCTAAGGTTCCACTGCTTAAACGGTTGATGGCCTGAAATTGTGAATATATATATATATATATACTATATAAGAGGACATGGATATTCATTCATACATCCTTATTTTTGTTTCTTATATATATATAAATAATTCAATGTATGATTTTCTCCACTATAATAATTATGTATATAGTAGAGAAAATCATACATTGAAAAGAACACCTTTCACAAACAGTAGATCCAGAAAAGATACTAAATGATAGAAAAAAATTGTTAAAATAAAATGTGAAAAATTATCATTTACAGTGATATAAACAAATACAAAGAAATCTTAGCCTGTTAGCTAGCGTGTATATTAGCTAAAATAGAGACTCGTGCGCTTTCGGCTTTACGCCTTCTTCAGGAGTACAAAGACATATCATTTACAAGAAAATCACCTGAACAACAATTGCAATGAAAACAAGTCTAGTTTTCAAAAGATCATTTATATATATACAGAATATATATAGGGGTGTGAAAATACATACATCTGCAAAATACCTTTCAAAAAGCACTGGATCCCCGAGGTTGGAATAAATTAACAGACTGGGGAATAAATATTTATACAGTGCTACAGTTTATAACAAGAAAAGCTATAATACATGTATTATAGCATGGCGAGTACGGACATATTTGAAAGGCAGTGAAAGGATGATATGATTATCATGACATATTAGCAAGAATTTGACCGATCGATTATCAGTCAAGTGACCGATCGATTATCAGTCAAGTGAGATATGTCCAAAATTTGGGAGGGGACACAATCTGTGTTTGCCGACTTCAGTACTTTATAAATAAAACAATGAAGTTATATAATAAGTGTATTCAAAGCCTTATAGTTACATTGTCTTTTGTCTTTTGGTTTTGTCTGATTTCAAAATGTCAGTTCGGATGAATGTATTATATAAAGTAACAATCATTGTATTATATACAGTAACAAACATTTCCATATTTCACAATAAGGGTAACACTACGTATAGCCGCTTCACTTCCATGGAAGCGCAAATAAATATTATGGAATGATTTTTTAACACTAGTATAATTGTGTAATGAACAATGTTATATGTATTTATTCTAAAGTTGTGATTATCCCAGAACTAAGTTTGTACAGCTCAGTAAGTGTGCCAGGTTCCCTGCCAGGACTTGAACCTGGATCTCTCTTCTCGAAAAAAGAGCATGCTTCCTTACACTACAGAGATGTTCCCAACAGCACAGAGCGTACAAAAAATTAATCAGCCAACTTAAATTTAGATTAAACATATTTTACTTCAAATTATGTATATTTACATAATCCATTCTAGTCACTGATCTTAACTCTTACAGTATGTCCTTTGTATGTGCCAGATGAAGCTGCAGGTTATGCTTATAAATTAATTCCAACACTTCGTTAAAAAGAAACCCAGTGAAAACAAGCAAATTCAGCGAAGTACCAAGTGCACTATATGTGAAATCACACATCGTAAAATAATGGATACTCCTCAATCCTACCAAATTTCATAAGACATCATTTTTTTATTTAAATTAACAGCATCCTAGAACTTTGACCAACTGACCTGAATAACAATGCAGTGCTTCCTTTCAATGAGTTTCACATTTTGATGAAGTTTTGATGAACTCCATTTAGGCTGTTGTGAGTGCCACTTTGTGAAATGCATCTGGCAAAGAGAAGGAAGGCTTGGATTATTGTTTATATCTCTGAAAACGGACAACAACAAGAGGTCAATGACCCTGAGGCTCTGTTATTAGGAGTTAATAGATTAGCATTCATGTGAATTTTTAGGAAAATCTGTCAAGTAGTTTCAGAGGAGTAGTCGCTACAAATGTTTACTATATAACTCTACGTAAACAAAGATGGTCGCTGGCTGCCATGTTTAATATCGAATCAAAATAATTTTCAACAAGGACCAACATCATGTCATGCTGGTCATTTTAGAAAAAGTTCCATATCTGATTAAATATCAGGTATAGTTTTTAAGAAGTAGTCGTTACAGATTTATTTATGTTTTAAATTATTTTTAGTCATGGCGACCATTTTGAAATTCCGGCTAACCTGAAATTTTGGTAGGATCGACTAGACATCAAAATAACATTTTTAGCCAGGGCGACCATCTTGAAATAGCGGCCACCCTGAAATTATGCTAGGATCAACTAGACATCAAGTGCAACATTCCTGTGAAGTTTCATGAGAATCCGTCAAGTAGTTTCAGAGTAGTCGCTACAAGTTTTTATTATGTTACTCTATGTAAACAAAGATGGCTGTTGGCGGCCATGTTTGATGTCGAATCAAAATAATTTTCGACAAGGATCAACATCATGTCATGATGTTCATTTTAGAAAAAGTGCCATATCAATATCAGTTTTAGTTTTCAAAAAGAAGTCGCTCCAAATGTTTTTTTTAAATGTATTTTTATTCGTGGTGGCCATCTTGAACTTCCAGCCGACCTAAAATGTTGCTAGGATCAACTAGACATCAAGAGCAACTTTCCTGTGAAGGTTCATGAAAATCCGTCCAGTAGTTTCAGAGGAGTATTCGCTACAGGTTTTTACTATATGACTCTATGTAAACAAAGGTGGACGCTGGGTGGACGCTGGGTGCCATCTCGACAAGGACCAAAAACATGTCATATGTTGATTATTTTAGAAAAAGGCCTATATCAATATAACTTATGGTTTTCAAGAAGTAGTCGCTACAAACTTTTTTTTTTAAATCTATTTTTAGCTTTGGTGGCCATCTTGGATGTTACATCAATGTGAATTTTTGCTAGGATGAACTAGTCATCATGGGCTACATTCCTGTAAAGTTTCATGAAAATCCATCCAGTAGTTTCAGAGGAGTAATCGCTACAAAACAGTTAAGGGTGGACACCGCACCACAGTAAGACTCTGCTGATCTTTGATCAGTGGAGCTAAACACAAACAAAAACTTGTGATTTAACGAGCATTTAACGTTTTAAAATCCAATACGGATCTGTTTCACAATTTACTAGAACATGTAAACGCAAGAGTTAGCAAGCTTGTATACCTTTTTAAAAGAGCATACATTTTAAATCAGTTTAATGCAAAAGTGACGGTAACATATTATACCAAAAGTCAATGATCTTTAGTTCATTATCAGTCAGGTTTACATTGCGGTATTGATTCATACTAAATATTGCTCATTCGTCCCCAACGTCGTTCGTAAATAGCAAATAAAAACCAGTCTGTTCTGAAACCGAGAGTTGTTTCCGGCATTGCATATGTATAAACAAAACAAGAGGTCAATGACCTTGAAGCTCTACTGATAGATTTTTGATAGCTAGGTCAACATTCCTGTGAAGTTTCATGAAAATCCATCAAGTAGTTTCATAGGAGTAGCCGCTACAAGTTTTCATTATATAACTCTATGTAAACAAAGATGGCCGCTGGCAGCCATGTTTAATGTCAAATCAAAATAATTTTTGACAAGGATCAACATCATGTCATACTGATCATTTTAGAAAAAGTCCCATATCAATATCACTTATAGTTTTCAAGAAGTAGTCGCTACAAACTTGTTTTTTGAAAATCTACTTTTAGCCGTGGTGGCCATCTTGAATTTCCAGCCGATCTGAAGTTTTGTTAGGATCAATTAGACATCAAGAGCAACATTCGTGTGAAGTTTCATGAAAATCCATCCAGTAGTTTTAGAGGAGAAGTCACTACAGTTTTCATTATATAACTCTATGTAAACAAAGATGGTCGCTGGCAGCCATGATGTAAACAAAGATGGTCGCTGGCAGCCATGTTTAACGTCGAATCAAAATAATTTTCGACAAGGATCAACATCATGTCATACTGATCATTTTAGGAAAAGACGCTGATCAATATCACTTATAGTTTTCAAGAAGTAGGCGCTACAAACTTGTTTCTTGAAAATTTATTTTTAGCCGTGGCAGCCATCTTGAATTTCCGGTCGACCTGAAATTTTGCTAGGATCAACTAGACATCAAGAGCAACATTCCTGTGAAGATTCATGAAAATCCGCCAAGTAGTTTCAGAGGAGTAGTCGCTACAAACTTTTACTATACAAACTCTATGTAAACAAAGATGGCCATTGGCGCCCATGTTTAATATTGAATCAAAATAATTTTCGACAAGGATCAACATCATGTCATGCTGATCATTTTAGAAAAAGTCCCATATCAATATCACTTACAGTTTTCAGAAGGAAGTAGTCACTACAAATTTATTTATTTTAAATCTATTTTTAGCCGTGGCGGTCATCTTGAATTTCCGGCCAGCCTGAAATTTTTCTAGGATCAAGTGCAACATTCCTGTGAAGTTTCATGAACATCCGTCAAGTAGTTTCAGAGGAGTAGTCGCTACAAGTTTTTACTATATAACTCTATGTAAACTAAAATGGCCACTGGCAGCCATGTTAAACGTTGAATCAAAATAATGTTCGACTCGGACCAACATCATGTCATGTTGATCATTTTAGAAAAAGTCCCACATAAATATCACTTATAGTTTTCAAGAAGTAGTCACTACAAACTTAACTTTTAAAAATCTATTTTTAGCTGTGGCGGCCATCTTGAATTTCAGGCCGACCTGAGATTTTCCTAGGATCAATTAGACATCAAGAGCAACATTCCTGTAAAGTTTCATGAAAATCCGCCAAGTAGTTTCAGAGGAGTAGTCACTACAAGTTTTTACAATATTACTCTATGTAAACAAAGATTGCCACAGGCAGCCATGTTTAACGTTGAATTAAAAATATTTTTTGACTTCGACAAGGACCAACATCATGACATGCTGATCATTTTAGAAAAAGTCCCATATCAATATCACTTATAGTTTTCAAGAAGTGGTCGCTACAAACTCGTATTTTAAAAATCTATTCTTAGCTTTGGTGGCCATCTTGGATTTCACATCAACATGAATTTTTGCTAGGATCAACTAGACTTCATGGGCAACATTTCTGTTAAGTTTCATGAATATTCATCCCGTAGTTTCAGAGCAGTAGTCGCTACAAATAAAATTTAGGACAGACAGATGGACGATGGACACCGCACCACGGCATAAGCTCTGCTGATCTCTGATCAGTCGAGCTAATAAAAACCGACTTTTAATTTAGTATACAAGCTGTCGTTAATTTTTGTGTCTGATTTCATTATGATTTATTTTGGCATTTTCGTCTTGTTTTTAACATGCCCGCTTGTAAAATTTACATGTCCGACATGATTTTTACTAACTGCGGGCTCCAAAAAACCCAAAGAATGCATAATCCAATACACCAAAATAAACTTAGAACTACTCAAACCTGTAAACATCAAACATGTGCTTCATAATTATTATAAATGTCATCCATGCCTAACAGCACCTTTTTAAGATAACCCTGAAGCAGCCCGTTTAACAGCTTTTTTGCATTTTTTTTCTTTCGGTCTGTTTTTTTTTCTCCATAGCATGAAAAAAGGTCCGAAATGTGCGTTCAGAAGTCATTTCCACTCTAAAAGGTTGCCCTCCTTTAACTCAATTGATATAAAAACGCTATATTATGCGATTATTTTTTTTTAACGCGACGAGACATAATGACGTCATGTGACATGATGTCACGCCACATGATATTCTATATTTAACGTCATCTTACTATGACATCGAAATACCATAGCAACCAGTACTTAAACGGGACATAAGCGATAGCATACTGTCAATATAATGAAACAGTGCTAAGGCGAACCCAAGAATTACATCAATGGTTAGTTTTTAAATGGCATAAAGCCCAACTCAAACTTAGAAAATCCTACTAAAATTGCATATACCGACCGCAAGACACATGGGATCTTGAGATATCACAAGTTAGATATCTCACGATAAGTTGCGATACATCTTGAGAAATTGTAAAATGTATTTCAATTTATTTGGAGATATCAATGACTCAAGACTCATTGAGATATCTGAAGATAATTATCTCAAAACAACTTAAGATGTCTCAAGACAGTAATCTCAAGATAAATTGAGATATACATTGAGATTTATGGGGATTAATTGAGATATCTCAATACAAATATATCGATGTAAATTGAGATATCTCAAGATAAAATGTGATATCTCAACATGGAGTATCAAGATAAATTAGACATATATTGAGATATCTCAAGATACAGTGCATCGGGGAGTATTACAATGTAAATATTTTACTGAGTTGTTCATAATCTGGGTTTCGTAACAATGCGTGTTTGCCTTATCGACAAATTACATTCTAACCGAAGCAGGGGTGTAAAAATTTGGAAAAATCAACTCGCGCTGCAGGACTAGTGGAACCAAATAGCTACTCGCCCTTACCAATTTACCACTCGCCCTGCAGCGTATAACCTGAACATTATTTTCACCACTATAGTAAGCTACAATAAGTACATTTGTGTACTCACAGACACTGTAGTAGCTGACAGGCAGTATGTGGATATTTTATTGTTATTCATATAAAGAAAGTGCCATATTATCTAACAACACATTTAATATTATGGTCTGCAACCTGTACTAGTACATTGTCATTAAGATTTATTCCCTTCCACGCAGACATTCGTCAGGGAGTGGGCAAAAGAAATAAGCGCGGAAAATTAACTTCTACAACAACAACAAACAAGAGGTCAATGACCTTGAAGCTCTACTGATTGATTTTGATTTCAGGAAGTAGTCGGTACAAACTCGTTTTTTGAAAATTTATTTTTAGCCATGGCCGCTGACAGCCATGTTTAACATCGAATCAAAACGATTTTTGACAAGGACCAAACATCATGTCACGCTGATCATTTTAGAAAACATCCCATATCAATATCACTTATAGTTCTCAAGAAGTAGTCGCTACAAACTTGTATTTTGAAAATCTATTTTTAGCCATGGCGGACATCTTGAATTTTCGGCCGACCTGAAATTTTGCTAGGATCAATTAGACATCAAGAGCAACATTCCTGTGAAGTTTCATATCCGTCAAGTAGTTTCAGAGCAGAAGTCGCTACAAGTTTTCATTATATAACTCATGCAAACAAAGATGGCCACTGGCAGCCATGTTTAACGTTGAATCAAAATAATGTTCGACTCGGATAACCATCATGTCATGCTGATCATTTTAGAAAAAGTCCCATATCAATAGCACTTTTAGTTTTCAAAAGTAGTCGCTACAAACTTATTTTTTAAAAATCTATTTTTAGCTGTGGCGGCCATCTTGAATTTCTGGCTAATCTGAAATGTTGCTAGGATCGATTAGACATTAAGAGCAACATTCCTGTAAAGTTTCATGAAAATCCGCAAAGTAGTTTCAGAGGAGTAATCACTACAAGTTTTTACTATATAACTCTATGTAAACAACGACGGCCGCTGATCATTTTAGAAAAAGTCCCATATCAATATCACTTATAGTTTTCAAGAAGTAGTCGCTACAAACTTGTATTTTAAAAAATTGTTTTAAGCCGTGGCGGCCATCTTGAATTTCCAGCCGACCTGAAATTTTGCTAGGATCAATGAGACATCAAGAGCAACATTCCTGTGAAGTTTCATGAAAATCCGTCAAGTAGTTCAGAGGAGTAGTCCCTACAAGTTTTCATTATATAACTCTATGTAAACAAAGATGGATGCTGGCAGCCATGTTTAACGTGGAATCAAAACGATTTTCGACAAGGACCAACATCATGTCATACTGATCATTTTAGAAAAAGTCCCATATCAATATCACTTATAGTTTTCAAAAAGTAGTCGCTACAAACTCGTTTTTTAAAAACCTATTTTTATATTTGGTGGCCATCTTGGATTTCACATCAACATAAATTTTTGCTAGGATCACCTAGACTTCATGGGCAACATTTCTGTAAAGTTTCATAAAAATCCATTCAGTAGTTTCAGGAGTAGTCGCTACAAAAAAGGTTTACAGACAGACAGACGGACGCAGCACCACGGCATAAGCTCTGCTGATCTCTTCAGTATTTTGTCTCCATTGAACCAATAATAGACGCCATAACTAATTATTAGCGGTTGGTAACTACGCTTGTTGTTCAGCCATACCCTTTCAGATTCGTCGACACCGCTTGCACGGTCGCGGACGCAGACTTTCCGAACAGTGACCTCATGTATGTTCGTTCATCCGCCATTTACGGTGTCGATATAAAAAAAAACACAGTCTGACTGGTTAGCGATATAGTGCATCATATTCCAATTGATTTTAGCGTGAATTGAATTTCTGAACCCATGCAGTTTCGATATGTTTGTGTCAGACATGAATAATAGGTCACTTATAGAGAAAGTGTTTACAATCAATACTCATGTCACAGACTACATCAGAGGTCTCGCAATTAGGCAAAGTCGCTTTAAACTTCCCTCTAATTTGACCGACTTCATTTTTTATCCATGTTGGGCAAAATCTGAGTCGTCGGCAATAAGCAAAACTGCGAACTTCTGTGAGTTTTATTGACGGCTAATTATTTTGTCAGCAAGTTTCATCTAAAAATCCATTTCTAACCGTGGCCGCTGTTTTTATTTTCAGTCCGACCTGAAATTTTGCTAGAAACAACTACACATCATCAGCAACATTTCTGTGAAGCTTCATGACAATCTGTCATGTTCTTTCACAGGAGTGGTCGTTACAATTTTTAAATAGTAAACGGTGTAAACAGACAAGGCTGCTCCCAGTCATGTTTCATCAAAATGATTTCTGACAATGACCAACATCATGTGATGTACATCATGTTACAGAAAGTTCCATATCAATATCAGTTATACTTTTCAGGAAGTTGTCGCTACAAATTTGTTTTGTTTTAAGCTTACTTTTAACAGTGCCGGCCGTCTTGCATTTTTTTGCCCAGCCTGAAGATTTGCCAGGTTCAACTGGGCTGCAAGAGCAACATCCCTCTGCAGTTTCATGAAGGTCCACCAAGTAGTTTCAGAGTAGGCGCAACAAATTTTTATACAAGTCCTTATTATATCACTCCATGTCTGACGGGCATGTTTGATGTGGAATCAAATTAGTTTTCGACATGGCTCAACATCACGTCATGGTAATCATTTAAAAAAAACAGCTAACCTTTGTCCATACATATGGTCTTTTGTTCATTTAAGCTTGTAAGAACATGTTCCACCACCATGTAGGTTGTTAAGGGAAAAAAAATAGGTGTGTTTCCTATTGCATGCTTTAAAAAATTAGGGTCGGTAGGTAGGAAATTTATATAAGTTTGTTTTTCGAGCAAAATATTTTGAGATGCTACATGTATTTATCTCATAAACCCCATACAAGTTGATGATACAACTGAAAGTTCCTCTGTTATAATTTAAGTTTACCTCGATATATTGCAATAACTCATTGTTCAGAACAAATTTTTTTTTCATTGCAAGTTTTAGGGTTGGCCCCTTAAAAATAGGGTCGGTCGGGCCACCGGAAACACAGGTATTGTTTTTTTTGCCATAACACAGACCAGCCACTTGTTCTTCGGTAGATCCTATAGTGTATACCTACTATTTATATGCATGAGGCAACATGTCTTCAACTGATGCCCCTTTCCAATCTGGGTCATGCCAGTTTACACACATAAATATCACACATGCAATGCACGTCCACATATACAATATATAACTAAGACCTTCAGCACATACCTGACTACGAAGCCAAGGACGCCAGAGCGCAGACAGCGTGCAATATCCCCAATTTTCTATCAGCCTGGCAACAGATGTTAAACTCTGCAAAGACAAGGAAACACGAGATGTTATAAAAAATGATTACTCCACATACACAAAGAAAAGACACATACACGACATAAAATGTCCTGTATCACACACGTCAGTCAACCTTTATGGCAGGACGTGCAATGGAATTACCCCTGATTTGTCCATGACAACAAGCAACATCAGTAATGCTCTTGAAAGCAGTTTCGAACCATCTGTGTACAGTTTTAACATTAGACATCCTGTGCCTTTCCCATCTGGGTCATACCAGTTCAACCAACAAAGCTGCAAACCGTTCAATATGCCATCTGGGTCATGCCACTTCAACAACGCAGCTGTAAGACGTTCAATATGCCATCTCGGTCATGCCGGTTTACCCAAGACACTATCACACATGCAATGCACTATAACATATAAGGTACACAGTGACTACCATCAGGACATACCTTAATAGAAAGCAAAGGGCGCCAAAATGCAAACAGGCTGCAAAATCCACAATCGCCTAGCACCTGCCAGCTGAAGCAGATCACTGCAAAGACAAGGAAACACAGTATCGTATAATACAGGCTTTCTCCACAAACGCAAAGAAGATAAACATACACGAGATCAGACAATATTTCCAGTGATAAACATACACGAGATCAGACAATATTTCCAGTATCATACACGTCAATCCATGGCTTTTCGAGACCTTTCTCACCCTGTTGCGAACATGCGTTTACATGGCCATGCTCACATTTTAAAGCGCACGAAGAACCTGACTTTACAGCTCAATGCTTCAATGTGTTTGCTCTGTGATCTGTCTCTGTGTCACTTTTGGTCAATGACATTTCAACGTTACCAGGTTGACTTTCCAAAATGCGCAGCAACCATTTTCTTTGCCTTTTCATCCATAAGCATCGGGAGGTGTACAGAACTGGTTCTACCCGGGAAAACGAAAAATAGTTACGTCACCTGCACACTAAATGAATGTTGCATCTACCCACCTGTCCTTTTAAATGAACTCTTCTGTCACCAACACTTCCTGCTTGAACTAAAACTAACATCCAAAAAAAACAAATTTTCAAGATGGCTGTGACAAAGTGAGCATTGTGTCCGCCAGGTTCGCTTCGCATCCTAACGTATGCGCATGCGCAAACAATAACACCCATAAAAACAATAACAAACTCTTGCCCCACATAGGCCAACTTTTTCTCACTCAACATAATCTTATAAATCCATATAGACACTCCACAACATCCCTTTCAAATAAGCCCCGTAATGGTGTGTGACAAGTTCTCAACACTGCCCACAGCCATTGCCACACATTCATGAACTTGTGGACAGCCCCGTGGCCGTGAAGCATGACCTACTTCTCCACCACAACAATAATATGCCATATTACGTACCAAAACTTATCTACGGTACTTACCTTTCGCCCAAAAATATTCTCGCCCACGATTTTGCAATGATTACAATGGCTTGAAATGTCCAATCTAACGTATAACGTCGACCTACTGTACACATAGTTATTAAAGCGTAATACATAGCATGCTGCGCGCGCAAGTAAACCGGAACTCAACAGTGTTTTTATATTTACCAAAAATATACAGACGTTAATGGAGCTACTTATGTAATGGCCAACTATTACGTCTCGTTCATGTATCTACATCCATTACTGATTTTCCGTACTAGAAAACACAAGTGCTTTCGGCTTACGCCTTCATCAGGGGTACCTGCAACACTGCCAAAAGATAAGTTGCTTTTTAAAGAGTTTTATTTAAACTGCCGTGTATTTTAGTGGTTTTGGTTTTGTTTCGTATTTGTTCTTTTCGTGTTTGTGTACCCCTGATGAAGGCGTACGCCGAAATCGTTTGGTTTTTTATAAACTGTAGCACTTTATAAATGTGTTTTCCCTATCTATATATAATATATATCCGATTTCACCATTATATATGGATCTTCATGGTGATTCAGATATTTTGATTTTAACGTCAACGTCATAACAATATGCGTAAACAAGAAACGGCGCGTAATAATGTTAATAGCCACACGTTATCCGTTTGCGTTATAATAACGGGGAAAATTAAAAAAAAAAACAACGTAAAATACAATTATAAAAAACATTTCTGTACTTACGCATTTAAATTTATTTTTAAGATATCAATGTAATATAGTAATTGTTCGTCTAATAACATGTCACTGGCGTTTAACACTTTATATTATAGGAAATATGTCAAACTGTCCTTTAGAACAGTCATGGACATGTTTATTTTCTTTCAACTGTGACAGTCTCAGTTCTTCTGTTTTAGTTTGTTGGCGATGCACCGTCATCATTGTTCTTAGCATGACAGTTGTTTTGCCCACGTAAAACTCCCGGTACATTTTACAGATAATAGTATATATGACAAGTGTAGATTTACAATTCATATTACTTTTTACAGTAAAATCTGCCGTTCTTAAATGCAGTATAGTTACTTCCAGTCAGGTGCGAACAAGTTTAACATTGACTGTCGCTATATTTTGAAATACTTCGTTTAGTTTCTTTGTACTCAAATGTTGAACTATTAGTTTTACATGTTTATGCTATCTTGTCCTATTCTTATTTTGTAAAATTGTGTTCATTGTTTCATTCCGTTTCATGAAGGTTTTGAGATGACGAACAACTGGGAAAACGTATGTTTTACGTGGATTAAAGGTAGTAACAAATGGTATAACATCAGACATGTCTTTGTTTCTTTCAATCCGGTCATCTGCATTGATTCGGGCTTTGCCAATAACTTTCCGAATTCCTTGAGATTTTTTTTCTTCCGAGTATCCCTGTTTCTGTAGAAAATGTCTCAGTTCTGCTAAGCGTATCATTCTTATACTTTCTTCACTTACAATAGTAATAATTCTAGAGGCAATGTTGAATTGAATATTCAATTGTGTACGTTTTGGATGACATGATAAAAAGTTCAGGTAAAGATAGGTATCCGTAGGTTTAAAATAGATAAAATAAATAGACTTCCTGTGCACATTAAATATGACAGGTTTAACCCAAATATTAATTGAGTTTCAATACTCACACCACATCGAGAATATATACAACCTTCCAATTGATACCCATTTAATGAGTATTGAATTGATATTGATAATCCCTCCCCATTGAGTAATGATACCCCTTCCCATTGAGTATTGATATCCCCTTCCACATTAAGTATCTATAATACCTCTACATTGAATATTGATCCATGTATCCCATCCACATTGAGTATTGAAGGGGTATCAATACTGGATGGGGAGATTTTATAGGTACTCAGTGTGGAGGGGGTATCAATACTCAATGGGGAGGGAGTATCAATACGCATTGTGGTTGAGGTATCAATACCAAATGGGAGGGGTATCAAAACTCAATAGTGTGCGAGTATTAATACTCAATAGGGAGGGGTATCAATATTCAGTGAGAAAGGGGTATAAATACTCAATCAGGAGTGGGTATCAAATACTTATAGAGGAGGTAGTATCAATACTCAATCGAAAGGGATATTGAAACTCAGTTGGGAGGGGTATCAATACTTAATCGAGAGAGAGAGAGGGTATTATTACTCATTGAGGAAGGGGTATCAATACTCAATCGGGAGGATGTATCAATACTCAATGTGAATGGAGTATCAATACTCAAAAGCGTGGGTACTGGTATCAATACTGAATAGGAAGGAATCAATACTTAATGGGAAAAGGGTATAAATACTCATGGGCGTGGGTATCAATAGCACAGATGGCGTTCGAGGCATTAAAAGGATAAATACCTCGTGCGCACCATTTACTATTTCTTACGCACGATTTATTTTTCGTGCGTATGAATTATTATTTCGTGCACACGAATTATTATCCCGTGCGTACGAATTATATTTACGGTGCTACGATTTAACGATCTCAAAAGAAATAATTCAAAATAATATAGGGGAAATCGTTTTACCAGTTACATTGTTTTAAATCTCGGTCATATATTATTACAGAACTAGTCTTCTCATCCATTTCATCAACAAACGAAATAGTCATGATTTCATAAAGACATCATACACATCAATAAGATATGTTGTCCTATCTATTTTAATTTGACGTATGTATCTTTTGATATAGATGATGTTTTCTTATAACAATGCGTGTGAGAATACTAGGCGAACATTGTATTCTGTTTCTTCCAAAAGAAATATTCATTATATCCTATTCATTTATTAGGGCAAGTGGTCCATAATGGCACAATTACGCCAACTATCAGTAGAGAAGAAGTGGAAAAATTGCCAGTTACTAGCAGAGTGTTGGTTGTACTGGTAGCAGAAGTCACGGTTAAGATAACTGACCGAAAATGACTGAAATAAATGTTGATAAATGGCGTTAAACCCAAATTAAAAACTCAAACGTAAAACGTGTCTATAAATTATTGGGGTGTATCGAAACCTCAGAGTAAGACCTATCGGTACTGGAGTCATAATTTTGTTCTATGTTCCATACGAATTCCCGGATTGGCGTGAATGGTCAATACAATGCAAAATCGAATGATTCCGTTGCCGACATGTCTAACATTGGGATATAGCAAACCGCGAAAAATTCCTACCTTGAACCATTCAATATATTTAACATGAATGATACATAAAGGTTTGTTGTTGTTCGTTTAATTAAAACAGATTAAATTTGCTATGAGTAAAATGTTTTACAGGGGTCATATTTCTACGTTTGAAGAGTCGTAATATTACTGTCTTGTTGACTGTTGTCCTTGAATGCTGCTTTTCCTGTCCGATTTTTATATTGATATTTCTCGAAATAGTCATTCGACCGGGTGGTCATTCTATTATATAGAATTTTGACCGAATTTATGGGGGTCGTTTTTTTGCTTAAACCGGAGCTAGTTAGAGTGAAGGGATGGATACATAAAAAAACTTCAGCTATGCCTAATCTTAATGATGCATTCCAATACGATGGCTCGCTCGTTATACTTCCTCACCGACATACACGTTACGGAACATGACAGTGTGATATAAAACAACGAAACCAAATATTCTGGCATTTTGCTGCATATTACCGCTTACTAGTAAAATATAACAAAAAAAATGTGTTGTCTCTAAGGCGAAGTGAATCCAGAGAAATTAGCAATCGGTACACTTTAAATTAATGTTGTTGTAAAGATATATCCAAACTACATAACTAGCAACACCGCAGAATGTATCCAAAATTTGATTGCAGCCAAATTGCAAACAAATCTTGGGTACAACCAAAAACACCCGGGGCGAACATTCATACATCTAACTTCTTTTTCATGGTTTTAGAAGGTACAGTCATATAATCCATTAGCATGAATAGGTTACACAGTCATCGCCAAAGATAAAATTGAAGCATAGTGACTGGCTATAAAGGATTTGAAGTGAGTTGCAATTCTAAATGGTAGTGTCTTTTTCTGACGAATCTTCTGATTACATTTCTACAGTGATCAGGAAATCTGTCAGACCCCTTTAACATCTAAACTTGTAAGTGCATACAGTTACAGCATCGAGTTTATTCTCTGGACGTATTCCCTATTACGTGTTCCTGTGTTCTCGGAGGAAGAAACTTGCATCTGGGCGACACTACGCATGTGTTACTTCATAGGCTCCTTCCCAAGGCACGCGTTAGTGGATGATCGGTTATTCTGCATGCAATTTTGAAAGTCGAAGCGATCTACGATTAAACAATAGAACAACAACCACAGTATGTATATCTTGTGTAATAGTGTATTACATATGAATACTTGTACAATATTATGACAAATTAAATGCAGTTTTGTCTTTTTAAATATTCACAGTATGTTGATGGTAGTTTGAAGAAATCGTAGTGGTTACAGTGATTAACAACAAAATATCCTTAAGTTACTGTAATAATTGTCCAATATTTCTGATTAAAAAAATACAATAAATGACACTCGCGTAAAACAGTCATATTTGTTTAGTAAATATAAGTGTAGAAGGCGGTATCGCATTGAGCGTTTACTTATTAGTAAATTTTAGGAAAGCTGAATGGTTTGAAATGAATCATTGTCAGCGTAGGCTCTCATGACGTGCATGTCTTATGGTTTAAAATAACGTTAAGTAGTTCGAGTTATTTATCTTGATTATACTTTTCTTTTAATTTATTTAATATCCGAACCGATGGTTAAGTTATCTAGGTCGGTATACGTACATAACATTTGTAATACTAAACAAGGGTATGTTTTGAAGGACCTTTCGCTTGTGTTTATTGCAGCTATAAGAATGTCGTAAAAGCATACCTGACATCGGAAATCTGAAGGATACGTGATCAACAGCACGTTGTATTGAAAAGAATACAAGAAGAAACTGATGCAAAGCATCAGGGCGGCGCAGAATGTTTTCAAAAGGAGGAAACAAACATGCATTACGTGTTCCCGCCCTAATTCCATTAAGCGATGGGAACGTTTTTATAAGCAGGATTTTATAAGAGATATTTGGACAATATAACACGTTTAAAAACGTTTTTTGCTGAAAAAAATGCGACAAGCTGTTTAAAATTACCTATTAAATGTTTGAATTTTACAATATGCAAACCTTTTAAGCCGATATTAAGGTTTTATTTCATACCCTAGCCAACCCCGTTTTCGCTTCTTTGAGAAAGGGTTGGATGGGATATGAAAGTCAATACTCGGACCACGTAACGTGTATTTATTTGCGAAATTTTATTATATAACAACAAAAATGTAGAAATATTTTAAAAAGTATAAAAAGTTATATGGCAACAGTAAGCAATAGTTACTTGAGAACAAAGGCACATACTTAAGATATGCATAGAATACTGTATTATACTTGATAAATACTTATAGGCACATGGCTTTTCGGAATTAGATCATTTCAAATTTGGATTATAAGTTCTTCCATTGTCTTTTAATAGAGTACGCAAATCACAAATTATCGGAACCAATCAGATGTATTCCGTATTAGTTTTGTATAATATTTTTTGAAATATATTCACATTGTATGGTTTAAAAAAGGTTGCCTTGTATAACAATTATAAGGCTCGCACCCAGAACCTTCGGTTCTGTAGAAGACGCTAGTACCACGTAAATGACGCTCAACCGACTGAGTTGGTTTGTTGCGGTATTAAAAGGTATATAGCAAATGACACGATCTGCAATCTGATTGGTTCTGATAATTTGGCATGTGAGCGATCTCTTAAACAGCAGTACTGTTTACGAAATTTAATATACAGTATATTACATATAGATACTTATAACTTAAACCGATTTCTGTTGTAGGTGTAAGAAATACAAAGGAATGAACACTATAATATCGACATCTATTTCTTTGGGATGCGATTATAAGATGTAAGATCTTTGTCCCCAATTCATTGATTTTCAAATTATTTCATGCACAAACTTCTGCTTGATGACTTAAGGTTTTCTTACTTATGGAATATGTATAACATCACTAATTTACAGTTGACGAGTGTTATTGGAAGGTATATGCTCAGCATATGCAAAACTGGTATGCACATTTACGAAGTTCTTCAAAATTAGACAATAAATTAACTTTAATTAAAAACGATTACTCTATTGAAAAATATAAGCAATGTATTCAAACTGAGAAACACAGAATAGCATTATCCATATTTAGATGCTCTGCTCATATGCTATCTATTGAAGTGGGGCGTTTCAGGGTATCAGAACGAGAGCAGCGCATTTGTAATTTTTGTAATATGAAATCCATGGAAAACATTTTATTAGTATGTCCCTATCCTCGGGAAATACGAAAAGGATGTTTACCGCGATATTATTGCAGCTGGCCCAATATAAACAAGTTTAAGTCATTGTTAAAATCACAACAGACTGGCGTGTTGAAAACGCTAGGAATGTACATATATTTAGCAAATGACAAACGTGAAAAAAGTGTAAATAATTAATAGTCTTACTTGTTTACTTGTAACTTAAAGAATGTATACTTACTATGTATATCATGTTGTAAATCCATTTTGTATATCCATTTTGTTTAAACAGTTACATGTTAGTTAAAACATATCCTTTGTAAATAAAAAAAGCAAACGAAAACAACACACACACTAAAACATAAAATAAATAAATAATTTTGCTGTATTAATGTATGTGTGTAATCCTGTTTCCGCAGAAATTAATAATTCATTTGTTTCATTTTTGCTGTTGATGCACACAATGTAAATATTTATTTACTTTGGCCTTTGCTATAGCCATGTGCACTGACCGTTTAAATATAAATCTTCTTTTTCGATCTGAACAATTTGCATGCTACTTCGTGATATATATAAAAAATGAGATATAGTGTCCGAGCGCAAAGGCATCTTTTTTCCGCACTGTACTGCAAACAAGGACTTGAAAATACAATGAAAGAGACAAAAAACAACAGAAAGGGTGGAGAAGACAGGGTTACCGACTTGGAACGGTATGGACAATCACGTGATTTCCTTTGTAATTTATTTTTCTTTCAAGAACTTATGGCCAGTTAATACACATAGGTAATTGTGCATTTATATACGTAATTGGAGTGTCAATATACTCATAGCTTGTTCATTTGTTTAATACGTTATTTACGTTGTTGTTGTTTTCAGCAGCAAAATACTAATGCGTGATATTAATTAATATACATTTCTGCATATCAAAAGCATATTTCAAATGCGTACGTTGTATACTTGACTCATATCATGTTCATTTACAACATACTCTTCTCATTGTATTGAAATGTATTGAATTGTATCCGCCTGTATTGTATTGGCGAAAAACATTGTAATGTTTGTGCCGAATAAATAATTGAATTGAATTGAATTGTTACCTTTTCTTATAGTCGCCTTATTTACGTCGAACTCGATGATCTCAAGTGGACATTATGATAGATAGATAGATATATAGATAAATAGATAGATAGATAGATAGATAGATAGATAGATAGATAGATAGATAGATAGATAGATAGATAGATAGATAGATAGATAGATAGATAGATAGATAGATAGATGGATGGATGGATGGATGGATGGATGGATGGATGGATGGATGGATGGATGGATACTTTATTGATTTAAACTTTTACAGTTTCTCATCGTTACATACATAATGTGTATTACATAATTATAATCACATGACAGGTTACACATACTTCTACACACTCACTTATAGTTCAATTTTCAATACTCCTTAATTAATCATAGCTCATATAAATCACACATTTTAATCAGTAATCCAAGGATATCAAAGAGCAAAAGGAATTATATATGAAATAACAATTTATGTGAGGATGAACTTGAATATATTTTAAAAAATAATATTTGGAATAGAACATGACAGTTAACGGCTCTGACAAATATTTACTTAAATTAAAAAGTTATTTCTTCTTTGAAGATTGTAGAAGTGTTACAAATTTAAACATATTTGGCCTTTGTATGTATTATTTTCTGATATATTTCTTTCTAATATCATTATAAGCTGTATAAATTAAAACACAGTGAAATTCGTCTTCAATTTCAATTGAATTACATATTTAACAAACTCTTTCATTTCTTGCAATCCTATGTATTGCATAACGACCTGTCTCAATTCTTAAGATATGTGAAGATAAACGTAATTTAGTAAAAACACTTCGTCATCTTTTTGTACATAAAATATTCAGATAGTTTTCATATCCAAAATTATCCTTAACATGTCTATACAATCTTGATAATACTCTATTTTTTTGTAGATCAGTGTTCCATTTTTGAATAAAACAATCCACCAACCTCTGTTTAAAGCTAGATATAAAATGTTGATGTTTCACCCTTAAAGGATCATCCCATACATACATAAAGCCATACGTATTAAGCAGAGAATTTACATTGGATAACCAATTGTTTAAACCACTTTCACAAACATATATTGAAGATTTATATATAGATGATAACATTATATTTTCTGTTGTAACTAATTTCAACCAATATATAACTATTCTAGTATATCTTGTGATAAATAATGGATAACGCGCCAATTCACCGTAAACACCAGCATTACCCGTTCTCAGTTTTACTCCTAGAATGTTTTTACAAAACTTGAGATGAACTCTCTCTATCTCCTTCGGTTTTGTGAAACCCCAGACTTCACAGCCGTAATTAAGTATTGATGAGACGAAAGCATTAAATAATTGAAGGGATGTGTTAGGTTTTAGTTCAGTTTTTCTTATGTTTGCAGTTAAAAGATTCATAGCTTTTAATGCTTTGCCGCACATAGCCTTTTGATTTAACGTATACGACCCAGTGTAGTTAAATACAACTCCAAGATAATTAAAAATCATCTGAAACCTCTAATAATGCTACGTTATCAGAAAACTTTTCATCAACGGTTATTGCTTACTAGGTTTATTGATAATAAATGACGACAATTCACAATGTGCATTAAACTATATAAACCGGCAATTATGATTTTTTTATTTTGTTTTATAACAATATTACATTTCATTACCATGACTTTGTGTTAAAACACGTTTTGTTGAAACGGATACATATAAGTTTGATTGTTTAATGACGTAATATTTAATAATGACACACATTTAGTTAATTTGAACGGCTCCTTTTGGAGGCATTAACAGGTATGTCTACTGTTAAAACATCGGTTTAAGATATCTAGGGGTGCACGTGTTAAAATACAAATCCATTTGCTTAGTAATGATATAATTATATCAACGAAAGTGCTATGCCTACAAGGTTGTGTATTTGTAAACAATCATATACATCATGATGTTTATAGCGTCGGTGGAGAGCTAGTGTTTTGTTTTGAATACTTAATCAAGGTTATTGCCAAATCGTTGCTCAAACAATAATAGCAATTGTGTTAGACCACTACCGACTACATTACGTGGTCAGAGCATTAACTGGCATACCCCATCCAACCCTTTCTCCAATAAGCGAAAATGGGGTTGTTTGGGGTATGAAATAAAACTTTAATTTCGGCTTAAAACGTTTACATATTGCAAAATCAAAACATTTAAAAGGAAATGTTAAACAGATCATCGCATTTTTTCAGTAAAAACTGTTCGACCGGTCCAAGCCGGTAACCCTGACTTCACCACCCTTTCTGTTGTATTTTGTCTTTTTCATTGTATAATTAATTAAATATTGCTTTTTGTTTGTAGTACATTGCGGACCTACTATGCCATTGAATCGAAGTGTGTTTGTTTTCTAAAGGAGCTGTGGTTGGGAGGTGTGTATCAAATTGATTAATGGGTGAGTGATTGAGGCCGAGAGTTAGTGAAATAGTGATAAAGGTAGAGATGAAAAGTTTCGTCCGGTATAAAATGAGTTAATAAAAACGTTTAGTCCGCAAATTATTACCAGCTATTTTGATAAACAACTATCCCATTTAACAAAAAAACTAAATAACCGATGCCCTCTTACGCATATTAGCTATCTTTGCATGCTGGTTTACTTTTTAATCGAAGCCGTGTTGCCAAAAATATCTTCGTCAACATCTTGTTTATATCTTGTTTAAATCTATTACTAGCTATTTTGATAAACAACTATCCCATTTAACAAAAAAATAAATAACCGATGTCCTCTTACGCATATCTTTGCATACTGGTTTACTTTTTAATCGATGCCGTGTTGCCAAAAATATCTCCGTCAACATCTTGTTTATATCTTGTTTATATTTCAATAATAATAACAAACACGATCAAGTTGGTTTCACAAAACATGCGCAATTGAAAAATGCTCTAAATCTGATAAACACAAACATATTTAAATGTACTTAAACTTATTTATTGTAAACGTGATATTTATTTAAATCAACAATTTTGGAAAACGTGGTCATTTTGTTTACCTTTGCACCGCTTCAGGAGTCTCTATGACCATGAACTATTATACCCCGTGATCGTCAACAGTAAATCTGCAATTTGATTGGATATTCGAGTTGGCAATTTTGCTATAAAGTTACTGCATTCATGTTTACTGCACATTGTATTGGAGGTAGACAACAGCTGAAGAACAAGAAGTAAGTGTATTTTTGTATTAAATATATTTTCATTATTTAATTTTAGGATTCTGAGGGGAAAGGCTTTAAGTTAATACCTTATTACTTAGAAATGTCTAAAATCATCGCAGTTACATGTACTCGCCTACACTTTGTGTGAGAGAAGGAAGTCTGCAAGTTTCTTGATGAATGAAATCATTGAAGGGTGGATTATACGGAAGTAACCTTGAAGTGTTATTAGTCATTGGTTCGAGCCCAATCATTGTGACTTGAAGTTAAAATGCAATTCAACCAGTACTAGCGAGCATGAAGGTTTATAATATATCTCATGGACTAAATAATAAAACAATCGACTAATTTTCCTTTGTAGTTACTGTGTTTTCGTTATTTGTTTTTAAAGGTTCATCCTTTCAGTAGTTTAAGGCTCACTTGGATTTGTTTACAAGTTGCTACGAAATTATCATGGTGTATAACTGTTGCCGATGTCACGAGCTATTTTAGGAACACTGGTCTGGTAACATTTGACAAGTTATTCAAAAAGAGTATTTGGGTACTTATTGTTTATTATTTATCAATACTAACAAAAACGTAAAAAAGGGCTACCGCCTTGCAACGGTAAGGGGTACACAGACCATTGGGGATTTAAACCAAGTTCAAAGGTGCAAGAAACATCACTATCTCTCTTACCCTGTGGTCATCTCAATAAAACGGAACAGTGAAACTAAATAAATCCCAGTCAGGCTATATCCTCTAACAAAATAGACGGCATAAATAAGTTATATATAAGTAGAACACAAGGAGGATCTTGTATATATTAATATAGACAAAAACATAGAGAGCTACAAAGCAAGTACTCATTTACTTTAGCAGAAACAAGAGCGACAAAAGAATACACCGTACTTCTTAATTATAACGATACTGCAAACATTTTATGTGCTATGTGCATGTATCGTGTTTTGTTTACTGGTATATACTGTTTGGTTTATACTGTGGATCTTGAACGACAGATTTATGTTATCATTTTCTATGGATAGGGACGTAAACCATGCGGTTCCGTAAGTCAGAGAATATCGTTTGACAATAGCAATATGGCTACGGTTTCCATGTACCTTTGTGTCATCCGCTCTCTCTCTCTCGGATGAATTTAGGAAATCAAACAATCTATGGATGAGACTTAAAACCACAATTATATCTGTTCAAGCGAATATACAACTTCTAAAGTATTCTTAAAACGCATGCAATGGTCGAGAGTGGTAATAATACTTATATGTTTTTATTTTATTATTTTTTTCAGCCTACATTAGCAGAAAAGGAATCTGAAATGATGACGACTCCTGTTCTTTGTATCTCAGCCATTGCCTTGGTGCTGACCATAAGTTACGCAACTGGCGAAATCTGTGATGATCGCGGTTATGGTAACGGCTGCAGTATACCACTTGGATTGCCTTACCCCTACAAGAAAAAGTTTAATCCCTCATGTGACACACACGACGTATGTTATAGTTGTGTGAGTATTTGTGCTTTTTATGTAGTTGTCAATACATAATTAAACAGTTTGGAGATCTGTCATTGTCAAGTTGAATTTACACAAATGATCATCAGAAATGTATTCAATATGTTGATCAACGTTACCTTATTTGGAAATTCTTTTTTTTCTGTATGCATGGTATATCATGAAGGTAGCGCTGTTCGAATAGCTGTTTATTAATAATGATTGAGAAACATGTGACCATGATAATTAAAGGGGTTACTGTATATGATTTGATGATCACTTTTCTTATGCCATCCAAATGGGCATTGTTTTCACGATAAAACCAATAATCAGAATTGTATTAATTTTGTTTTTGTAAAACGTAGCAATTGACATGTATTTTACACAATGTTACGAAGTTTAACATTGTTTCACTTTTCAGCAGTTATTATATTTGTGTATCTCTGTTACGTGATGTGTAGCCCAAATATTACGACATGCTGTACTATTATTATCTACTCGAAACTACATTTGCTAATAGTAAGTTGATTCTGACATTAAATTTCAAATTCTCTAATTGATGTTTTAGGGCACGTATTGTGATGTAAGCAGAAGCAGTTGTGACGATGCATTTTATCAAAACATGAAAGACTTCTGCGAAACAGAACCAGATACAAAAAGAGATAAATGTTTAAAGTATGCCAAAAAATACTACAACGCTGTCGTTAAACACGGTGAGAGACACTATAAGAATCCCAGTTCAGATTTTTGCAGCAGCGAGAACTGGGTTTCGACATGCATGTAAGCTGACACAGTGAATGTATACACTTTCGATGTCAAGTAGATGCCACCGATGATATGGACAGTTAAATATTTGATAAATAAGACTGGTGTTAAATTGCGTATTTGTTCATTATGCTAATTTCAATATAAGTTTATTGTTTAAACAGATTAAAAATGTATTTTCTTATTGTCTTACCGTCATTTTAGAAAGAACATTTTGATTTCAGGTGTTATATTTCTTGTAAAATGATGTTTAATACGTACTTGCAACCAACGTTCTAATTAGATTTGTGAGAACCACTTGTTATATATTTAACATATATATTTAGATTTAGATATTAAAGTTATACGATGGAGTCATTTAATTAATAGTTATAATACGAATGACAAGTATTATGTTGTTTGTAACTGTTCAATGCTATGCATACATGTTAAAATCGAAAAAGATTAATATTGACTTTATGTATATTGTTATGACCTAAAACAGTCAACGTTTGATGTCTTCTTTTAACACATTATATTTTAACTAATTACATTCACCATAGTGTATACAACATTTTAAAGTGATTTTTGCCTTAAATCCGATAAGGGAATATTTAAAAAAAGTTAAACCGTTGAAGAAAATGTTATTACAAACATTAACATAATATTATTGGGACACTCGTCATTGTCGATTTCTGTCAAACGGAGTCCAGTTAGTTTGCTGTTTATAACTTGCATATTTGCAATCATGTATAAAACATTGTTGACAAGTGCAAAGCAAATCTGTTTTGATATATAACAAAATACTTTATTTAGTGTTGATTAAATAGAACAAAATAATTTAAAACGTAAAGCTGAATAACGAAGGAAACAAAGAATCACTCCAAATGACATTTCCTTTTATTCATTATACATGTCTGCAAAGAAGACGAATTATTTTCGGTTTATAAAATTGACATTTTTAATATACAGACAATCGCCGACAGCAAAAAAAAATGATAGTGTCCTATCATATGTTTTTCTTTCAAATTCAAAGCAATAAATACCTTATGTGACATTTAGCAACATGCATGCTTTAGCCTAACATTCTACATGCCGTATTTCATATATACATATATGTATATAGTGTCATTCATACATATTACTTTGTTTTTTGTTGTTCTTTTTATTTAACTAACTCTAGTTTAGAATTATCTTTGATAAATATGATATTCTCTCCATTTGTATTGTTTGTATATGCATGTTTCCTAATAAAAAATGAGTTAAATTGTTATGTATGTCTTAAAGGATTGTATGTAAACTATTTAAAATAATCTGGTATGTATAATAAAGAAAAACTCGATTTACCAAGAATCCGTCCCACCTCAGGGGTTCTGTAAATGAGTGGCGTAATGCGCGTCACTTTACATATAAACACTTCGCATCTGCGCCAATGTTTTTATACTATGCGAGTTCGGCCGGGTTTAGGTCGGTGGTCTTACATGGGTCTTCCTTATCACCTTTTCACCAATAAAACTTGCCGCCTGTGAAGTCAATTGTGTATGGGTTACTTACCTTTTATTCAGAATAAAGTGAGAAATGAAATAAAGAGTCATAGGGAAAAAAATCGTATTTAATCAATAAAACCGTTTAGAATATGGAAATGAAATTTGTCATAACATAAAAATGCGTCGGTGAACATGCATGAAAAAGTAGATATGAAAGGCGAACAGGAAATGTAGCATTCAAGGACAAGAGTCAAGCACAAATACGCACAGAAACAAACAACAATTGCAATGATGAATAAAAAGTAAGATATGATATTACAAACATAAAAGGGTTGACAATAGGGCTACCGACTTGGAACGATCAGTGTCAAAAATGCCCCTGGTCATTTACACCAGGTTCTAGTGTTTTCCAAACCTCACTATTACACTATAGGCATCCCAATAAAACGAGACATATACATTAAGATATTCCCGCCAGGTTATGTTCTCTAACAAACAAGACAGCATTAATATACCATATTATTAAAACACATACATTATCATGTATATATAATATAAAAGAAAAAGCATAGCAAGACACAAAGCAAGTACTCAGTACTTAACAGAAGCCAGAACAACAAGAGAAGAAACCGTTAAGGGTGCGACAAGACAAGATTTAAGACAAACATCGAACCCTACCGTCCTATGAGTATTTAGGTAGACGTCATCGTAACATCGGTTGAAATACTTGTTAGCAAGCTTTATAAAGATTGTATGAAAGTGATTATGACCACGGAACTTATGAAGTTTGTAAAAAGTATGAAAGAAGACATTTGGAAATCGTCGAACACGATAAATACAAAATATATTGCAGTCTCGGTATGATTGAGACAGTAGTAAAATGTGCTTGCTACCGTTTTACGCCCTCTAGCCCCGGGTTGAGCAGAACTCAATATTTAAAAAAGTCAATAGTACATACATCTGAGCCATCCCGAAGATGGTATGCATATGGCGTTGAATGTAAATTGTATAACCACAGAAGTCAAGTTGTGATAGTCATTGTCGCAGAATATTTCTTAAATTACTTTTATATTTTAAAAGTAGATTAGGTTTACAATAGGGCTACCACCTTGGAACGGTCAGTGGGAAGACAGTGTCGCTAGGTAGGGGTGGAAAAGTGGTTCTAGGGTGCACCAAACCTCACTCTTACCCTATTGTCAACCCAATAAACTGGACTGTGTACATAAAGATATCGCCTCCAGGTTATAATAGAAAAATCACATGTTTTCCCTAGACTTCCATCGAGAACACTTGAAAATTCTACTATGAAACCACAAGGCATAGAGTTATAATACTTAGCATGTAGCATTAGCTTATGGTTCTCTATCAAGTTTATTCAAATGATGATCCTGATGTCAAATTTGCCCCCTCATGGGTCGGTCACAGTGTTACCTAAAGCTGTATAAGAAAATCATTGAAACATATACTTCTCTGAAACTATGAAAGTGGTGTAATATAATGCCTTGTGGTCATATTTATATATTTAGTTAAACAGGGGCATCTTAAAACCAATCGTCATAAAAATATAGCAAATGTCATCATGGTTCGTCTTATGTATAGTTGATTGCTGGTTATCCATGCATGTTCGTGACCTAAACACTTTACATATGACCAGTTTATCAACATAAGAATAATTTCACAGCGATAATGTGTCACCCAGAAATCAAGAAAAACATTTTCAACAGCCGAACATGATCAAGTTGACAAGCAAATACTTTTATCAGAAATGGAGACTGGGTCAGACGGTAATTAGTGAAACATTGAAAAGATGGACAGTATCATCAGTTCCATAAATAGATATCATTTTAACTGAAGTGAATAAAAATGACAATGCTGTAATAAAACAACATAAACAGACAACCAGCGCCCAGACAAGGTTGTTTGACAATGTCAAATCAATTATCAGCCCCAAGGAAGCAATAGAAATGACTTACCATACCTCATAAGCAATGACACAAATGTTTTGACGAATGATCGAAAACACAATTGTGTCAGTGAGAGAGGCAGAGGAAACAGAAAACGAAAAATACATCTTTTTTAAAAGTGAAAACATCAATCATTCTACGACCAACAAAGGAAACCCAATCTTCCACAATTCTGATGCAAGGGAAACTCATGGAACCGATGATTAACAATGAAAAACCATGCAATGCCACCAGCATTGGCAGTACAAAATAAAATGAAAATATACTCAGTTGCAAAAGAATGTGGACACCGAGGTTTGTTTAGATTTGATTGCATAAAGTGATTTTAAAATTAAATTCAAAAATGAATATGCCATGTTTGGTATGAAAGTTTTTATCACTCCATTGCCAATATCATGTTGTCATTTGTTTTTCAATAGGTCGAATCATTAATGTACTGTCGCTTGATGATGAAGATAGGGTGTAAAGTAAAGTTTTCAAAGTGTCCAGTTTCCTTTGCAACTGAGTATAGATTTAAAGTGCAATCACTTGAGTCACACATAAATCTCTTCAACGGGGTAAAATCATTGAAACTATGTAGACAAGTTTTTCCTCCGTTTCAAAGAACTCAATAAAGAATAACGAATATATATCGTCTGGGATGTGAACAGCTGCAGCTACTACAAAATCTTGCCATCATAAAGGAAGACATTCCTGTAAAATGACAAGTACACCACCAGTTCTTGTTAAAGTGCACGGAAGAATGGTATGTACCAGCAGGCCTTACTTTGTATGAACACCAAGGTTGTTTAACGGTCCATCGACACATTGAATGTTATTTAGAGCTGCCACAGAGAGAGAGGATGAACTAGTACTGCAATCCGGGGACCTGCCCAACTATTACTAATGAATAGATTCAAATGGTTCTGTAACATGATCATAGGATATACTCCGATATACGGGACAACCTGGTTTACGTTCTCATCCAAAGGAAGAGGCTAAGAGAAAGGGTCTTGCTCAAGAACACATCGATGAAACTTAGTGGCGCAGACGAGGTATGAATCCAGGTCCTCCAGTTTTTAGTTCACCTCGCTATCCACTGGGCCATGCCATCCCTCGACCTTCGAAAAAAGAAGCAAGTAATGATGATGCTAGCTTTTTATATATCTGCTCTTCAACCATGTAACCATGAAGACTCAGATTACATGCTTCTTCACATTGCCCATGCCTGAATCATAAATCAAGGGAGTAATGATAATGTTGTAGTCTAGCTGTAACGAACTCAAGCCTATGTGATGTGTTTACGTTGTATGTTGCTTTCCAATTTGAACCTCTTTATACTGAGGCTGCTTGGGTACAGTTGATCACAGATGACACTGGACTTCTTCGTTGCTTCATAAGCAAAAGCCGCGTGCGTCATGTTGGGATGAAAGCCAAAAGGTCACTCGTATCAACGTCTATCCCCCGAGCATGTTAAAGAAGGTATGATTGATTGTTGATTAGCTGTTGATGAACAGTTTAAATTCTTTTCTTTCATGCAGTATCTGACTATGACAATGCCTCGTTATTTAATAGTTTTGGCTATACCAAAGCTAAACACATTGTTCAAGCATAACATCAGCACCAGATGCAATCGATGGTGGAGATGTCTCGATGATAGAAAATAATGTGTTTCTCCTCGTCCGTATTTACGCACGTAAATGTGTAGCACGGAAGCACATGCTCTCGTAGAGACACAGTCACACCAAGAAGCATACATTCACCAGTGCACTGGTACAACATATCAGAAAGGCGGTTTACCAGGCTTATCATATTGTCGGCTCATTTAATCTCGGAACGCCAATGCCCTCAGACTAGGGTTAGGTTCATACACGACTGGATCACTTTGTTTGGAGTACAAAAACTGAGGCATTACAATATGTCGTGAAGTTAAGCGGTGTAAAATATCCTGCTCTAGTTGGTATAGGTGGCCAACCTCCAATGTTATGCTTCTACATTGGCCAGTGTGAATGTCAGTAGAAATTAAAGAACAGGCATTATCACTTACACATTTGCTCCATCAAGGAAACCGCCATGACTGTCGCATAATTTATTGAATGTTGAATATATTTAGCAGAGAATTGGCATGGCATTAATAAAGAGAAACAAAATCATCAACGTAAATAGTATTACATTATAAATGAAACAGTGTTTTAAATTGTTTATAACCAAATAGTCAAAAAAGATATAATGAGAACTGATCAAACTCACTCAGTCAGCTTTAAATGAAATGCACAGTAATTTATACTTCAAAACATATTAAATGTTTCAATAAACAACATATTTTTTAATAATAATAATATGTATAAACAGAGTATGTTTTAATGCAAATTAATGAGTATTTATATTGATAATTAAAATTGAAATGATATATTCTTAAATGTGTTTGAAGGAATTAATGTTGTCCATAACATCAGTATATGGAATGATATAATTTGTGAAAAAGAATCATTTTATAAAGCAAAACAGACGTTATCTTTAATAATTTGTTTAAACAGGAAATGCCCTCTTTAGGGTCTCAGTGGTATATTTTTGTTAAAATGGATTACTAAATCAATTAAAAAATTTAAAAAACAACTTTAAATTTGGTGCTTAGTAAATAAATCAAAGTAATATTATACTAAATGTATGTCACTGCTGTTATATTGCCATGAAATATGGCTATTAAACATTCATATAGACTGGACGATATTGGCATTGTATCAGCAAACATTGTAATAATATGTATCCACACTCTATGGAGATATCAATGTATTGTATTACATAAGTCGGTAAAACAAATATAACTTGCAGAGCTGCAGTTGTTTTTATGGATTAAAAATGTACCTTTTTTATCTTTCAATAGTGTTTTAGCAATAAAAGTAATGAAAGGAAGTTTATTTCGCTTTTTGTCTACCCCAGCATTGAAAGTAGTACAACGAGTGATATGCATGGAAACAACACCATCCTCAGTAGATAGAACTGGAGTATACGAATTAGTGCTACCCAATTCCAGAGATAAAATATTGACGTCATTATGTGGTCCAAATCTTAACTTTCATACCCCGTCCAACCCATTCTCCAAAAAGCAAAATCTGGGTGGGCTGGGGTATGAAATAAAACCTTAATTTCGGCTTAAAAGTTTTGCATATTTTAAAATTAAAATATTTGATATGTAATTTTAAACCGGTTATTGCATTTTTTCAGTAAAAATATGTTTTCAAACATGTTTTATTGTCGGACTATCTGTTATAAAATTATGCTGACATAAGCTTTCCCATCGATAAGCAGAATTAACGCGGGATCACGTAATGAATGTAGGCGTCAAACAATGATTACATTATTAGCTGCTTTATCAGTAGGAACTAAAACAAATGTATAATTATGAAATTCTTGAATTCCGGATTTTTAAATTACGAAACGAAAACCTAGGTCTCGGAATAAGTAAATAGAAGTTAGCATTATAAAAGTTAATACGGATGTCTATGATTTTAAAAATTGATTTTTTTTTCAAGTAGAAAGAGAGCTACCTATCGCATTTCAATAATTTGCATTAAATTGTTGGGTAAGTCCGTCTCTCAAACACCATGATCCGTAGAGCTTTCACAATTCACACGTTCATGTATAGATAGATAGATAGATAGATACTTTATTGACTTAAACTTTTACAGTTTCTCATCATTACATACATAATTTGTAATACATAATTATAATCACATGACAGGTTACACATACTTCTACACACTCACTTATAGTTCAATTTTCAATACTCCTTAATTAATCATAGCTCATATAAATCACACATTGTAATCAATAATCCAAGGATATCAAAAAACAAAAGGAATTATATATAAAATAACAAATTATGTGAGGATGTACTTGAATATATTTTAAGAAATAATATTTGGAATAGAACATCTGACAGTAAACGCCTCTGACAAATATTTACTTAAATTAAAAAGTTCTTTCTTCTTTGAAGATTGTAGAAGTGTTATAAATTTAAACATATTTGGCCTTTGTATGTAATATTTTCTGATATATTTCTTTCTAATATCATAATAAGCTGTACAAATTAAAACAAAGTGAAATTCGGAATCTCAAAACAGGATAGAATTTGATGATAATATATAGCACACAAAGTATTAAAAACAGTTAACAGTAAATCAAATCAAATAAAGGTAACACTCTAAAACATAACATGTTTACGACACGTGTCGGAGGAGAGGAGAGTGAGTGATGGGTCGTTTGTGGGTGGGAATTAACAGTAAATTAAATCAAAAATTGGGTATCAGAGACGTTATAAACCTATGAATCTACATTTCAGATATCTGCAGGTAAAAATCCTAAAGGACTCACGACACTATTATCTCCCTTGAGTTCTCGTGCCCTACAGATGATGGAGGTAGACTAAAAACATAGTTCCCTTTTTCTACTTTTTACAGGACTTTACATTGCACACATGGATTTATCTTTACCAGATGCTTAATCTACAGCATTTTAGAAAGAGATCACAGAAAATTTAATGTTGATATCAGCTTTCTAGCTAATTCTGTCTCATTTTAGACATCATGGGTTGAATCACCACATGTTGTATTTTGTCATATTATTACGCTGAATTTTAATAGGTTTCACACAAGCAAGCAATTAAAATCTGGTAAATTTGTGATAATTGCATTTTTAATTGCAGATATTGGATCAAGGAAAATTTAAGCCTAAAATTGTCCTTCAAATTTTTTTTTATCTCTATGCCATGAACACAAACCTTACAATGGGACCCTACGGAAGGCCATAACTATATGGAAGATTAATTGTGGTGTGAGACCTTAAAAAAAACTGGGAATTTACCTGTGAGAATTGCAGTGATGCTGATTTTTCCAAGAAAAGCAGGTACATGACTCTGATTGGAACTTTTCTTGATTTAATTGAATTGACTTGGGTTTTAAGGCACACCAACACATTACAGGTTATATGGCGCCTAACAGGCATGAACACGCCAGGCTCATCTTACGTGTACATTGAGATAAAATATGGAAAATGGGCCTAGAACCTTCTCGCCCTGAACTGCAGAGTTGCCTCAAATGCTATCGTAAAAACTCCATTTACGCTGGATCCACGTTTATTGTTTTTCTGCCACTGCTCTTTTGATACGAGCGAGATGGCACCTGAAACAATGCAGGGATCATGATGAAGACCTTTAATGAACATGAACAAAAAATGATAAAATAAACATGGATTTGGGGGTGGGGGGGATTCTACCCCTCTGCCTACCCCTCCAAAGGGATCTGCAGTGGCCCTATTATTTGCCCCGTGACCAAACGTGGCACCCGGGAACCACACGGGGCGAACTTATTAATAATCCGTTATTTTAAACATTTCAGTATGGCAGATAACCCAGATTGTCTGGGGTTTTTATACATATTTGATGATATTGTATTCTAAAGTAGATCAGTCGTCTGTAAACAACAATTTAGGGTGTATGCTTTGGGATTCTGCTTATGGAAGCAAACAGAAGGATGCAGGAAGTCCCATGTATGGCAGGCAATGATTTACATATCCAGATGGCCATGTTGGATCTATTCATGCCCATAGACTCATGTATATTTGCACCACAAGGCAATATTTGCCTCGTATTCCTCGTGTTATAGATGTTTCACGTTTGTGCCATAACTCACTATGCATTCGTTATTGCCATCTCTCTTTGAAACCACCAGTATCATTCAATATTATATCTGGTAGTTATCGCATGCTTATTTATTTGTTTGTCCTGGTTACGAATGTTTGATCTTACCATAGTAACGCGAACCTTACGTGTCTAGCATGCCTTTTTTGTAGGTATCGGCTTGATGGATTTCATCATATTTGTTGGAAATTTGCCACCCTTCTCATGAATCTGTCATTGGGATTTGATTGAAGCTCTTTATGGTAATCATTCCAGTCTTGTATATGTGTCAGGGCCTTGATTGTTTTCGTGTTGTTGGAAATTGGAACCCCTAACGTTGTCATCTTCTCCAAGTTGGCATTTGCTTGAACCTCGTTTACACGAAGACCTGCACTAAACTTGCGTACCTTAGCATTTCTTGGGTAAGTAGTGTCTTTAGAATTTGATACATTGCATGCTCTGTTTATGCTTTCAATGTTGTGGGTGCTACTTTTGGAGCGAGTCTTGGATAAGCTTTCTGGTCCTAACCGTAGTGCCATTATTGCCATCTTGACTAGCAGGCGGTCATTATTGTTCATTGAAAAACATTTAGCAGTGCCCGTAATGAAATCCATCTTCCAGTTAAAAGGAGGCTTTCCAGGGCATACACATGATTGTCTTGAGCAGGCCAACAACTGGAGTAGCATTCTAAAATTGATTGCGTGATGCCAGGTGAGTATTTGTTCATTTTCGTCATGTCTCCATCACATGCAGAATGCAGACTTGGAAATTCTAAATTAACTCGGTGGGACATATCACGCGCAAAGCGACTCTGTAGGTAAGTTCGGTGTTTCTTTGTAGTACCCATGAACGTTTCTTCGCTAAAAGATGTAGATTTCAGTCGGTTGAGGAGCCTCTTGGACAGGTGAGTTATGTCGGCTAGTCGATCAGTGGTTGCCAAACCTTTTATTGTCAATTTTGAGCATGTCATTATATTTGGCGTACTTTTTTTTACAGAATATCATACAGTCCTAACTTATTGTTATGCATAGTTGTATGTATCATTTGTTAGCCTTGTTTTGTTTTGTTTTTTGTAGAAACTGATGAGAGAACAGGATGGAAGATTAATTTTGCATAAAAAAAAAATATATATATAAAAAGGCTGTTTATATGTATTCACAGCTTTTGAAATTGAATTTTGATCGATAACCACCAATACTATCATTTCCCTGCAAATTTATTCATTTTTGTCTAAAATGAATATGCTGAGCATCTTATTTTCAGACAATGTTGCACTTGTTCTTTTATCTCTGAACGTTTTAGACATTTAAGGATAAAACGGACCAAGTTATTAAAAATCCGTTCAGTGTATGTATAGGTATTTTAAGGTATTTGTTGCGTTATTACTATTAATTTCCTAAAACCAGCCGAAAGGAAATTTCAGTTTCAAAATTATGATTATCCTTAAACGATTTTTTACTATGCATTCATCAAAGGCAATTTCACTAACTACAAGCTGTTATTGATCAAAGTTATATGTTGTTATCTTAACAGTATAGAGAATGAATAATTATTTACTGCTATCTGTTAACCAAAATCTGTATTGAAGGCCGAAGTAAGGTGATTTTTCTCCTTCACCACACTTCATCACACGTATCGTAAAAATGTCCTTTTACGTCTCACACCACAATTAATTTTCCATAGGGTCCCATTGTAAGGTTTGTGTTCATGGCATAGAGATAAAAAAAGATTTTGAAGGACAATTTTAGGCTTAAATTCTTCCTTGATCCAATATCTGGTGATTCGACCCATGATGTCTAAAATGAGATGAGAATTAGCTAGAAAGCTGATATCAACATGAAATTTTCTGTGATCTCTTCCTATTATGCTGTAAATTAAGAATCTGGTAAAGATAAATCCATGTGTGCAATGTAAAGTCCTGTAAATAGTAGAAAAAGGGAACTATGTTTTAGTCTACCTCCATCATCTGTAGGGCACGAGTACTCAAGGAAGATAATAGTGTCGTGAGTCCTTAAGGAGATTTTCTTTTCAAATGAGCACTTCAATAATAATAGAAACTGTATAGAAATCAGTTTCAAGCTAAACAATGCAAAACTTTTGATTCCATTTTCAATGGTTCTAAAATTATTCAAGTTTTAGTGACCTAGGATAACGGTCAACATTTAGGCAGAGTACCTTTAATATTTTGAAAACTGAAAATCTGCAGTGATGGTTAGGATTTTGTATTTTCTTGGTTATTTGTGCTCATATATGTCTGAAACTCTCAGAAATACATGAAAAGTATCAGAATTTATCAGAACCTTAATTTTATAACTCAACTATTGGTTTAAACTGTTATTTAAATATCGTTGGGAAACTTTATCATGCAAATAAACATGTCTGCTATTAAACACCAACAAGGAAATAGGGCAACAATGAACTTGATTATGACCAAAGATCTTACGAAGTTTGTAAATCACATCACCATAGAAGTCAGGTTCGCAGAAGTGCTCTTAAATTACATTTGTACCATAGCTCTAATGGTTTACCTTTGTTCTTGCTTATATAATTGTCTTAAACCTGAAGCTCTGAGCCTCAACCGTGCTATAAATGCCTGTATATTTCAGCCATGCTATAAATGACAGATTCGGGAGTTATACGATGGTCTACTCAATTTTACGTGCGCGCAGTTGCAATTTACACACAACCTATCAATCAAAACGACTAAACTATTACCAAAACAGCACTCCTTGACATTGCATTTGCCCAATAATATACAAAGGCGATTGGCTGAAATAATCAAAACATGGGTCATGTTCATGCCGCGTGATAATGCTATTTCTTGATTGGATCGAGCTGTTATTTTACTGAAAACTGCAACGCCCTAAAACGTCTCACACATGCGTAGTTGGATTAATGGCTCCGGTACAAAACATTTATAGCATATTTTCTCGTATGCGATTTATACTGCACTCTCGGGCCTGCGGCCCTCGAGAAGCAATATAAATCGCATATACTCAAAAAATTATGCTATAAAGATTACTTATATTTTAAAAGTAGGTCAGGGTTACGATAATAAAATGTTGCATAGATGTTTCGAAGTTTGTGGTAACGGTATCCCTGATGGCGTAGCTTCTTAGTTATACACAGATAACAAATATTAAAGTCCTCAACTCGACTATTCTAGAAAAACGAATAATTTGAGAAACATAGACCCCGAAAAAGGAGCCCGGGGTGCATCCCCATGTAAGTGAGTATAATTAACAACATCAAAATTCATCTTTTTTGTCATAGGTTTTACTTATTATTTCGCCATTTTCAATAGAGAGATGTAAATCAAGAAAAGAATCTACAGTATCAGAAATAGTAGGTTTGTTGAGTTGAAGTTCTTTGGGATAGATAGTATGAACAATAGTAGAAAAGAAAAGACTGACAATGTTCAATATATCATCCAGATACCGAATATAAAGGCTTCAATTACATCTGCCTGAGTATCTGAGTATTTGGCGAAAGACTCAACATGAAATATCTTTCATAGCAATACAAAAATAAAATCTTCGACATTAGTTGCACAGTTCGTACCCATAGGGATACCAACAATTTGTCTATAAACGATAGTTTCATACCTGACAATTTTTTTATTTAATAGGAGGATGAGTGCTTCATAAACTTCTTGGCAAGTCCACATAGTGTAATTGGCTAAACTGCCGTTAGCAAAAAAACGCTTTAATATTATTACATGCCAAACATGTAGTTTTTTCTGTAGCAAAAGTTGTTTCAAAAAGAACAATGAGTTTGTCTTTGATAAGGTGATGTGGTAAGGTTGTATAAAGTGTTGAAAACCATAAGTACTTATACATGAAACTAGACGTTTATTGCAAATTTTATCACGAACGTCTCCTAAATAGTTAATGGATCAAAATAAATTAATCCCAGAGTTGTAGTAAGACAAGAAGTTAAAAAGTTTGGAGATGTTTGTAGTGGTGCAGGCACTAGAATTTGAAAAAAATCGGGCTATAATATACTATAAGGCTGTTTATGTAATTTGTGAATCCAGTACATATATTTGGAAGTATGTTTTTCGTCTACCCCAGCTTTGAAAATCGTCCATTGATCATCTGTATCCATCCATTGATCATCCATTGGTCAGGGTGATATGTGTGGAAAAAACATCCGCAGTAGATTAAACTGGGGTGTACGAATTAGTGCTTCTGAGTTCCAGAGATAAAACATTGACGTAATGTAGGTGTCAAACAATAATTGCGTTATTAGCTGCTTTATCAGCAGGAGCTAAAAATATATTATGTAATTCATGAATTCCCGATTTTAAGTTACGAAATAAACTGATTTAGATCATTTAGCACATGTGTTTTCCACGGTGAGAATATTTCAGGATCCAAAAGTTGTTTAACCCAAATACGTATCAGTGACTGGCTTAGTGATTTTATATATTGAAACTTAAGACCACCGTTTTTATTGAATTTATTATAACTGTTAGTTTAATCTTATCCATTTTCCCCGACGATAAGAGATCAAGTAAAATATTTAGAAATTCTTGGAAAATTTGATCTGATCTGTGGGGTCAGGAATGGCCGTTAAGTAGTCAATTATGATGGGAAGTGCAAGCGTTTGATATCTGTCGTTTTTGTCAATACTCGTTTAACATATTTTGTTATTTGTATTAAGTTTATCATGATAATTATTTATAAAATAGTTGTCTTTATCTAAGTTATACATATTCCTAGAATTTTAAAATCTCCGTTATACTTCCTGATTACTGGTTTATCAGTATGAAGAAAAGGTTATAAGTCCAACAGGAAAAGTAGCATTCACAGAATACAGTCACTCCAACAAGTATTACAAAGCAAATATGATACAAAAAGTACATCACAAACACATTCAGTAAAAAGGCACATCACAAACAATTTAGGGTTGACAGCAGGAGTACCGCCTTGGAACGGTCTGTGGCAAAATGGACCACCGGGGAGTTTAAACAGGTTCAAGGGTGCACCAAATTCCACTCTTACCCTGTCATCATCCCTAAACAACTGGACAGTGTAAATAAAAATATTCCCCGCCTCGTTAAGTTTTTCGCGACAACCTTTTCTTGTCCAGCCCATACAATTTGAGTTAGTAGAGATTTACTTTTAAACCGGAATAGAGGCAAAAGTTTGAAGGGCAGTATTTAATATTCTTTCATCAATCTCTAGAAAAAGAGAGAAGTCATCGGAATATTGGTTTAATAAGTATTAAATGTCGTTAACACGTACACCAGTATATCCATTACTTGGTCCGAGTATTAACTTTCATACCCCATCCAACACCTTCTCCAAGAAGCGTAATCGGGGATGGCTTGGGTATGAAATAAAATCTTAATATCGGCTAAAAAAGTTTGCATTTTGTAAAATTAAAACATTTAAAAGGTAATTTTAAACAGGTTAGCGCATTTTTTTCAGTACAATCTGTTTTCAAACGTATTTTATTTTCGAAACATCCGTTATAAAATCCTGCTAAATAAATACAAGCTGTTCCATCGCCTAATGGAATTAAGGCGGGATCACGAAATGAGGGTGATTTTTTAAAGCAGCACTTAAAATATCAATACATATTATAAAAAATATATGGACAAAGAGGATCGCCTTGTCGAATCCCGCTTTGAATTCGAAAACATCTGGAAAATGTCCATTATTTAGTACGCAACTAGATACATTATTAAAACTAGTGTCAAACAAATTAAAAAATTGAATCTCCCAAATTAAGGAAACGTAAAAAAAATCTATGAATTTCCATTCTAAACAATCTAAAGCTTTTCAAAATCTAGTAAACCAAGAATTTCGGGTATGGTTTATTCATCGCATTTCAAAATAAGATCAGATATAAATACTGGAAAGGGGATCTATTGAAAGCAACATTCACAAACAAGAGATAAATGTAGCAGACACGGTTTTCTTGAGTCTGTTCACTGTTCATGAGAGGTTATGTAATGTACAACACCTATCACGCATCCTAGCACCGGCTTAAGCGATATTCTACTCTAAAGCCACACAGATTGGGCTTGATGATCTCAAAAGACCAGAAGGTAATAAAACTACTGACCTGTAGTCGGGGTGACTATTTACAGCTGCCATAGAGCACTAAACAAACGCTAGCTAGTGTGAATGTCGATAAATACTGAAAAGGGGATCCTTTGGAAGCAACAAACACAAACACGAGATAAAAGTAGCAGACTCGGTTGTATTGAGTCTGTTCGTGATTGATAATGAAGAGTGCAACACCTCTCATGCCTCCTAGCAATATTCTACTTTAAAGCCACACAGATTGAGCGTGATGATCCCAAAGGAACAGTAAGTAATAACACTACTGATCTGTAGTCGTTGCGACTTTTTCACCCGCCACACAGCACTAGTCAAACGCTAGAGTAAATGTCAATAAATACTGAAAAGTGGATCCCTTGGAATTAACAGACACAAAGAAGAGACACCAGCAGCAGACTCGGTTTTATTGAGTGTATTCATGGGAGGTAATGTAAAGTGTAACACCGTTCACGCTTCCTAGCACCAGTTTAAGCGATAGTCTACATTAAAGCCATACATATTAGGCTTGATGATCCTAAAGGACCAGTAAGTAATAACAATACTGATCTGTAGTCGGGGCGACCCTTTACGGCCGCCACACAGTCGTATGAAATCACCCATCTGTCGTTCTTTTAAAAACCATGTTTGACTTTCCAATTTTAGTTTTGGAAGTATTGTTTTAATTCGATTGGCAATATCTGATGATGCAATATTCCCATCAACATTTAAGCGAAATAGTTCCCCAGTTTTTTAAATGCAGTGTTGATTTACCTTCCTTAGGAATCCAAGTGATCACACATTGTCTTTGAGTGACTGATAACGACTTGAAATTGTATCCCTGATTCAAATATCTAACCATGAAATACCAATAGAATTCCAAAATAATTTATAAAATTCGGCTGTAAAATCACATAACCTTGGAGAGTTATCATGTTTCATTTTTTTTTTTAAAGCATTTAAACATTCATTTACGCTAACAAGTTCCTCTAACGATTAGCGTTCTTCTTCATTTAACTTGTTTACAAAAGGATAGTTCGTATAAGAAAAAGTTTAGAGCTGTAGAGGGTTTCATAAAATAGTTGTTGCTCTTTAAGTATTTCTTTTAAGTCTGTTGCTTCATTTCCATCACCTTTTATAACTTGTGATATGACTTTTTATGTGTATTGTCTCTTTTCTAAATTGCAGAAGTATTTATCAGATTTTACCCCTTCGAATTTCCATTTTGCTTAAAAAAAAGCTTAAAACAATTCTCCTTTCTTTCATCCCGGATTGTTTTTAGCTCTATATGGCCTATGTATCTGGAATATAAAACTGAATTAACACATTATGGTGGTTTTACTTGTATTTGGATTGTCATCCATCTTTATTCCAGATCGCCTCCAGTCCCTTTAACACAATATAAATATTTTACATTCTCTGGAACAAGTTCCATGTAAATTTTGGCGAGCAACCCAAAAAGTACCAGACATTGTATGTTTAGCACCGTACACTTTCAGCTGAAATACTAATTTGGAAACACACAAGCAGTGGCTAAAATAAACTAACATATGTAATATATATGTATTTCCTCAAATGTTATTATTTTGTGAGATCTTAATGCACACAATATATACTATTTTCCCTGTACAGTTATGTTTAGGTCTCCTCACTCACCTTCTGCTATGTAAGCGATACACCACAGTTTGTTAACATTAAAGCGCCTATATGAACGTGTCTACAACATATTACTGTAATTCTACACAATCGCTTTTTATAGGTCGATACTTAAACGTATTGCTCCTTTACCATGTGTATATAAATTATTAACAAACAATCTATGTCATACATGCTTCTCTTGCTACTTTATAATCAGATGTACACATACAATGTTATACTTGAGCAATTTGTCGGGTGTATCCGGTTTTGACGGGTACTCGATCTTTTTTTTTTCTTTATCGGTTCCGATAAAAAAAAAACGTATACCTCGGACTGGAATTCCCTATCTTAACCGGTTACCCATGAAAGATTCTTATAGTCTCAAACTCTAAATTTTCCATAAGTTTTGCGTTCTGGGTTTAGATAAACGTCGAAGTAATCCGATTGTGCGTGACATGTAATCAATGTCTTTTTCTACTACCCCAGTACATTTGTTGACAGAAGCGGCTAATGTTGTTTAAACTGAATCAGCAAGTTTCTAAATTGGTTTAGTTTATATTTGTTGATGGTATATAACCTATGTGATATACTCTGGATACGAGTCTAAAGAGAAATTTGCTAACTGGTCGAGCGAAACCTCTGAGGTCAGTGAAACTGTATGACAAACAATGTCGACCTCCTTGTTCAAATATTAAATTACTAACGTGCGCATTTTGAAATGATAACATGTCTTAATTGTTTTCAAGTAAAAGGATAGAGTTTACCCAATGAAATGTTTTAAAAGAAAAACTACTGTTTTGCTTTTAATCGTCATTCATTACGTGGACGCCGCTTTACCTTTAAGACCCCACGGTCGCATCTTGGCTTGTATGGCGAAACGGGGTACCTTTAGGTCTTCATTTTAATCTACTTAATCTGCCTTCTGTAGCCCCAGCCTTTGATTTTATCGAAATTTATTTGATTTGATATGCAAAATATATCGTTTGTATATTTATGCGGGGTTTAAATATGTGTGTAAGACGTAAAAATATCCATCAGTACGAACGCCCTCCTGACCGAAAACATAAGACCCGCCTTCTTTATGACGTCATGATTTATTCATCCTAAACCCGCGCCATTGTTCAGTTATACGTTCACTATTTAGCGTGCTAAATTAGAGTAAATTATTAGCCGGAATAATTGCATTATCTTAAATTGTTCAAGCTTATGATGGAGCGGGTCGTTGGAATAGTATGAGGCGCCATACGTGACTATATAGTGTAAGATAAATATATACGTTGTGTGTAATATATATATATATATATTGAATACAAATATATATATGATACAGACAAATATATATGTTACTCCGAAAAATATATATTTTGTCCCTAAAATATATAGTGTAGAGGCAAACATATATGTTACTCCGAAAAATATATATTATGTCCCTAAAATATATATTTTAGAAGCGACTATATATATATTGAAAAAAGATTGTCCCAAAAAATATATTCATGTAAACTTTATTATGACAAATAAACAAATATATATGTTACTTCGAAAATATATTCTAAATATATTGTCTCTCTAAATATATAATTGAAGATATGAATGTGTATGTAATTTCGAAAAATATATATTCTCTCTAAAACAAAATATATTGAAGACACAAATATATTCTATAACAAATAAAATATATTGCTGACACAAATATTGATGCATTATCGATAAACAAGCATTTGTTTTGAAAATATGTACGTTAGCCTAAAGCATTCCGCGTGAAGAAAAACTAAATCTCGGACATATTTTTTATATAAAATAAATATTTGTTTTGGAAATATACACGTTAGCCCAAAGCATTCTGCATGAAAAAAAATCACACGTTCTCTTAGCCGTCAATTAAATTAACGACAGACAGTACCCACTACACGGCAAATAAAGACATTCGCGGCATAAGACATGTATGGAATTGTTTGCAGCCATTAATATACTGTGTATGCATATTGTGTATATGTATGTTCTTTTACTGAGGTTGAATCTGTGATTTTGAAACTGAATAACAATCACTAAGTTTGCTTTATTGTCTGTAACAGCGCTAAACGTAACACTTCCGCTAAAGGTAACAACCACCGCTAAAGGTACATGTAACAATTTCAACGCTAAAGGTAATAACCTCCGCTAAAGGTAACACTCACCTTTTCCGCTAAAGGTAACAACGCTAACGGTAAATGTAACAACTTTTCATAATAACGCTAAAGGTAACACCTGTCTACGCTAAAGGTAACAACATTTTTCAAAATCAACAGTTTCAATTAAAATTGAGTAAACATGTTTTTGCTAGTTACTGTGTCACCTGATTCATTTGTTTAGCTGTACACGTACACTCTGGTCAATGTAAACTGTAATGGAGTGACGTCAGAAGAGATCGAATATTGATTGTCATTGATTTGTGTTATTTATTATATAAACCCAAAAACAGATAGCATAATGGAACTAAACAGTTTATTTAAAGAAAAGTGTGTGGGGGGGGGGGGGGGGGGAAGGGGGGGGGATTGCCATTGATTTGTGTTCTTTATTATATAAAACCAAAACAGATAAGTAGCACTTCCGAAACCACAGCGCATTCGGCGCGCAAACAACTTACAAAATCAACTTATTTCCTTTTCAAGTCTATTCTCTTTTCAGAGAGGTGTTTGCTAAAGATTTAGGACACATTGCGATAGTGCATATAATGTTCCTTCGGGAAAATCTTAATTTTCAGAACGCCTGGAAATCACGTGCAGGCTACAAACCTGCGGGCACGTGACGTCGACAGCAGAATCAAAGACCATTCGCAACATCTCTCGATCACTTCTTTGAAGCATATCCCGAATGTATATAGATTTCTATTTCGGTTAGTCATACTAACATGGCTCTACTTAGATTCCCGCCAAAAGTTTGCAAGATCAAAGTTGTCATCAAAGTTTTGCAATGTCATTTAGCCGATTGCTCCAGCAATAGTTTATTTAAATAAAAGCAGTGATAAAATCTTCATATGTATAACAAATAACAAACACGCAACGCAAATCATTCATCAACACGTGTTGCTAACGGCAATATTGTGTATATAGCAACAGTGATTTATTTTCTGTCCCGTTGCCTTCCGGCTAGCAAAATGTCAACATGTTTAACACACTAAGCGAGGAAGAGTTCACCGCCTACAACGGTCACCACGTTGAGTGCATTGGCAAGTGTTGACTATGCGATGGGGATTTACAGCTAGAGATGGATACCTGACCATGATGGGAGCTTAGTTTGGCCGAGAGTATATTTGCAAAAAGTAAAATTTCTTGACTGCCATTTTGGGGGTGGCCACCTTCATTGAAATATTAGAGGCTGAAAGCATCACATTACCCTCAATTTGCTGGTCATTTTTGAGTGTCTCTAAGATAGTCCTTGAAACAAGTTAGGTTTTATCATCCGTTCCGATATAGGAATAAGTGTTGCAGGCCAAAAGGCTATAATGGAGGCCTATGGGAAATGCAATAGTGGTATATGACCAATTGGTGAAAGTGTTTTCGTGCATTCAACTAACCATCTAGTGGATCCGAATGAAAGATGACAAAGAGAATATCAACGTAGAATTCCCTTCGCAGTCATGCCAAAACAAAGTATGATCAACAACTTCAAAGAAGCGAGAAATAGATAATTTCTCATGTAGAAAATCACGTTGTATGTTTTAGCTTCAAAATAATGAAATTATCGACTTCACACGATCAGAAAATTTGAAAAAGTGACAAGTGGTCTTAAAACACGGGGACATTGATGGAGAGAAGCCCGATGAGAAAAGCATTCATGGGCCATACGATTGGGATGAATCGTTGCCACCTCTAGGTATCTGCGACTCTGGAGACCTTCAAATTTGGTGGCCAAGTCAAAACTGGGATTACTGGCTCGAAGACCACCGAAGGCACCGCCTTTGGTGTCCGTTGCTGGCTGTCGAGCAAACACAATTTTGGGGGTTTTGAAAACTGTCGCCGACACCCCGCCCCCTCCCAAGCTGTAAGTTGTACGCCTCTAGTCTTGGACGCATACGCACAGGCGGCCATACCCAAACACGAGAGGGTCGGGCCCAGGACCGAACGGGGTTTTCGAAAGAGACTCCATCTTGCAAGGGTTAATACTAGAGGTTTTCTCATTTAAAAATGATATATGAATTTGTATTCCTAATTTGAATTTATACGAGTATTCAAGGATACTGTATGCTGATTTGCATTTTAATTTGACAGGTGATTATATGAATTTGTATCCCTAATTTGAATTTGAATTTTTGCTTAGCAGTGAAATAGTGGATTTTAGCAATGAAATAAAAGTCGTATTTCATATGTGTCAAATAGAAAGTTTTATATTTTTACTGCGGGAACTACTTGTTGTTTTAAATACTATTTCTTCCGAAAGTTGCTATAAAGGTTTTATCATTGGATTGGAAATAACTTAACTAAAAAAATGAGTTGTAGATTATTGAAATCGGTTACGTAGTTTAGAAGATATGGGGAATTAAAAACAGGAAATTTATCATACTAAGCCAATGGCGTCTTCAATTTTTTATTTAGTTTTCTGCATACTGCAGTACACTTTGATTAAAAACATAAAATAAAAAGAAAATGTGTTGTTTTGTCGTAAATAAGAGATTTTATTTCATCTCGAAATGATCAAACTTCGCATTCGTGAAAATATAGTTTTCACATTTATCGATAAGATAAAATCTGTTATTCACTCCACAACAACATATTCAACGATTTAAATTTCAATTTGCTTTTCGTGATCTATGTCTGGTCTTTTCACCCCCTGTAAGACGGTATTTAATGATCTAACAACAGCTATTCAGTTTTAAACAAAGATGGAAATTAAACATCAACAGATGAGAATCTTTAATAATTTGAATCACGTTTTTACGTTATTTCAAGATGTGTACAGTTAATATTTATCAATTTTCACACACGTACTATGCACTCGTCCGCAATAATGGGACGGTTACTGTTGAATGTGGCGTGGTTAATTTTAATCATTTCTACCTTTCATGAGTTATTTGAATTTACATAAATATGCACATAGTAATATATTATGTAATAGGATTACTGTGCTTCTTTTAGAATATATATAGTTTCCACAAGTTTGCATTATGTCACTCTATTAAAACTCCGCATTTATTTCATCTAATCTTGAAATTTTGAAGTAAACATGAAATGACCTGATATAGGATTTCAAAAAGTACAGTGTAAACATGGAAAATTGGTTTGTTTGTTTTGTTTGTATGGTGTTTTACGTCATTTTAAACACATGTAAGGTTATATATCGACGGTCTAGAATTATAAGGCCGTAAGTGTTACTTACGACCTTACATGACCGTAGCAAAACAATACACAGTACACGATTGCGCAACTTTCAGTTTGGTACCCGTCCTCATATCATTTGGCTTTAGCAGGGATTTATGCATCTATTTTTTGTCGTAAGTGAAAGCAGATGTGCTATATATTGCAAAAAGGTCGTAACTACAAGGCTGTAATCAAACAAGATTGTAAGTGGTAGATACGACCTTAATATTTATAAAAAATTGGGTCTTAACCGGTAGATACGACCTTGTTATTCTTAAACTTGCATATAAATGTACAACTGCTCCTGGTTTATATATCACTTACGACCTTCTTTTCCCACTTCTATCGAATGAAATAAAATAATATGTACACGTGTATATGAGTGTATGTGGACATCGGGACATAGTATGTATGTAAAGATGGTACGGGGCATAATATGTAAAGATACAGAATATAGATAAAAATCGAAAAAATGTAAGATATAGAAGGTACGGGGACATATAAATGGTACGGGGGAATAGTGTGTATTAAAAGATATATAGAGTATGTAGATATAACATGTAAATATATAGAGGGTATGGTGACACAATATGAAGAAAAGAGAGTGAATAGGCATATTACAAAAGCATTTAGAGAGTACGGGGACATATTATGTAAGTCATGGGGTTATACTATATAAGTATATAAACAGTACGGGGACATATATGTAAGGATATAGAGGATATGGGACACATTATGCAAGGATGTATAGTGCATGGGGATATAGTAATTATGTGAGTATTTTATATAGAGGGTATTCGGACATATTATATAAGGATATGTAGAGTATGGTGATATGATATGATATGTAGGGATATATAGTGTATTGGGATAACATATATTACAATAAGTATATAAAGAGTGCGTTGACATATTATATGTGGATATAATATTATGTTAATATATAGAGAGTGCGTAAAATATTATACAGGATATATAGGTTATGGGAATATAATATGCAAGTATATTGAGGGTATGCATAATATGGATATATAGGATACGGGGACACAATTATGTAAGGATATAGAGGGTATGTGGACATACAATGTAAGGATATGTAAGGATATAAAAAGTATGAGGATATGATATGTAAGTATATTCAGGTTATATGGATATACTATGAACGGATATAGAGACACGGGACATAAGATCCCAGGATAAATTTAGTAAGGGATATAATATATAGGGTATATTGGAACATAAGGATATAGAGGGTAAGGGGACATACTACGTAAGGATATTTAAGGATATGAAGGGTATAGAGATATAATATGTAAGTATATGGGGGGTATGGGAACATAATATGAACTTATATAGAGAGTACGGGACATAACATTGGAGGATATATAGGGTTTGGGGATGTAATATATAGGGTATATTTGAACATAAGAAAATATGGGTACGGGGACATACTATTTAAGGATATGTAGGATATATAGGGTATGGGGATATAATATGTAAGTATATTGAGGGTATGGGGACATAATATGAACGGATATAGAGGTTAAGGAGACATACAATGTAATGATATATAGGTTGCGAGGACATGGTGTGTAAGGATATACAGGGTATGTGTATATAATATAATTATGGGGTATATGGCAGGGGCATAGCTATGTTAAATTGAATATGCAGGCCCGGTCATCGTTAGAGCACCAAAAGTGAAAGTATATTTGGTGGTTCCGATGGCTTGCCATGAACGGCGATTATTGTGTTTGTCGATAATTAATAGTTTGCATTAATAGTACCTCCTGTTATAACAAATGCTCCTCTGAGGAAAACCGAACCTAGATTATCACTAGTGCATTCTTATACCCATAAACGGTATTGTTCTCTTTTGTTACCACTCGATCAAATGGTTTCTTATATCAAAAAGAGAATAACATTATAGGATGCCTTCTGGCTATAGAACTTATTGTGTTAGCTAAATTTCTCTAAAAATGGAACTTTAAAGCAAATTATTTTATTACATACATTTTGTTTTAGTGACATACACAACAAATAATGTTTGCTAACATTACAAACTGGTAAAAGTACCAACACCACCAAACTCAAGACTTATTTATCAAGTTTATTTACCTGATATGCAGTAAATATGAATTACTTTTAGTTATGGCATAATTACTACAGGATATGGTTTAAAACCACCCACAATATGTTTCTTAAAAACATTTGTCAAACAAATTAATATTACTTCAATTATTGTTTTATTGACGTGTCATTATCTAATGCAAAACATGGTTGCATGCCGTCATTGATATTTAAAATATATTGATGTATTAATACAATTTTGCGTGGTGTGGGTGTGCACTCTCCACATGTGTGCGTTTATGAAGTGCGTTTGACGATGCACCAACGAAGAAAAATTGTCATCTGACACCATAAAGAAAGCACATTCAAGTGTGCATGAAGATATGGAATGCACAATGTACATACTGAGCTTTCTCACCAACATAACTCAGTAGATTCAATTCGAGTTCTGACTGTTGTCTGCACGCAGTTGCCTAACACAAGAGAGACATTGGTCTTATTCTGGTATTCAACTTTAAGTTTTCAAACGATTTAATATGACTAGAGCTACTTGCCAAATATTCTAGTCACATTCATTATGTTGGGGACTGAAAATAATTTATGATATGATATAATCACGTTAAAGTGACACGTGTTTGTTTTTGTGGATACTTAACAGGTGTCATTATTCTCTTTCACCCAGGTCTTTTCAAAATGGGGCTTTCAAAATGCACTAAAAGATATGCATTTAAGGATGCACTGTATGTCGCAATATTAATGTCGCTCTGTTAATTTAAAACCAGACGTATCAAATTATACGGCTGGTTACGAATTGAATAGTTTTACATAATAATGTATTCAAAAGATAGTCGATAATCTGATATTTTACAATATTTCATCTACGCAGTTTGATTAGTAGGTATTTCTCTCCCTCAGTGGAGGTTGTAGTATGAATAAGTTGTTGAAATAAAACGCTGTTTTAGTTAACAATTATATCATATTTTAATTATTGTGTTATATATAATGGATATGTTATGATTACATACGTTTCTGCCGTACACATTCATGGTTAGACATTTGTATGATATAAGGCTGATTTATTTTCAATCTTAATTTTAAGAACTTAAACAGCTGAATAAATATAGTTTACCGTCTAGAATTTATCACGTCATTGAACATATCAAGCGGTTTATGTCCTATCTATAAACGATTTGACTGAAAGACACCCATTATGTATGATGTTGATAGCATGCATACATGTCTGTCCATCCATCCAGCGTACTACAATGTCTTATGGTGTTCACCTCTTACATATACTCTTAGAAAAACTGTTAAGAGTTAGTTACGATCAATATTTTTCATCCTGGGGGTGGTGCGGGGTGGGGCGCACAGATCTTTAAAAAGAGCACATGCCTTTCGACATATTTATGGTCTGGATATGTAAAATTCCAAACAAACATGTATTAGTTTTGTCGACACACTGTTGTTACAGATGTGATCGTTATTAGTTATTATAGGACTGAAATGCTATTAGATTTTAAATGTTACATACGGGTGATTGTTTAGTCTTCTTTTCATTAGTGAATACAACTCCAAGTTCTCTGTTATTAAATGTTATAATTGTTACAACAATGAGACATAATTCGTGGCTGTATTTGTATGTTACGTTACCATTACAATTTCATTAAATTAATAATAAGATCGAGGTTTTTATATACGTGAGATTTAAATTTAACAAATAAAAGATTTGCTAATATATATATTCTAATACACGCATGGTCCCATATGTATTCTACATTTCGATCAACAGTGTAGCATGAACTAGCAACCTGTTAAAAGACACTTACAGTGGTTTAGTTATCGCTTTTAACATATTTTAAAAGGTCAGAATACCTATTATAACATAATCTCGTAAATGCAATTGTTCAGATTGCAAAAACAAACATTTTTTTTAAAATAACAAATACTTTATTTTATGAGAAAGCAAACTACAGGTTATGTCATATGAGATTGTTCAGAGAATACACACAGTTGATTGATCCGTTTTTTTCACTTTCCCGAAAACTATGATTTTTCACTTACGACGTTATAATTCTAGACCATTGATATGACGGTCGATTGTTTTGGTGGTGGAGGCAGACCACCCACCTTACCTGGGTAGAAACAGTACTGTACACCTCCCGCCATCCGTAAGAATCGACACTTTCTCACATACAAGTCGAGCTCCCAGTGGGATTCGAACCCGCAGCGAGGCGATGGTTTACAACGCAACGTTGTTTACCATTCGGCCACGGAGATGTTCACACAAGGTAAGAGATGCTCGTCAGATGCTCGTCAAATATATAAGTTTTCAGTAACAGTTTTTACCTACACTGTATTAACAAGTATTTCTTCATTATATACCTATAAAAGCGGCATGTCTCATCCCATGCAAAATTATTATTCACCGATGTTTTTGTTATCAAATTATAAATCAGACGCATTCCGGGAAACTCAATAAAACAATAATTTATTAAATAAATGTTTCATAAACAGAATGCCGCGTATTTAAGTGAATGTCCATTGACACGCATGCAGATAAGAACCCTCCCCCCCCCCCCCCCCCCCCACACACACACACCACCACCACCACCAACAACAACTTTATCCATATTATGAATATACTCCATTGATTACAATAGACTGATGCACCTGTTAGCCAAATTGGCCAAAAAATAGCCAAGTTAAACTTTTTTTTTCATTTATGTAGTTAAACAGCAAAACACGATGCATGCGTGGCCAATTAGCTGTACAATGTTTTTATGAATTAAAACAAAGACGTTTTTAGAATGAATAAATTGATAAAGTGAGACATTTTGTTCGGTCAATTAATCAGTTTCAACTGAACATTTGGATATCTTCTTTACATCTGAGATACTATTGCCTCACTATAATGGAACAGTTAACGAAAACTCACCGACACGCTTAAAAAATTAAAAAAAGGCTTTCAATTGATATGAACAAATGTAACATCTGTCAAAAGTCAACTGGTGAATTCCTCTGTGTTGCCACAAAAACAGTAATATCAATATTTGAGAAACAGCCTGCTAAAAAAAAGAAAGAAAAAAAGATGGCATCGTTTTCAATATAATTGTTGTCGAGTTTGGAGATTTCTTTATTGAACATACGTTTGTGTAAATATCACACTTAATGCGTTTCTCCATATCGGAACTCTTTCATTCTTTCGTTTGTCTAGGCATTCAAATCCACTGAATCTGATATCAGCAAAGTCAGACATCATTGATCTGAAACTACTGTTTCTTTTATGTCACAATTCATTCCCACAAACTAGACAATGTGTATTATCTGCCAGAAAACATACGGAAAAGGAATGCAACGACATGAATCATGACGTCCGATTCAAAAGCCGAATGTTTGCAAGATGCGGCACAAATTGAAGAGTGTGTTGTCTTTCCTAGAATGTTCGGTAGAATGTTCGGTGTAGATCGAAAATTTGGACGAATGCTAAGATATACTCTTCTAACGTACCAGACTCAATTCATGTAAACGCATTTAGGTGTCTCATATTAGAAATGGAAGAATACCTATTTTATAATCATTGGGCATGTAAATTACAAAGCTTACCTGCGCTATTCAATTCATTTCCCTGTATCTGTCGACGAAGGGTACAAGGCGCAGGGTTTACAACACATACTCAGTTCTTATTATGGGGACATAATATATATTAACACTAAAAAGACCCATCCTATAACACAGATTTGAGTAGTGATACCATGGTGAAGCAGGCTGTTATGCTTGTTCTTTTCTTAAATCAAGGGTAGACGTTTTCTTTGACCTTATAAAGGAAACATGATACTTATCCACAGTCCTCATGGGCCCTTTTCAAAGTAATAACATTATCCTACTGCAAGCAGCAGCCATTATGCGGGCAACTATGAAGAAAGTTCATCAAGTACCTTACTTCCAATTCAACAGCTAACAGCTAACATTTGTTGAACCGACATGTAAATGCGGTGAAATAAGCACAGGCATCCGTGAATGGAATCTGAGGTGAGCAGTGGATATTTTTGAATGCATTTTGTATTTCTGGATATGGTATATTCATTAGTCTACAATTGTTTTGATGATTTACGGAAATTAGCGAACAAGTCTCGCATTTTTTTACGGAAATATACGAGGTTTTAATCGTTATAAATTTTAAAGTAGTAGCTACAAAAATGATTTACGGAAATTACCGAACCAGTCTCGCATTTTTTTTGAAATATACGAAGTTTTAATCGTTATATAGTAGTAGGTACAAACGTTATGTATTGATCTTGAAATATTTTACGGAAATAGACGAGGTTTACCTAACGTTTACGGGTTTCTTGAAAAGAAGGAATTGTCCGAAATTTTGGTGTGTGGAAGCTGGGATGATAATTAAAGGGGCCGGTCTCGGACAGAAGTGTTCCAAACACCTGTCGTCCACTCATTATATAAAGCCCTGGTGGAAGTTTGGATAATTGTAGAAGTTTGGATGCATTCAGGTTCGTATTTGGAGATTATCTATACTGTATTTGTTCATTTGGTATTTATTTTAATGTATCTGTGCTACTGTAGTGGAAATGCTCATAATTTTAAGATGAACGTTATATCATCTGATTGCAGGTTGGGCGCATCAGACTGGCGTGTTGCACCATAAAAACGGTTTAAACCCCCAGTGGCCTACTTTGCTACTGACCGTTCCAAGGCGGTATCCCTATTGTCAACCCTTTTGTGTGTGTGATGTCGTTTGCATTTATTGTTACTTTTGCCTTCTTGTTTGTCTGTTTGCGTGTTTGTTTCTGTGTTTTTCGGTTTACTGTCCTCTTTGAATGCTGCATTCTTAATATAAACAATTATCTGTAATACTACCCTGAGTGTTTTTCCTTTACACCCCAACCACCACCCCTACCCATAACCCACACATTACGGAAATTACTTCCTGCTCCCTAGAAGATATGTCAAGACAACGCACCTCGTCTCTGGTGCCCCTCACCTTCTAGAAAAAAAATCTCGAAAAACGCCCTCTGGACAACCCCACCCCCACCATCTCCCGTCAGCACATTTTCCTTCCTTAGGTGGAAATATATATGGATATTGCATGGAATAGCCCAACTGGATCAGCAACAACTTGACTCTGGGGTAGGGATTTAAGTAGTACCAACATTGGGGACTACCGTGGAAAATGTTGCTCCTATGGTAGGAATGAAAATGTGTACAGTTTTCTTATGTTCATGGGTTGGTCCATTGCGGGGGAAATAATTATTAAATGCTCAATGGGTTTTGCGTGTATCTCCTCAGTATGCCCTAATCAGTAATATTCTGTAACTTTTTACAGATACGAAATTCCTATTTTAAAAAAATGCTGAATAATTAATAATGCCGGAAATGACCGAGTGAGGGAGGGAGACGCGAAAGGTGGTGGGCTTTGGGGAGGATTTAGTTGCTAAATATTCCGAGAGTAGACGTTTTGTTATAACGCTCAGAATAACATTTAGCCTGGAATTGTTTATTCATAAAAAAGAAGGATATCCACAAGCTCGACAGAAGGCACCATTTTAAGTTTTTCTTTTTTTTAAAACTGTGAGAGCATGCTCCCAATATCCACTAAACACTTCTACATATTTTAAAATCGACCAGCTACTCCCTTGCTCATTGGTGTATTTTTACGTCTTTTAGCATCAAATTAACACATTAAGCACGCGATTTGAGATGAAGACTTTTGATATTGTTTTTATATATACATATATATTAACCAGAACCGATCAAACATGTCTTTGCCAATTTCTTCTACATAAAGGTGTATTTAGGTTGCTCTAAAATCGTCCTCTGAATGTACCTTGTTTGAGTTAGAAAACGGGACATGCATTTCTCAATAATCAAACCCATGACAAGCCCTTAGCCTGAATCCTTGAGCAAATATAAATCACACCATCATTGTGTCATACATTTCTTAGAAGACAATACAATAACCCATGTTTTCATACCAAATAAAAGTATCAAAAAGTATTTTCTGTACAACTTAAGTCCCATTTCTTTAAGATTACCACACCGCGCAAAACATGCTAAAAAAGCAATTTTAGCAATATTTCAAATGTCAATAAATAAAACAAAAATCCAAAGCATAACAGGGTCATTTCTACATTTCTACACTCAACATGCTCTTGCATATCAGTAAATGCTAAATTTTACATACCTTCGCCGGCATTTTAAAAAGTTATTCCATGCTGATCACCCCGTGAGTCAAAATCAGCCATTTACCTACTTTTTGGAAGTGTTTGATAGTTTCGCATTTTTCTATTTATAGCCTCCAAAAAATCCAAGGAATGCATATTGCAATACATCAAAATAACCTTAGAATTACTCAAAACTGAAATAAATCTATCAAACATGCACTTCATAATTATTATAAATACCATCCATGGACCTAAAAGATGCTTAGTTGATTTCTTTCTGATTTACAGACATGGACATTCATGCGAAACTGAGGAGTGCCCTCTTATTAGTAAAATTACGCTTTGGGCTAACGTATACATTTAGAGAGACAATATATTTTCAGAAGGCGAATATTTTTTCCGGAATAACATATATATTTGTGTCCACAAATATATACTTACTCCCTGATTTTTGGGGACAATATTATTCTTTTCGGAGTAAAATATATACTTGTCTGTATCATATATATGTTTGTATTCAATATATATATATTATATTTATCTTACAACATATAGTCACATATGGCGTCTCATTGAATAGGGCCCGTTTCATGGAATTCTAAGATCGCTTTCATTACGATAAGAAGGATAAGAAAACATAAAGAGACGAGAAGAGATAGTGTTATAGCATAGGCGTGTTCATATCTCTGCGTCCCGTCACAGCACACATCGCCTAATGGCTACACCGAAGTCGGAAGTTGGAAGTAAGAAGTCCGGAGCTGAGAGTTTTTGCCCGCCACAGCGGATCGACGCCGAGGACGGAAGACTGAAGTTCGAAGATGGAAGATGTACTAAACCTCAGAACGACACACACACACACACACACACACACACGTGGTTTAGACGAAGCGGATTCGAAATTGGTAAAGTGGTGGAGTGCCTATAATCTTTAAATAACACACCACCATGACTTTTGGTCTAATTTGTCAAATGGATACAAACGTATGATTAATGTATCTGCAACATGAGTAATTACATGTGAGAATGTAGAAGCAATCAGATTTCAAGTCAAAATGATAATGGGTTAATCAAACCGAAGGGAATATTTTGATAATTCATCCCACTTCAATAGTCCATGTGTCTCTTTAAAAAATGCATTCTACTTTAACAAAAATATTCGCGGATGTATAGGCTAGGGGTTACGGTAATTTTTCTACATAACTTTCATTTATTCAATCATTAATATTAATTATACGAATAATAGTATACACAAAATTGTTTTTGCATATTAGTAACTGTTGATAATATTGCAACAATAATATATGTAAATATATATGAAACTTATGGTAGGATAAGATGATCGGTAGCGCCCGTGGCTTGAGTAGATTTTGTGTCGGCAAATTGGACATAGACGATGTACGCGATTAATCAGTAATATAATATAAAACAATGGTCTACATTGGTGTGCTTTATGAATATAACAGCGATGTACGCGCTTTCTACGACTAGAGGGACCCAGTTTGTTAAAAAAAAAAGATACAGTTGTAATACAAACTGGCTATAAGTTTAAAACGGATTTGTAATTACACGTTTTTCCGAACGTTAGTATGTGGGCACTACATGCATCGGCTTGAGTTACACACGTTTACCGATTTTGTTAAATTGTTCTAGCTTTATACGGAGCAATGTAGTGTAAGAATAAATTCAACACACAGTTGTATATTGTTTTTCAGTGTTTAAAAAATACCAAAATGCCTGTTTATTTAATTTCTTTTCAGACTTTAATCACAAATAATAATATGACAACTTCAATTCATACCATTAAACAAATCGGCGTAACATGACATGTATTGGTGGCAAAAGCATGTGTCTGGCATGTTTTTTCGGATTTGTTTGGACTGATACTTTAAATAAATAATTTAACGGTGTTTCATGTACAGTCGCAACGAATAGTACATGTATGAAACAGAAGAAGTATACATGTACATAATGTATTAGTTGCGAATGAGATTATTTTTTTGCGTTGAGCATTTAATTTCAAACAATTTAGTATAATCATTGTACGCCGATGATAGTTTATAATTATTAAATGCCGCTTACAAAATGATTGAGGCTTCCTTCTTTTTCACTACATATATATCTTGTTTTAATTCAGTTTGTAATCTAAATACCGAGACTTACCTGTATCGATCAAACTTAATAAGCTCCGCCCACGGCTAATCTGTAATTGCTTAAACGAATTAAGCAGTGTCCACGTAATGTTGAATTCACCTGCTCATATTTCAAATAAGTAAGACTGCCATTGTCTTCGCGTGCGTTTAGTAAGAAAGAAATTACTTTTGCAAACTTTCTCCGTTTTACCACATATCTGGTGAAAGACTCAACATGAAATTTCTTTCATAGCAATACAAAAAACAAATCTTCGACATAAGTTGCACAGTTCGTACCCAAAGGGATACCAACAATTTGTCTATAAACGGTAGTTTCATAACTGACGAAAATTTTATTTAATAGGAGAATGAGTGCTTCACAAACTTCTTGCAAAGTCCACATAGTGTAATTGGCTAGACTGCCGTTAGTAAAAAACGCTTTAATATTATTACATGCCAAACTTGTAGTTTTTCTGTAGCGAAAGCTTTTTTATTAAGAGCAATAAGTTTGTCTTTGATAAGGTGATGTGGTAAGGTTGTATAAAGTGTTAAAAATCATAAGTACTTATAGATGAAACGTGACGTTTATTGCACATTTTATCAAGGACGTCTCCCGAATAGTTAATGGACCAAAATAAATTAATCCCAGAGTTGTCAAAAGCTATAGCACAATATAGTTACCGTTAACCGCAGAAAGACAAGAAGTTAAAAAGTTTGGAGATGTTTGTAGTGCTTCAGGCACTAGAATTTGAAAAAAAATCGGGGTATAATATAATATAAGGCTGCTTATGTAATTTTTGAATCCAGTACATATATTTGGAAGTTAGTTTATCGTCTACCTAAGCTTTGAAAATCGTCCATTGATCATTTGTATACATCCATTGGTCATCCATTGGTCAGGGTGATATGTTTGGAATCAACATCATCCTCAGTAGATTGAACTAGGATGTACGAATTAGTGCTTGACGTAATGTGGGTGTCAAACAATAATTGCATTATTAGCTGCTTTATCAGCAGGAGCTAAAAAAATATTATGAAATTCATGAATTCCCGATTTTAAATTACGAAACAAAATGATTAAGATCATTTAGCACATGAGTTTTCCACGTTGAGAATATTTCAGGATATAACAGTTGTTTAACCCATACACGTTTCAGTGACTGGCTTAGTGAGTTTATATATGGAAACTTAAGACCACCGTTTTTATTGAATTTATCATAACTGTTCGTTTAATATTATCCATTAGAGATTGAGTAAAATATTTAGAAATTCTTGGAAAATTTGATCTGATCTGATCTGTGGGGTCAGGAATGATCGTTAAGTAGTCAATTATGATGGGAAGTGCAAGCGTTTGCTATCTGTTGTTTTATCAATACTCGTTTAACAGATTTTGTTATTTGTATTAGGTTTATCATGATATCTTAGTTATAAATATTCCTAGAATTTTAAATCTCCGTTATAATTTCTGATTACTGGTTTATCAGTATGAAGAAAAGGTTATAAGTTCAACAGGAAGAGTAGAATTCACAGAATACAGTCACTCCAACACGTATTACAAAGCAAAGATGATACAAAAAGTATATCACAAACACATTCAGTAAAAAGGCACATCACAAACAATTAAGGGTTGACAACAGGAGTACCGCCTTAGAACAGTCAGTGGCAAAAGGGACAACTGGGGAGTTTAAACCGGTTCAAGGGTGCACCAAATCTCGCATATCAAGATCAGATATAAATACTGGAAAGGGGATCTACTGAAAGCAACAATCAAGAAATAAGTGTAGCAGATTCGGTTTTATTGTGTCTGTTCATAAGAGGTAATGTAATGTATAACATGAGAGGTAATGTAATGTACAACACCTCTCACTCATCATAGCACCGGCTTAAGCGATATTCTACTTTAAAGCCACACAGCTTGGGCTTGATGATCTCAAAGGACCAGTTAGTAATAAAACTACTAACCTGTAGTCGGGGTGAAGTTTTACAGCCGCCAAACAGCGCTAAACAAACGCTAGTGTGAATGTCAATAAATACTGAAAAGAGGATCCTTTGGAAGCAATACACACAAACAAGAGATAAAAGTAGCAGAGTGGGTTTTATTGAGTGTGTTCATGAGAGGTAATGTAAAGTGTAACACCTCTCACGCTTCCTAGAACCAGCTTAAGCAATATACTACTTTAAAGCCACACTGATTGAGCTTGATGATCCCAAAGGACCAGTAAGTAGTAACACTACTTATCTGTATTCGGGGCGACTTTTTACAGCCGCCACACAACACTATACAAACGCTAGTGTGAATGTCAATAAATACTGAAAAGGGAATCCCTTGGAAGCAACAAACACAAACACGAGATAAAAGTAGCAGACTCGGTTGTATTGAGTCTGTTCGTGAGAGATAATGTAGAGTGCAACACTTCACATGCATCCTAGCACCAGCTTAATCGATATTCTACGTTAAAGCCACACAGATTGAGCGTGATGATCCCAAATGACCAGTAATTAATAACACTACTGATCTGTAGTCGTTGCGACTTTTACAGCCGCCACACAAAACTAGACAAACGCTAGTGTGAATGTCAATAAATACTGAAAAGTGGATCTCTTGGAAGCAACAAACACAAAGAAAAGATACAAGCAGACTCGTTTTTATTGAGTATGTTCATGAGAGGTAAGGTAAAGTGTAACACCTCTCGCTTTTCCTAGCACCGGCTTAAGCCCTAGCACCGGCTTAAGTGATATTCTACTTTCAGGCCACACATATTGGGCTTGATGATCCCAACGGACCAGTAAGTAATAACACTACTGATCTTTAGTCGGGCGACATTTTACGGCCGCCACACAGTCGTATTAAATCACCCATCTGTCGTTCCTTTAGAAAAATTGTTTGACTTTTCGATATTAGTTTTGGAAGTATTGTTTTAATTCAATCGGCAATAGCTGAGGGTGCAATATTCCCATCAACATTTAATTGAAATATTTCTCCAGTTTTTTTAAATGCAGTTTTGATTTACCTTCCTTAGGAAGCCAAGTGATCACATTTTGTCTTTGAGTGACTTATAACGACCTGAAATTGTATCCCTGATTCAAATATCTAACCATAAAAATGCCAATAGCTTTCCAAAAGATTTATAAAATTCGGCTGTAAAACCACATAAACCTGGAGAACTATCATGTTTCATTTTTTTAAAGCATTTAAACATTAATTTACGCTAACAAGTTCCTCTAACGAGTAGCGTTCTTCTTCATTTAACTTGTTTAAAAAAGGATAGTTTGTATAAGAAAAACTAAACGTTCGTTTCCCTGTGATAACGGTATTAAACGTTTAGAGCTG